>CM070655.1:16856012-17256012 GCA_036346575.1 Dendrocalamus sinicus
GGATCACTTGTCGCAGATTGACAAGTTCGGTGCTTATCGGCTCTTCAAGAAGCCGATATCCATCAACTTGTTGCATTCAAGTGCAACTATATGGACAACATGATTCGGCAGTTCTATGCTACCTGTATATCTCTCCCAACTTTGAGCACTTTGAGTTGGATGGCAGGACCCGGTTCATTGAGTGCACCAGCACGAGTTTGAGTTGGCACTTGGGGCGAAACCAGTGCTTATGAGAAGGTGTACAGCAAGCGTGCTCTTCCTATTGCTGCATATTCAGAGTATTATGACCAAGCAGCTGAACGATCATTGGGGACAATAATTGGCTTACTCCCTATTCCCAGCCTTGTCAACAGGATCATCAACCACACCATTTTTCCCAAGAGTGGAAATTATGATGCTATTCGTGGCCATGCGTGGAATGTGATTGATTATATTATGCGGCCAAAAGTTTGATGTGGTGGATCTTATCATCGGAATCGACGCCAATAAGAATGACAAACTGAAAAGGATAAACTTTGCACCATTCATTATGGCTGTGATCATTCGCAAGACTGGATACCAAGGAGCACTCTGCACCCCGCACAAGCCATACAAGCCGCGTGCAGAGCCCTGTTCTCGCCTCCGCTCGTTCCGTGCTCAGCCTCGGCCTCAAGCATCGAGCAACACGATCCTCCTCCCCAGGGCGAGGGCGATGTCACCTTGTCCCAGATCTACTCCGCCATTCTCAGGCTTGAGGAGCGCCAGGATGTCTTGATCTCCACTGTGTCTTCTCTTGGTGATCGCGTATCATCCTTGGAGAGTGCAGTTCATCCGCCTTCTCCGATTCACTATGGTCGTCGCACTCGTCATTGTGGTCCTCATTCTCCAAGGCACGGCTCGGAGACTAGCCGCTCTTTTGGTGCCGATGCCAAAGGAGAAAATGTAGCAAGGAGAAGTTTAAGTCTTTATCTATTTGTAATAAGATATGGTGAAATGAACCATGTAATGCTTAATGTGTTGCTTAAAACTCTGTGGATGTTTAGTTTTTTAATTTCTAATGCATTGTAATTAACTATGTTATGCCCTTAATGCAATGCTTATTTACTTGTCTATTGCGTATCTTTGAATTTTAGTAAATGTGCTATGATGTGTTTTCATGCTGATTTTATTTTTAGAATTCATATAAATTCTTATAAAATTTGCTGCACATGTTTAGGGGAGCACTTTCTTATTAGCTTCTAAAATACAAAAATTCCCATGTTCTAAATCAGCTAAAATTTCAAAGACCTTGTGATATACCTCTTGCAAACTAGAGTATATCCAAATCTTAAATTCTTCTCAAAATTTGTCTGTTGTCATCAATTACCAAAAGGGGAGATTGAAAGCATCTAGGCCCTAAAAATATTGGTTTTGGTAACTGCTCCACCGCGGTGATGCCTACAAGCGGCGGCGAGCACTATTCGGTCGGGTCATATCGCCGAGGCAGTGCCTACCAGGCGGACAACGAAATCCCGCGCCGAAGCTGAGCCATCCCGCCGAGGCATTGCCTACTAGGCGGACAGTGAAGTGACACCGCTCCGCCGAGACGATGCCTACAAGGCAGGCGGCGAAGTCACGCCGCTCCGCCGAGGCAATGCCTACTAGGCGAACAGTGAAGTGACACCGCTCCGCCGAGACGATGCCTACAAGGCAGGTGGCGAAGTCACGCCGCTCCGCCGAGGCAATGCCTACAAGGCGGGCGGTGAAGTCCTGCTCCAAATCCGAGTCATATCGCCGAGGCAGTGCCTACCAGGCGGACGACGAAATTCCGCGCTGAAGCCGAGCCGTCCCGCCGAGGCATTGCCTCCAAGGCGGGCGACGAAGTCCTGCACTGGAGCCGGGTCGTCTCGCCGAGGCATTGCCTACTAGGCAGACGGCGAGATGCTGCTCCGGAGTCGGGTCGTCTCGCTGAGGCAGTGCCTACTCGGTGGACGACGAAATCCCGCGCCGGAGCTGAGCCGTCTCGCCGAGGCATGGCCTACTAGGCGGGCGGCGAAGTCGCGCCGCTCCGCCTAGGCAATGCCTACAAAGCGAGTGGCGAGGCGCTGCTCCGAAGCCGGGTCGTCTTGCTGAGGCGGTGCCTACCAGGTGGACGACGAAGTCCTGTGCCAGAGCCGAGCCATCCCGCCGAGGCATGGCCTACTAGGTGGACGACGAAGTCGCGCCGCTCCGCTGAGGCGATGCCTACAAGGTGGGCGGCGAAGTCCTGTGCCGGAGCCAGGCCGTCCCGCCGAGGCATTGCCTACTAGGCGGACGACGAAGTCCCGCCGAGCCGAGCCGTCCCACCGAGGCATGGCCTACTAGGCGGACGGCGAAGTCACGCCGCTCCGCCGAGGCGATGCCTATAAGGCGGGCGGCAAAGTCCTGCACTGGAGCTGGGTCGTCCCGCCGAGGCATTGCCTATTAGGCGGACAGCGAGATGCTGCTCCGAAGCCAGGTCATCTTGCCGAGGCATGGCCTACTAGGCGGACGGCGAAGTCACGCCACTCCATCGAGGCGATACCGACAAGGCGGGTGGCGAAGTCCTGAGCCGAAGCCGGGTCGTCCCGCCGAGGCATTGCCTACTAGGCGGACGGCGAGATGCTGCTTCGGAGCCGGGTCATCTCACCGAGGTAGTGCCTACCAGGTGGACAACGAAAACCCGTGCCGGAGCCGAGCCGTCCCGCCGAGGCATGGCCTACTAGGCGGACGGCGAAGTCGCGCTGCTCCACCGAGGCGATGCCTACAAGGCGGGTAGCGAGGCGCTGCTCCGAAGCCAAGTCGTCACGCCGAGGCGGTGCCTACCAAGCGGACGACGAAGTCCCGTGCGGGCCGAGCCATCCCGCCGAGGCAGGGCCTACTAGGTGGACGGCGAAGTCGCGCCGCTCCGCGGAGGCGATGCCTACAAGGTGGGCGGCGAAGTCCTGCGCCGGAGCCGGACCGTCCCGCAGATGCATTGCCTACTAGGCGGACAACAAAGTCTCGCACCGAGCCGAGCCGTCGCGCCGAGGCATGGCCAACTAGGCGGACGGCGAAGTCGCGCCGCTACACCGAGGCGATGCCTACAAGGCGGGCGGCGAAGTCCTACGCCGGAGTCAGGTCGTCCCGCCGAGGCATTGCCTACTAGGCGGCGAAGTCCTACGCCGGAGTCAGGTCGTCCCGTCGAGGCATTGCCTACTAGGCGGACGGCGAGATGCTGCTCCGGAGCCGGGTCGTCTTGCCGAGGCATGGCCTACTAGGCGTACGGTGAAGTCGTGCCGCTTCGCCGAGGTGATGCCTACAAGGCGGGCGGCGAGGCGCTGCTCCGAAGTCAGATCGTCTCGCCAAGGTAGTGCCTACCAGGCGGACGGCAAAAACCCCACGCCGGAGCCGAGCCGCCCTACCAAGGCGATGCCTACAGGGCGGGCGGCGAAGTGCGTGAGTGGCTTAGGCTGAAGGCACTACGCACGTGGAGGCAGGGAGGCGGAGCCGCCATTCCCCCACCTTTAAAAATAGTGCCCGAGGAGAGCTGGCGCGGGAGGCGAATGCCGAGGGCGCTACGCGTGCGGAGGCAGGGAGGCGAGATTGCCGTTCTCCTATCTTCAAAAAGAGTGCCCGCGGAGAACGGGCGCTTGGAGCGTAGGCCGAGGGCCATTCCCCTACCTTCAAAAAGAGTGCCCGCGGAGAGCGGGCGCTTGGAGCGTAGGCCGAGGGCCGTTCCCCTACCTTCAAAAAGAGTGCCCGCGGAGAGCGGGCGCTTGGTGTGTAGGCCGAGGGTGCTACACGCGCAGAGGCAGGGAGGCAAAATTGTCGTTCCCCTACCTTCAAAAAAGTGCCTGCGGAGAGCGGACGCTTGGAGTGTAGGCCGAGGGCACTACGCACACAGAGGCAGGGAGGCGAAACTGTCGTTCTCCTACCTTCAAAAAGAGTGCCCGCGGAGAGCGGGCACTTGGAGCGTAGGCCGTGGGCCGTTCCCTACCTTCAAAAAGAGTGCCCACGGAGAGCGGGCGCTTGGAGCTCGTGCTTGCGGAGGGCAGGCGCGAGCGGTGTAGGCCGAGGGCGCTACGCGCGTGGAGGCAGGGAGGCTTAGGCACCGCTCCCCTACCTTCAAAAAGCGATGCACTCCCTGGTGCAACGCGCGCGAAGACGCGATACCCAGGTGGTGGGCCGCAAAAGCGAGGCACTCCCTGGTGCAACGCGCACGAAGATGCGATACCCAGGTGGTGCGCCGCAAAAGCGAGGCACTCACTGGTGTCTCGGCCATCGTGTAGTTATTATACTTCGTAGAGTGCGCAGGGACTACACCCGTGTCTTATTTATACTCTGTAGAGTGCGTGGGAACATCATCCACGTCTTATTTATACTCCGGAGAGGTAGCGTAGGGACAACATCCACGCGTGCGCGGAACATCCGCGCCTTGTTTATACTCAGTAGAGTGCGCAGGGACAACATCCGCGTCTTATTTATACTCCGTAGAGTGCGTGCGGAGGCGGACGTCAACGCTACGTCTTATTTATACTCCATAGAGTGCGTGCAAAGGCGAACCTCGACGCTACGTCTTATTTATACTCCGCAGAGTGCGTGCGGAGGCGGACCTCGACGCTACGTCTTATTTATATTCCGTAGAGTGCGCGCGGAGGCGTCCCCCCGCTGTGTCTTATTTATACTCCATAGAGTGCGTGCGGAGGCGGACCTTAACGCTACGTCTTATTTATACTCCGTAGAGTGCGTGAGGAGGCGGACATCGACGCTACATCTTATTTATACTCCGTAGAAGTGCGTGCGGAGGCGAATCTCGACGCTACGTCTTATTTATACTCCGTAGAGTGCGTGCGGAGGCGGACCTCGACGCTACATCTTATTTATACTCCGTAGAGTGCGTGCAGAGGCGGACCTCGACGCTACGTCTTATTTATACTCTGTAGAGTGCGTGGGAATATCATCCATGTCTTATTTATACTCCGAGAGTACGCGTAGGGACAACATCAACGCGTGCGTGGAACATCCGCGTCTTGTTTATACTCAGTAGAGTGCGCAGGGACAACATCCGCGTCTTATTTATACTCCGTAGAGTACACCGAGGCATGAGGCCATCGTGCGATTTTAAGCCAGAAGCCGATCAAACACCGCTGCACGAAAGAGGACGCAACAGCAATAAAAGAGTCCGAGGCCAGGCCAGTAAACACGCGACGATGGCAATGAAAGCAGGGGACAAGCCAGTCAAGTAAAAATTGCAAAAGCGAATCTTGACAGGACGTGTGCCACCATGAAATGATTTCAAGGCACAGTACCTTTCCTGCCCACTTGGACGAACTTGGTTGGCGCAGAAGCGGAGGCCACCACCTGGGCGGACCTCGTCGACCCGAACTTCATCTGCACAGGGTCCGTGACCGAGGTCTTCAACGAAGCGGAGCCCGCGGTTGAAGTGACCTTCGCCTGTGCGCCAAATTGAGACCAAACACAGGCCAGCGAGTGTGCTAAACGGATGCATGCATGCATGCAGTACGAAGGTCGTGCATGCAGTACGGACGCATGCATGCAGAGCAACTCACTGATCCGATGCATGCCTGTGTTGAGAAGCTCACGTAGAGTGCATGCATGTGTTGAGAATCTGCGGAGACTTTGGAGAGCTCGATGGAGACTTCGAGGGCAAGGCTTCGGAGAGATCCTGGAGCTAGCTACGTATGCATGCAGAGTTAATTGGTTGCTCACTGATCCGATGCTTGCATGGGCTGTGAGCTCGGTGCCGATGCGCAGGTGCTCGTGGAGGGTGTGAATGCCACGACCCACTTCATCTGTTGTCCGCACAGAGTCCACGGTCGCGCGGAGACGAGCGACGTTAATGACACGTGGAGGTTGGCAGATGCGGAGGCCACAAGCGCGGAGGTCGCAGAGCATCACGCAGAGGTCTGCGGGGGCTCCGAGTCGGTCTCCGGCGGTGCGGAGAGCATGGAGCGGTCATTGCCGAGGTACCAGTTGGGCGTAATGTTCTCCATGCTGATCACCACGACATACGTGTTGTAGTGCATCTGGAGCAGGTCCTCAGCGAGGTCGAGGGAGATGAGGCCGGCGCTGTGGCCCATGCCGTCGAGGTTGTAACTGACAGTGTTGCCCCTGAGCTTGTAGGCAGATGGAAACGTCATCGGGTTGAACAGGCTGCAGCCGACCACCAGGATGCCGATGTCCTTGGGCTTCACGTCGGTCTTGGCGAGGAGCTCGTAGAGTGTGCCAGGCGACGTTGCACGACGGCGGTGGCCGGGTGGAGTCCCATGCGGATGCGTAGGGGTGCGCGCCAGGCGACGCTGCGTGATCGCGCGCGGGGACAGCGAGGACTTCGCCCATGATGAGGTGACGCTGGTTATGGGCACGATGGCGAGCCGGGCAAACGCCAGCGAAGTCGTCGCGGGGTCCATCAACGTTGGAGCCCATGCACACACATGCGGCACATAATGAATACACCTTCTTTCCTGCATGCAGCACACCTTGGCATCCGATCTTTGGGCGCATGCATGGACGGGTGCTTCGGGGACAAGCCGAAGCAGCGCGTACCACCTCGGCCAAAAGAGTCACGCCGCCAAGTCCTCCAAGGCTCCGTCTGCGCGGGGTCCGTGGCCGAGGCCTTCAACGGAGCGGAGCCCGCAGTGGGGGCCATGGCGTGGAGGCGACCTCGCCGACGCGGAGGTTGCTGCGTGGCGACCCAAAGCCGAGGCGAAGTGGCCCTACACACTCGCAGAGGCTCGGCGCGGAGGGCCAACGCGGAGGCTCAATGTCGCGCGGAGACTCGGCGCGGAGGGCCGACGTGGAGGCTCGACGTCACGCAGAGCTGAGGTCGGAGGTTGATGAGGGCGCGCGGAGCCGCCGTAGTGTACACGCCATGCACATGCCCGCAGCGCATGCAACGCAACATAAGTGCATGCGTGCACGTGGAGATGAGTGCATGCGAGGCATCCTAACTGCATGCTGCTTCACGAGTTCATGCATGCATACGTGTGGCGATGGTGGGGCCTAGTGATGCTTTGCGGAGGCTTGATGTGGAAACCATGAAGCGGAGATGCAACGTTGCGCGGAGACTCTCGGGAGCTTGGCGCGGAGATGCGGCACCCTCGCCGGAAGAATCCTACTGCCAAGTCATCCACGACACAACTTCCCCAATCAGATCTAGCAGATCTGAATCTGGAAAAGAAATACGAGCTCACAACAGATCTGTGTGCTCACAACACTCCTGCCACATTTGATGAGGTGCGTATATATATATATATATCCCGAAGCGAACAAGTTAACTTATCTGTGATGCTTCACGATACGAGCAACCTAAGATACTTCCATTCCGCGCTAGGAAGCTCCTTCGGTGGTAGCCACCTGTAGCGCCCTCTTGCGCAGCTTCTCGCTCAGTCCCCACGGACGGCGCCATCTGTTGTGGCTACAGGCCAAACAGTAAAGAAGGGGACTTGTAGAAGAGGAAGAGGAGAGCCAGATCTATGGGAGAGTAGGCAAGAATGAGAGGATATCCCTCCTCCTACCCTCTTGGGGGTTTATATACATGAGTGGGGTAGAATGGGAATTCCCCATTCTACCCCTTAGTATTTACAAAGGATGAGGGTATATTGGTATATTTACATGAGTATATTCCTCTACACTATTGGGCCTATTACATATTAGGCCAGTTGCAAGGTCCAGTTACGGGGGGTTGGGCCACCCCCACAACAGTGACCTATCCTCATCGAAAGTACAGTTAATAATCGGCATATCGTTATGTCCCTCGACGTTGTTATAACTATCTTCTTGTAAAATTTTTTCTTCACCGTGATTGGTCCAACATGTATACCCCTTTTTGAAAGCCCTTCAAATCAAGTGAGTTTTGATCTACGCTAAGTTAGTAAACATCTTCAGATTATTGCAATCAATGTATGGATAGTATATATATTCCATCCCTTTCTTCAACATATCCTACTCAGCTGCTCTTCTAAAAGCAGACACACCATTAATGTACTCTTCACTCACACGGTTCTCAATGTACATCTAGCTTCGGTCCATCTATGCTACACATGTAACAAATTAGCGTCAAATTGGATTATTAATGCTACTATAGCTAGCTATAGCCTAATACTTACACATAATTGTCATTCATCTCATAATAAATTGTCCATATCTAAATTAAGTAGCTAGCTATATATTATTCACAAATTCACGAAGGAATATATATATATATATATATATATATATATATATATATATATATATATATATATATATATATATATATATATATATATATATATATATATATATATATATATATATATATATATAAAACAAGAATATATTGAATTAAACTAGGAGTAGTGACCCATTCTTAAATTGGATTGGAGTAAACTACCAATTAAGCTAGATCTAAACTTAGCTATCATATCTCTTTATCACAAGGCATATAATTAGAAGTAAATACTAACCTCTAATCATCAAGAACAAATCAATCTACAAGCAGCTAGATCTACAAGCGGAATGCTTTCACCAAACTTCCTAAAGCCGGCTGCCTCCTTCAATACAGTGCAATGAAGACAGATATGTATTGACCGGTCTAGCTGGGTATTAATTAATATCAGGGCTTATCGCAGATTAGTTTGTGATAATGGTATATCTCACAGACGGTTATTATTATGAACCATCTATGGTAATGCTAGATTTCATAAACGCTTATTATTATGAACTGTCTTATCACAGACGATTCATATTAAGAACCGTCTATAAATATACATCACAGGCGATACTAAAGTAGAACCGTTTGTGATAAATACACTACAGATTGTTTTAAATATATATTCTCATATACATAAATGCAAATTCAGTAATGCCTCAGGAGAAAATATGTATTACTTTGTTGGTTTTTACCGGTCAGTAATGCCGTCGACCATCTGTGATAAATATACTACAGATTGTTCTAAATACATTCTTATATATATAAATGCAAATTCAGTAATGCCTTAGGAGTAAATATGGCTACTCCTCCTTAAGCGAATGTCGGGAAAGTGGCTTTTAGAAAGAAGAGATGAGCGGTGGGGAAGTGGGGGAAGAGATGCGTGCATGGGATAAGAACTAGAAGAGTAAGATGCGTGATATGCCTGTGACTTACTGTCTTATTTTCGAAGCGAGACGGAAGTAAGAAGAGTGAAAAATCATTACAAAAAGCTAAATATTTATATTAGCTTTTGACATCTCCAAAAGAAATCAATATAATCGATCAAAAGGCGAAAGACTTGTCTCGCACATGCATCATGCATGCATGCGCGATCGATCGAGGAGCTAGCTCACCACCCGGCAAAAGCATCGACCTGCAGCTAGCTTATATGCTAAGCCGATACTCCTCCGTTCATTTTACTCAGTCATTTTAGAATACGTACAATCAGTACTTTGGTATAAATTTGATTATAAATATACATTAAAGTATTTAGATCTGTACATCACATGAAAATATACCAGTTGATTTATCATCGATAGTAACTCCATATCACTGTATTCTTAATATTTTTTAACATATATAAGAAAAAAATTAATGGTCAATCCATCGATAAAAGTTTTAGACATGGATCGGCAAGAGAGTGGTGTCCTCTTTCATAAACAATTAACTTATAGCGGATTGTACTCCATTAGTTAACTTCAAAAGAGCACAACTCCATGACAAAGGACATGAAATTAACATGCATATGCTAATCACGCTCATTTAACTTGAACTGTATGTGTTCCATGTTGTGCATGCAACACTTACTACAACCAATACTTACAAATGAAGTACGTTGTGTCAATTTATATCTATTTTGAACGTAGGAATTTTTCAAGAATACAGTTTTCTGCGAAATTCCTAGGTTCTAACCATGCAGCCCCCAAACATAAACCAACTATACTAGCATGTTTGTGCATCATACTGTGTTACTCATACTGAGTATATACTGACATATATATATAGCTAGGGCGATACTCGATACAAACATTTTACATTATCAGATAGACTGATACTAGTATATATGTTACTGCTGGGACTCATGCATGCCCGCCGCCACTGTGTATTTTGCTAGCCGCTCGATTTGAGGTCCTGCTTCTTCCACCGGATGAAAGCCGCTGCCGCCTTGTCGACGTCTTCCACTGCGCCGCCGCCCTTCCCCGGCAGTGCGGAGTTCATGATCATCTGGCTCATGCCGCGGCCGTCCGCCGCCGCCGGAAGGTACTGCCGGGACGACTTCCCCGCCGACGGCAGCTGGTTCATCTCGATTGTTTCCACCCTCTGGACACGGGTTTCTTCTGCTTGCGACATCTATCTATCGCAGCGAGGCTTGGAGATAGCTGGCTAGCTGAAGTGTGTTCCAGTTAATTGCTTTGATGGGAAATCTCATAGAAATGAGGCTGTATTTATATGCTCCAACTAGTACTGTTGCTGGTTGACTCGACTAATTAATTCTGCTACGTTCACAGATACGTATATACGCTGCTAATTAAACGAGGTATGCTCAAAGAAAAGGCCAAAAGATCTAGCTTGCCGATCGATTGTATGGATCGCGTTCTGATCTGATCGACTGAAATTATTTGTCCGAAATGTTGGCTTTATTGAATTACGAAAGGCACATGTTCCGTTCGACGCATCCAAAGGAAACCCGCGCGAAAAGTGAAGATGCGCTTCGGATGCATAAAGCAGGCAAATGCATGCGTGTTTCAGAACTCAAGACACAACGGAAGCATCCGGAAGTATCGGATAAACTACTAGCTAGCTAGAAACAGTGCGTGATTTTTCTTAAGCCCCGATACATAAAGCAACCAAGAACGCCTTTAGGGTCTATTTGGATGGTTGGATTTTTTGAGGAATTTCGAAGGAATTCAATCCTATAGAAAAGTTTCTTATATGGCTCTTTGGAACAAAGGATTAAGCTCATGAGATTCCTATGAAATTCTTATAGGATGTTTCATTCCAAAGGAATTTTAACACGAGGTTAAACTTCATGAAAAAATTCTCTGTCTTGCATGCACACATTCTCTTCTCAAATCCAGCAAAATTCCTCTGAAGACCACTTTTGAATCAACTCCTCTGTTTTGGTTCCTGTAGGATTGTACCTGCATTCCTATATAATTATGTGTTTTTTCTCACTACCACACATGGAGTTATCACAGACAGTTCGTAACCCTCATCAAAGACGGTTTCTGATTTATTATGTCAGTGATAACATGTGGTTATCACAGACGGCTTTCAAACCATCTGTCATAAGTCACAATACATACGATTTTTTAAAATAACCGTCTGTGATACCCGGCATATCACAAATGGCTAATACAAAAAACCGTATGTGATGGTCTACGTATCACATATGGTTTTGTGTTAGAAACCGTCTATGATAGTTCTTTATGTAGCTAAATTTTTTTCTATTTTTCAGCTAACCTCAGAAAATGCTAGTCATGCTTTTTGAAAATAAGCAAGCAGATTACAGATAAATGATAGATAAATGAATTACAACCTGAAGTGATTTACAACTCAAAGTGAATTAAACTCAAAATCAACTACAAAAGAATGATCATGTATTGTCTCTAGAGTTACAATTGAATTACAATTCGTCAGAGTGAAACCCTCCTTTCGAGTCAATGACCTCCGTTATAAAGAAGGTGGAGAGCCGTCCTCGAACGTCTGGAAGTTCGTTCAAATCAAATGTAATTGATTTGGTTGTCATGTCTTGTCGCTAGGAGTAAAGTAGTAAACATATATTTAAATTGATAATTAGGAAAAATTATTGCGAGATTGACAAACCTCTGAATTAATTATCTTAGCACGCATGATTTCCTACATATGATGAGAAATATAGAATGCACCAGGTTACCTTGTAGTTGCTAGTGGCACTACAAAAGTAGAATTACATACATATGTATGGTCAGTTCGAGAATCATTATTATGAAGTGTGATATAGAATTATTGTGTTCTTCTAGGCATCGAAAATCGTGTCCTATATTGCAGTGTGGCGCTAAATCAATAACATACTCCACCTGCATGCTTCATTGATTCTCAAAGGGAACATTGTAATATCCTGATTTTCAGAACCTTTTGAAGTTTTTAAAACAAAATTCACCAATTGGATTTTACTGGAATTAATAAAAGCTTAAATTGAATTTTTATTAATTAAAAGGATTTAATATGATTAAACTAAACATTAACATTTGTCAAAAATATTTTATTTGGGTTCCTTGAGTCTCAAGGATTTTTTTTAAAATTTTCTTGGATTTTTCTGGGTTTATCTATTATTTTCGAAAGCTCAAAAGGATTTATTTGAATTTCTGGAAAAATAAAAACTATTAAAAATACCTAAAAGGCCTAGTGAGCTGAAGCCCAGCCCACCTTCTCCCTTCGGCCCGCTCCACCCACTGGCGGCTTGCCCGTGCTTGCCACACAGCGCGCATCCGCGTCTGGGCCCGCCTGTCAGATGGCCGACATGTGTCGCTCATCCGCGTGGCCGCTTCGCCCGTGTTGCATCTCGGCCGCCCATCCCTTTGGGCCACTGAGAGGCGGGCCCACCTGTCAGGTCCGTCGTCTCCAACGTGGACGCTCCTTGCCCCAGGTCTAGCGCAATGCTGCCGCCTCGCCGTCTCCACATTGGGCTCTTAGGCCATGTCCGCCTTGGTCTCCTCGGCGTCCGTGCTATAAAACCTGAGCGCCCGCCCTCATCCTTTGCATCCCGCTCCGCTGTCACCCACAGCAGAGTCGCCCATGCGCCTTCGCCATTGAGTTTGAGTCGCCGTGGTTGCCTCTTTGGTTTTGACCACCACTCGTCGTCGTTCTCGTCGCCGATCGTCACCGAGTGCCCTGTCGCCGGTGAGTCCCCGCCACCGAGTCGTCCCATCCTCTCCGTCGGCCAGACCGCCGGTCAACCTTGCCGCTAACCAAACCCCGCCGCCGCTGGGTCACCTTGCCCGCTTTGCGCCTCCTCGGTTCGCATGTGCCCAACGCTTCGCGCCGCGCGCCCGCCTGCTCAGTCCGCACCAGCGCGCCTCGCATCCCTTCGAATTCCCGTAAACTCAGTCCATCATGCACTGAGCCACTGATGTGTGGGTCTCACATGTCATGACTACATTGCCGTAGACCCGTGCACCGAGCCTCATCAGCGACGCCACCTCAGCTGCCACGCTAGCCGCCATGTCAGTGTGCCACGTCAGCCCTAGATGCTCAGTTAGCCGCTGCATTAGCAAGCCCAGTTGGCAGTGCACTGTTCCATGAGCTGAGTTCACCGTAGAGCTGCGTTTCCATGAGCCGGGTTCACATCACAGTAGAATTTCTGATTTTCAGCCTTTTTCTTTAGATTATATTTTCCGAGAGCCCGTTTTCCTTCATCCTAGCTCTGATTGACTCGATTCTTTTCCTAAATTCTTCTAAAATTGAGCTCTCTATTTTCGTTCTAGTTATGAAGTTTTTGGAGTTTATTTGAACTTATTGTGTGCTTCGTTTTGTTTTCTCTCTTGTTAGATCACACTTTCAAAGGAGCTGAAGCGATATTTGAAGATCAAGAGTCATTAACTGAGCAAGGCCAAGGCAAGTCATATTCTTTGATCATGTTGAACCTAGTTTTCAAATCTATTATGTATTATTTTATTTTAAATTATCATGCATCGCTATTTTATTATAAACCCCTTGTATTTGGTGGTAATTCCCTCCATGATAAAATTGAATGCCATGATTCCATTGTCACCATAAAATAGGTAATTATCTAGTGATACACTATTAGTGGTCACATAGGTTGTACGCTTACACTGCTTAGCCATGCCTATAGTTACGTTAGGTTTATCATCACATGTGATTAATTAATTAATTTTGACTTAACGATATATTGGAACATGGTGATCAGCCACAGTTATAAAATTTGTGTACCATGACATGGGTAGTATCATTGGTGTGGGTTATACAAAAATGGTTTTTACTCGGACGAATGATCGTGCATTAAAGGTAGTGTAATTTGCATATTGAGATGTGGATGTTTCGCATGAGTAAATCAAAGGACTTAACTTTGTGCGTCTTTGATCTGAGTCTCTTATCGCGCAAACCACATGTCTAGTATGGGATATACCTGCCATAATAATTTGTGAAGTCTCAACTTTGGTTTCACTACTAATGTTGTTTTGGTGCAAGGGGGGCAATTATCGACTAGGTGGTCAGCCTACTCGATGGCGAAAGCTCAGCGAGCGAGATTGGGTTGAGATGGAGCATTGTAAAAGCCTTGTTGTGAGTTTCCTGAACGTGAGGATTATCACATCGTGTGGGTACAGTTGTGCAACCTCTGCAGAGTGTAAAACAATTCGAATAGCTGTGTCCCCAGTTATGGACAATGCTCGATGATTTTAGACGAGGGGTAGAGTTTTCATAGAAACCTGGTTGGGTTAAGTTGAGAAGTGAATGGTTAGTTCACTAGTGGTTGATTTCGTGAATCTTGGTTCACGGGTGATTCATCGGAGTGAATGGTTAGTTCACTTGTGGTTTATCTCAAATCCTTTGATTATTTATTTATTAATCATTTTTCAATCCTGCTTTTCAACCTATTTATTGTATATACTTTAAATTGTTGCTTTCTGTAAAATTAACATTGCAGCCATCCATTGGTAAGCCTTGCATATTATCTTGCATTCTTTGTTACAAACAACTTGTTGAGTACTTTATGTACTCACGGCTATATCCATATTTGCTCAGTTGAGGAAGAAGGACCATATCAACATGTGGTACCAGAAGAAGGATATTTCGACGACTTCACGGATTAGGACTTCTCGATTGCCTGTGGGCATATCGAGTGGCTACTCGCTTATTTCTATTTTGCGCTGCTAGATTCACTAAGCCTCTTAGGCTATTAATTGTAAGCTTGGCCATAAAGTTACAACTCTGATAATTATCAATAATATTCTAGTCTTTTCTTAGTAAATCGTGATATGGTCGATATTTCATCTTTTTTTACACTGTGTGCACTAGCGTGATCCTGGATTGGTGCAGAATACACAGGAGAGTCTGGATTTACATATTTGGGTCTCTACAAACATCAATATATGATTTATCATGCAACATAGTAGACTCATTAAAAATAATACTTCTGCTAATAACCACATTCTAGTTTTAGGATTCCACAATTTATATCCTTTCACACCAGTTTTATAATCAAGGAAATGCAGTTTACTACTCTAGGCTCTAATTTCTCATTATTAACATGAGCATATATCGGACAACCAAATATTCTTAGGTATGAATCGCAATCATCACAAGTGCAGAATGCTCCCATGGAACACAAAGATTGTCTAGAATGTTTAGTTTAGTACAAAAACATATATGTTAGTCGGTGATCACACCCCTGCTCCATATGTCATGCATGCATGAATCATGATCACACCAGCAAAATGCTCAGACGGTTCAAAAACCGTCTGTGATAACCTTCGATTATCACTGATCCGTAAATTGAGCGGTTCAAAACTATCTGTGATAATGTTTTTGAACCGTCTGTAATACGGTTTTCTGTAGTAGTGATTCCTATATAATTATGTGTTTTTTTTCTATTCCTACATTTTTATTTCCCACATTCCAAAGAAGCCTAATTTGTCCTGGGACATCCGAACAAAATCCAAAGTTTTGATGATATTTTTAAGTGTTTTCCCACGTACTTTAAAGGCGAAGCTTCGCTATGCTGTCCTGCGCCTGCTTGCTGGCCAGGTAATTAAAAGGTGTGTAGCAACTAAAGGCTATAGGATGACTTAACCTGCCGCATGCCCAGAATCTGGGCCTGTTTTTTTGCGGTTTTTAGTGGTAGCTTTTAGTTTTTATTACGGTATCTAATTTTTAAACAGAATATTTTTTCAAGATGGGATCTACAAATTAATTGTAGTATATATTAAAAACTCAACATCTGTATCAACCAAAATCACAAGTAAGTATCTCTCTCTTCGTAATCTCTGTTGCAAACAGCTAAAATTAAAAATTTAGCAAAAATTATAAGCTGTAGTCATATCAAACAGGCCCAGCTCTTGACCTTGAAAGCAACGTATCTGCACCCAACTAGCCAACAATTCATGCAACCAAATTAGTCTTCTTTCCTTTATTTTTCTTTTTGAAAATCGAAGACATGCAGCGTGCGTAGCACAATCAGAAAGCATCTGGTCATAGGACGTACGTCCACAAGTACGAATATTCTTAAATATAGATACAAATATTCTTAAATATATATACAAATATTCTTAAATATAAATAGAAATATTCTCGAATACAAATTTTATTTACCACATTCATATTTTTTAAATACAAATATTAGATAAAATATATTATCTTTTACCATTTCGCATCCCTAGCTAAGCTGTCCTGAGCCTGCTTGCTGGCCAGGTAATTTAAAGGTGTGTTATCAAGTGGGCGATATGTAGCAGCTAAAAGCTAAGGGCTATAGGATGACTTGACTTGCCGCATGCTGGGAATCGATCGATGGAGGACTCTTGACCATGGAAGCAGCATATTTGCACCCAACTAGCCAACATTTCCTCAACATTTCCTGCAACCAAATTAGTCTTCTTTCCTTTATTTTTCTTTTTGAAAATCGAAGACATGTAGCGTGCGTAGCACAATCAGAAAGCATCTGGTCATCCGATGAGTACGTACGTACGGCCGGTGAGTGGCCGGCCATGCAATGCACCTACGACTTGATTCTTGCTCATAATACGCATGCATGGGCTGGGAGCGCTGATGAAAAGCTATAGCCCATGAGCCTGGATCACTAGTGTACATGCTACTACGCAAAAGCGGAGATAGAAATTGTATAATTGTGACAGCTCATGTATCTATCTGATTGATCTATATTATTATAATCTAGATTTGCCAAAATTGATGGTATAGATCTGTAGATTGTCCTCTTTTTCTCTAATTAATATGGTAATTTCTAGTCTTTAATAGTAAATATGATAACTTCTTTTCTATATATATATACACACACACACACACACACACACACACACACACACACACACACATATATATATATATATATGTATGTATGTATGTATGTATGTATGTATGTATGTATGTATGTATGTATGACGCTGAAATGGGGCACTAAGGTGTCTGGGCACTAGGCCTCCTTGCCTTTGGATTGCTTTTAAATACGTGCAAGTGTAATGATATATAATATATCAGGATGGAAAGGCTTAATCATGAATGGAAAATCTTAGGGCCTGTTTGGTTCATGACCAGAAGTTGCCTAGCACAAGTTAGGCGTGCCACAATTTTTAGGTAGTTGTTTGGTTCACTGACGTAATTGTGGCATGCCACACTTTTTTAGCACCCGGCCCCACACGTCATAGACTCAGTTTTTTGTCAAACTTTGCCACAAGTGTGGCTTCGATTTTGTTAGCCACACTTTCTGTGGCAGCCACATATTGCCTAAGTTTAGGCATGGTAAGGTTAGGCACCAACCAAACAGTCCCTTAATCATAAATGGAAGGTTTCAATCATGGAGTCTGAGCACGATGGTGTCCTTGTTTTATATATATTTATATATATATATCGTATCTCACAATGTAGGGAGTATCTTGCGTAACAGAGGTTATGTACGTGTAGTATACAAGTATCTAAGACCATTTAGGTAGTATGAACAATTTTTCAGAGGTGGTATGTATATTTTTTCGACATACTCCTTTTTATATGCGTATATGAAGGTATTTACAAAATACGCTAAAAACTATGAACTCTCTTACAAGTTTTTCATGTGGTTCACATTGGAGTATCTTATAATTAGTGTATAAGTATACCTAAAGTGATAAAGAAGTATTTTGAGTTTATTTAGGTGGTATATTAGAGGTGGGTGTAATTACTATATATATATATATATATATATATATCTTGATAGATAGATAGATTAGCTAGAGCTTGTGTATTGATATGGTGGAGTACCACTATATTTGGATAGTATGATCTGAAAAAGAAATGGGGTTCCAATCGAACCCCAAATGTATCCATATGAATCACTCGATATACGAAGACTTGACTCAAGTGATAGATGCACGTATACACAGCTCAATTCGCTAGCTTTTGTTGAATTGCATTCTGATTTCGTTTGCTTGCATGCGTCAAGTCTTCGTCTACGCAACAAAGTAGTGGCGAACGAAAGATTTGACTCGACCGATCAAATGTGGACTACGTCGTACCTTCATATGGACTGGACAAAAGTCTTAAAAATAGAATTAACTACACACCCTCAAAGTTAAAAGGAATATAATGCAGCGTGTATAGTAATAACAAACTGTGCATGGGTGTTGAGTGAGTGCGTGTGCCTTGTACTCTCTCTCAAAATAAACTATATGGTAATCTTTTTCTAGAGAGAACCATCTGATCATCTAGTGAGTATGTATATACGCCCATGCAACGAACGCAACTTGACTTGCCTGTACTTTGTCAGTTCTTTTTTATTTAATGTTTTCTAACTTTTCACTGATTTTGACCGTTATTTGTTATAACTTATATTAAAATATATTAATAAAAGTATAATATTATAAAAATATTTTTAACGACAAATCTAATAATATATATTTTTGTATAGCCAGTCAAACGTATTTGCTGGCATAGATTCTAGAACGTCAAACATAAAAGAACGGATGGAGTATTAGTGGTATATATGGGCTGGGATCGAAGATGAAGCTAGCTCACGAGCTTGGACCCCTATTGCGCACAATAGTGGAGCAAGAAATTTTGTGATCCGAGATTTGAACAACAACAACAACAAAGTCTTTTGTCCTAAACAAGTTAAGGTAGACTAAAAATGAAATCTTCTTAAAATCAAAGAGATGAGAGTTTTAAAATAAAACCTACAATGCTAAAAACTCTAAGCCGTACAATCTACTGCCTGAACCAAAAGCCTAAAAATGCTATGATGGAACACAAGGATACATTAATTCGTCGGTGATCACACCTCCCTGCTGCACGCATGCACGAATGGTAATCACACATGCAGAATGCTCCAATGGAGCACAAAGATTGTCCGGATATTTAGTTTAGTACATAAACATGCATCCGTTAATTCGTCGGTGATCACAACCCTGCTCCATATGTCATGCATGCATGAATCATAATCACACATGCGAAATGCTCCGATGGAACACAAAGATTGTCCGAAATGTTTAGTATAGTAAATAAACATGCATCCGTTAATTCATCAGTTGTCAAACACCCCTGTTGCATGCCGTGCTCCATATACCATGCATGCATGAATCTTAATCGCACGTGCAAAATACTCTGATGGAACACAAAGATTGTCTAAAATATTTAGTTTAGTACATAAACATGCATCCTTTAATTCGTGGATGATCACATCTCCCTGCTATTACTGCAGTGCTGCATGTCGTGCTCCATATGTCATGCATGCATAAATCATAATCACACTTGCGAAGTGCTCAGATGGAACACAAAGATTATCTGAAATGTTTAGTTTAGTACGTACACATGCATCCATTAATTCGTCGGTAAACAATACATACAATCATACATTACTTTTACCAAAAAATACAATCATACATTACCACAAGTACACTAAGTTTGCACATTACAATTAGATGAGGGTCATTTGACTCGATAACCTTCACATCCTTATTTATTGTCCTACATAATACTGTACGTACGTGTGCAACATAATATATCAGATGGATTATGTATCTATTCATCTATATAATTAATTCCAACGCCTTGCAGGTGGCTTAGGTGCCACCGCCGCCGCTGCGCGAGCCGAAGCTGCCTCCTCCGCCAGCAGCCGCCGTCTCACCTTGTCGATGTATGCTGCGGCAGCTGCATCAATGCCGTAAGGGCTCGCCGGCTGCACCGCGTTTAACCTTTCCGCTGTCTGGACGCTGATCTCTTCTGCACGTGACATGTTGGACAAGCTAGCTAAGCTAAGCTACACAAGCTAGCTGGTAGGTTTTCGATCGGTCGATGTGTTAAGTTTGAGGTTGCTTTGAATTGAATGACCATGAAGGCAGTATTTATAGGCTGGCTACCGCAGCGCTTCTTCGTGTAGTGCTTTCTCGTAGAAACGAAGTCTCTCCGTACTGTGGTTGGTTGATTATTGACTGGCTTGATTCATGCCGTTCAATTTCTAAGAAAATAAGTACGAGAGATCAGAGAGATTCTGATTAAAAGTGGATAGACTAGACTAGCTACTACTCCTTTCGTATGTAACTAAAGCTGTATGAATCGAACTCTGAAAAATTCGGCCGGACGCGTACGTGAATCCAAACTAATTTGCTCAATCGATCAGCACGTTTCCAACAGTCGATCGATCGATGGATCGATCGGGGAAGACTCGACTCCAAGTGGTGTATGCATGCAATGCATACATGCCTGAAACCTTCGATACAAGCATAGCATGTGTCAGATCTGTCAAGTGCATATCATTTCAAACAAGAATTAGATTCGGTCTTCGTAGCAAATTGGTGGCGAACGAAGAGAGACTTGACTCGGTCGGTCGATCGCATGCACACACGAAATTTGATGCCAATTAAACGAAATTTGCACACACGAATAAAAGATACATACCACATATGAAAGAAGTCAAGTACTAAAGCCAAGCCAAGTTCTTCCAAAGTAGAGCATAATAGCATTCTTTACATTAAAATTCCAAGGTAAGATATCGATAGAAAATGCATAAGAACTCAGGTTAGATCACTTTTCCAAATAACGAACCTTAGCAAAATGTAACTAAAGCTGTATGAATCGAACTCTAAAAATTTGACTAGGTCGTGAATCCAAACTGATTTGCTCCATCAGCACATTTCCAACAGTCGATCAATCGATCGCGGAAGACTCGACTCCAAGTGGTCATTTTTTCCAATACGAAGGCATGGGCGAGTAAGGACAAGCCAATTTCTTCAATATGGTGATGTTTTCTCCCAGCCGAGCTATTTTGTTTATGAGTGTTTGGACAGTATATAAGCATGATGCGTGATTCTAATTTCTTGGAAAAAGATATTCAACTTCTGGTATTCACCTCCCCAACCATTTGCATGTGTAGGATTTTTTATTATTTAGAAGGCACTCAACATGAGTTTAGAATTAGATGAATATGCAATAAACACCAACTTTACTCTTGAGACAATACATCCAGGTGAATTTACCCAAATCATTAATGAAGTGAATTTACCCAAATCAATGAAACTCACATAGTATTTAAATCTACCAAATGAGGTACACAAGGGCCCCCAAACATCGAAGAAAACAAGTTCAAAGGGTGACGATGACACACTTTTTGACTAAGGAAAAAGAAGAAGATGATTTTTGCTCTGTTGACAAGCATCACAAATAGAGGATTTGTTGGACTCATGAAAAAAACTTAAACTGTGATACTGAAGAATTTGATCTACCACAGGGGACGAGGGATTGTCTAAACACAACACGTTTGATGACAAGAGGGCCTTCCTAGATATAGCTGAGCTGCTATGAATGAGGTATAGGCCATCCGCACTAGGACCATGAAGGAGCACATTCTTCGAAGTACGATCTTTAATGAGAAAATAATCAAGATTAAATTCAAGACAGACATTATTATCAACCATAAGTTTATGAATAGATAACAAATTTTTATTGGTGTATGGAACTTGAAGAATATTGCTTAGGAAAAAGGGTTTATGTGACGTATGAATTTTAGAATAACCAATATGAGCAATTGACATACCAAAACTATTTGTTGTGTGAACCAGATCTTTGACGGATTACCGCTCGTGTATCGTCAGCTTGTTCAATTATTCGATGACATGATCAGTCGCCCCAGTAGACATCGGGCTGACGGCTTGAGTGCCGAGCGATCGTGAGATTGACGATCCTAGGCTAGCAGATGAATCTACAGAGGTTGTCATTAGATAAGAAGAGTAGGCTCTGATACCATGTCAGAAGATATCAAGAGAATGGTTTACAACTGGCACACATTTACCTTTTATTGATCATCTATTTATATACAAGTACATGAGTGTGAACATTTTTACGTATGAATACTAAGCACTGCCTCTAGTGAAAGGGATAGACTATTGCACAGGCGACTGAAATTTTTTTATCTTTGAGTCACCTAAAGTTGCACTTTGAGTCACCTGAAATTGCACATGTTTTTTTGAGGGAGCTGCAATTTTAGTTGATTGAGAGTGCAATTTCAGGTCACCTGAAGTTGCACTCTGAATCACCTAAAGTTGCAGCTGTTTTTTTTAGGGGGGCTGCAATTTTAGTTCATTGAAAGTGCAATTTCAGGTGACTGAAACATAAAAAAATTTCAATCGCCTGTGCAATAGCAAAACTGCTAGTGAAAATATCAGTACTAACAGAAATACTAAATAACAGTGAAAACACACACTAACAGAAATACTAAACAATAGTAAAAACATAATTATCCTAGTTATTTAACAAGTTCTACAGAGATCAGAGAGATTCTAATTAAAAGTGGATAGACTAGACTAGCTACTACTCCTTTCATATGTAACTAAAACTGTATGAATCGTACTTTGAAAAATTCGGCCGGACGCGTACGTGAATGCAAACTGATTTGCTCCATCAGCGCGTTTCAAACAGTAGATCGATTAAAGATCGATCGAGGAAGACTTGACTCCAAGTGGTGTACGCGTGCTGTTCACACATGCCTGAAACCTTCAATACATGCATAGCTTAATTCGCTAGCTTTTGTTGAATATTACACGGTTATTTCGTTTGCATGCATGCGTCTGCGAATTAAACGAGGACTACCTCGTAGCTTCACCTGGACTGGACAAAAGCAGTCAATTAAGCACCAGCTAACGACCCGTCCGGCCGACCAAAAGTAGTCAGCGTACTGCCTAACACTTATGCTACTGCATGCCGCTTTATGTCATATACAGAAAGTCACGGTACAATCTCTGATACACAATTTCCGCCATCAGTTCTTTATTGTGAAGAAGCTTGAGAGCCGTTCTCGAATGTCCGAAAGTTTATTCAAATCAAATGTAATTGATTTGATTGTTATGTCTTGTCGTTAGGAGTAAAGTAGTAAACATATATTTAAATTGATAATTAGGGAAATTATTGCGAGATTGACAAACCTTTGATTAATTATCTTAGCACGCATGATTTCCTATATATGATGAGAAATATAGAATGCACAAGGTTACCTTGTAGCTTCTAGTGGCACTACAAAAGTAGAATTACATACATATATATGGTCAGTTCGAGAGGCATTATTATGAAGTGTGATATAGAATTATTGTGTTCTAGTAGACACCGAAAATTGTGTCCTATATTGCAGTGTGGCGCTCGATTCCTTGTATCTCCCTCCACTGACAACATAGGTAATGGACGCTCTACACGAATTGAAAAGGTTATCCTCGATCATTGCAAACGAAGGGAAGATTATAATAGATATAAGTATGGAGGAAATGAGCATACTTATCGAGTGTTTGTTGTACAAGGGTGAAGTCGTGGTCGTTCTTGAGTAGGGAATCAAGATATATTATCTTGTTCCACTTTGGTACCAAGACTATAAGGATCCAGTGCTACCTACTCATGTATGTCGCCATAGTCATTGAACCTAAGTTCGTGTTGCGTATAAAGTACAAATAAAATTTGTATAGCAACTAGTGAAGCACTTACTGCTGGTTATAAGGCACCAGTATGTAATCCTTGTTACCCTGAGTAAGCAATCCTGTCATTATATAATTCTCGATGTAAGATGCGTCTTGGATGATGCATTGCTCAAAGATCAAATGTGGGTCGACGAAATCCACCGGTTCTCGTGATCATCGGGTTTCTTGACTTATGTATCTATACATAAGCAATGAATTATGACATTTACCATTATTACATAATTGTACACACTTACAATGTTTAGCATTACAGAAGTGAGGCATTGAAGGCGTCGAGGTTGAATAGTTCGAGTAAGTCATCGAAGCCATTATGAAAAAGCCTAGATCATGAAGGAAATGCCTCTCCATATATCTAACGGTGAATCCAGAAATTAACATATATATATATATATATATATATATATATATATATAGACTAGAAATTCCATGTTAATTAGAGAAAAAGAGGACAATCTACAGATCTACATCATCAATTTTGGCAAATCTAGATTATAATAATATAGATCAATCAGATAGATACATGAGCTGTCACAATTATACAATTTCTATCTCCGCTTTTGCGTAGTAGCATGTACACTAGTGATCCAGGCTCATGGGCTATAGCTTTTCATCAGCGCTCCCAGCCCATGCATGCGTATTATGAGCAAGAATCAAGTCGTAGGTGCATTGCATGGCCGGCCACTCACCGGCCGTACGTACGTACTCATCGGATGACCAGATGCTTTCTGATTGTGCTACGCACGCTACATGTCTTCGATTTTCAAAAAGAAAAATAAAGGAAAGAAGACTAATTTGGTTGCAGGAAATGTTGAGGAAATGTTGGCTAGTTGGGTGCAAATATGCTGCTTCCATGGTCAAGAGTCCTCCATCGATCGATTCCCAGCATGCGGCAAGTCAAGTCATCCTATAGCCCTTAGCTTATCCATGTGTTTAATTTAAGGGATAGAATAAGATAGAATGGTCCAAAGTGGGATGAGCCTGTGCAAATTTAGAGAATATTCTTCTTAGATGCTGGACCATGTGGTTCCACTTTTTTTGTGGAACCATCTCATCCCATCCCCATCCCACTCTATCCCAGCAACCAAACACACCCTAAATTACCTGGCCAGCAAGCAGGCTCAGGACAGCTTAGGTAGGGATGCGAAATGGTAAAGGATAATATATTTTATCTAATATTCGTATTTAAGAAAATATAAATGTGATAAATAAAATTTGTATTTGAAAATATTTCTATTTATATTTAAGAATATGCGTATCCATATTTAAGAATGTTCGTACTCGTAGACGTACATACTCATCGGATGACCAGATGCTTTCTGATTGTGCTACACACGCTGCATGTCTTCGATTTTCAAAAAGAAAATGAAAGAAAGAAGACTAATTTGGTTCCAGGAATTGTTGGCTAGTTGGGTGCAGATACGGTGCTTTCATGGTCAAGAGCTGGGCCTGTTTGATATAGCTACGGCTTATAATTTTTGGTTAAAATTTTTGATTTTTAACTAAAATTTTTGATTTTTAGCTGTTTGCGACAGAGATTACGAGAGAGATACTCGCTTGTGATTTTGGTTGATACAGATGTTGGACTTTTAATATGTACTATAATTAACTTGTAGATCTCATCTTGAGAAAATATTCTATTTGAAAGTTAAGTACCGTAATAAAAACTAAAAATTACCTTTAAAAGCCGCAAAGAACATGCCCAGATTATGGGCATGCGGCAGGTCAAGTCATCCTATAGCCTTTAGTTGCTACACACCTTTTAATTACCTGGCCAGCAAGCAGGCGCAGGACAGCATAGCGAAGCTCGCCTCTAAAGTACGTGGAAAAACACTTAAAAATATCATCAAAACTTTGGATTTTGTTCGGATGTCCCAGGACAAATTAGGCTTCTTTGGAATGTGGGAAATAAAAAATGTAGGAATAGAAAAAACACATAATTATATAGGAATGCAGGTATAATCTTACTTCACCGGTAGTACGTACGTGCTCATCGGATGACCACATGCTTTCTGATTGTGCTACGCACGCTACATGTCTTCGATTTTCAAAAGGAAAAATAAAGGAAAGAAGACTAATTTGGTTGCAGGAAATGTTAGTGCAGATACGCTGCTTTCTTGGTCAAGAGTCCTCGATCGATCGATAGATTCCCAGCATGCGGCAGTTCAAGTCATCCTATAGCCTTTAGTTGTTACACACCTTGTACTTACCTGGCCAGCAAGCAGGCGCAGGACAGCATAGCGAAGCTTCGCCTCTAAAGTACGTGGAAAAACACATAAAAATATCATCAAAACTTCGGATTTTGTTCGGATGTCCCAGGACAAATTAGGCTTCTTTGGAATGTGGGAAATAAAAAATGTAGGAGTAGAAAAAACACAGAATTATATAGGAATGCAGGTATAATCTTACTTCTTTTGAAGTTATTCGATTTTTCTTAGATTTAATCTTATCTCGAGATTTCTTAATTCCGATAATTTTGCTTCTTGGGATGGCCTCGTAATACGATGCAGGATCTATAGTACCTTCAATTTCTTATACCATATTTAAACAGTAAGACACAATATTGGTTTCTTCAATCAATCTCTTAAGAGGCTGAATGTTCCTCCTTTCTCTATCAGCTACAATGAAATGTTGTGTTGGCGGGGCAACAATAGGAACTTTCAGAATATTTTTCTTATTGACTTCTGGTATAGATTCTAAATCAATAACATGCTCCACCTGCACGCTTGATTGCTTCTCAAAGGGAACATTGCAACATCCTGATTTTCAGAGCCTTTTTGAAGTTTTTAAAACAAAATTCACCAATTAGATTTTACTGGAATTAATAAAAGCTTAAACTGAATTTTTATTAATTAAAAGGATTTAATATAATTAAACTAAACATTAACATTTGCCAAAAGTATTTTATTTGGGTTCCATGAGTCTCAAGGATTTTTCTAAAATTTTCTTGGATGTTTCCGAGTTTATCTGCTATTTTCTAGAACTCAAAAGAATTTATTTGAATTTCTAGAAAAAAGAAAAACTCTTAAAAATACCTAAAAGGCCTAGTGGGCCGAAGCCCAGCCCACCTTCTCCCTTCGGCCGACTCTACCCACTGGCCCGGCCTGCCCGCGCTTGCCACACGACGCGCATTCGCGTCCGGGTCCGCCTGTAGGATGGCTGACACGTGTCGCTCATCCGCGTGGTCGCTTCGCTCGTGATGCATCTCGCCCCCATCCCTTTGGTCCACTGAGATGTGGGCCCACCTGTCAGGTCCGTTGTCTCCTACATGGACTCTCCTTGCCCCAGGTCTGGCGCGCGCCGCCGCCTCGCCGTCTCCGCCTTGGACTCTTTGGCCATGTCCGTCCTGGTCTCCTCGGTGTCCGTGCTATAAAACCTGAGCGCCCACCCTCATCCTCCGCATCCCGCTCTGCTGTCACCCACAACAGAGTCGCCCATGCACCTTCGCCATTGAGCTTGAGTCGCCGGGGTTGCCTCTTTGTTTTCGACCACCGCTCGCCATCGTTCTCGTCGCCGAGTGCCCCATCGCCGGTGAGTCCCCGCCGCCGAGTCATCCCATCCCCGCCGTTGGCCAGACCACCGGTCAACCTTGCAGCTGACCAAACTTTGCGCCGCCGGGTCACCTCGCCCGCTTTGCGCGCCTCGGTTCATGTGCGCCCGATGCATCGTGCCGCGTGCTCGCCAGCTCAGTCCGCACCCGCACACCCTGCATCCCTTCGAATTCCCGTAAACCTAGTCCATCATGCACTGAGCCACTGACGTGTGGGTCCCACATGTCCTGACTACAGTGTCGTAGACCCATGAACCGAGCCTCATCAACGCCGCCACCTCAGCTGCCACGCTAGCCGCCATGTCAGTGTGCCATGTTAGCCCTAGATGCCTAGTCAGCCGCTGCATCAGCAAGCCCAGTTGGCAATGCACTATCCATGAGCTGGGTTCACCGTAGACCTGCTTTTCCTTGAGCTGGGTTCATAGCACAGTAGTATTTCTGATTTTCAGCCTTTTTCTTTAGATTAGATTTTTCGAGAGCCTGTTCTCCTTCGTCCTAGCTCTGATTGACCCGATTCTTTTTCCTAAATTCTTCTAAAATTGAGCTCTCTCTTTTGGTTCTAGTTTTGAAGTTTTGAAGTTTATTTAAATTTATTTTGTGCTTCATTTTATTTTCACTCTTGTTAGATCACGCTTTCAAAGGAGCTGAAGCAAGATTTGAATATCAAGAGCCATTAACTGAGCAAGGTCAAGGCAAGTCGTATTCTTTGATAATATTGAACCTAGTTTCCAAATCTATTATGTATTATTTTATTTTAAATTATCATGTATCGCTATTTTATTATAAACCCCTTGTATTTGGTAGTTATTGTCCAAATCGAATAATTCCCTCCATGATAAAATTGAATGCCATGATTCCATTGTCACCATAAAATGGATAATTATCTAGTGATACACTATTAGTGGTTACATGGGTTGTACGCTTACACTTCTTTGCCATGCCTATAGTTACCTTGGGTTTATTATCACATGTGATTAATTAATTAATTTTAACTTAATGATATATTGGAACGTGGTGATCAGCCACAGTTATAAAATTTGAGTACCATAACATAGGTAGTGTCATTGGTGTGGGTTATACAAAAATGGTTTTTACTTGGACGAATGATCGTGTATTAAAGGGAGTGCAATTTGCATATTGAGATGTGGATGTTTCGCATGAGTAAATCTAAGGACTTAACTTTGTGCACCATTGATCTGAGTCTTATCGCGCAAACCACATGCCTAGATGGGATAGACCTGGCATAATAATTTGAGAAGTCACAACTTGGGTTTCACTACTAATGTTGTTTTGGCGCAAGGGGGGAAATTATTGACTAGGTGGTTAACCTACTTGATGGTGAAAGCTTAGCGACCGAGATCGGGTGGAGATGGAGCATTGTAAAAGTCTTGTTGTAATTTTCCTTAACATGAGGATTACCACATCGTGTGGGTACAACTGTGCAACCTCTGCAGAGTGTAAAACTATTCGAATAGCTGTGTCCCGGTTATGGACAATACTCGATGATTTCACATGAAAGGTAGAGTTTTCATAAAAACCTGGTTGGGTTAAGTTGGGAAATGAATGGTTAGTTCACTAGTGGTTCATTTCGTGAATCTTGGTTCACGGGTGATTCATTGGAGTGAATGGTCAGTTCACTTGTGGTTTGTCTCAATTCCTTTGATTATTTATTTATTAATCATTTTCCAATCCTGCTTTTCAACCTATGTATTGTGTATACTTTAAATTGCTGTTTTCTGCAAAATTAACCTTTCAGCCATCCATTGGTAAGCCTTGCATATTATATTGCATTATTTATTACAAATGACTTGTTGAGTACTCTATGCACTCATAGCTATATCTATATTTGCTCAGTTGAGGAAGAAGGACCAGATCAACAGGTGGTACCAGAAGAAGGATACTTCGACGACTTCACGATTAGGACTTCGCTTATCAGTCGATTGCCTGTGGGCATGTCGAGTGGCTACTCGCTTATTTCTATTTTCCGCTGCTAGATTCCCTAAGCCCCTCAGGCTATTAATTGTAAGTTTGGCCATAAGGTCATAACTCTAATAATTATCAATAATACGCGAGTCTTTTCTTAGTAAATCGTGATATGGTCGAAATTTCATCTTTGTTTATACTGTGTGCACTAGTGTGATCTTGGACTGGTGTAGAATACACAGAGAGTCCGGATTTGCATATTCGGTTCTCTACAAACATCAATATATGATTTATCATGCAACATAGCAGACACATCAAAAATAACACTTCTTCTAATAACCACCTTTCTAGTTTCAGGATTCTACAATTTATATCCTTTCACACCTGTTTTATAACCAACGAAATGTAGTTTACTACTCTAGGCTCTAATTTACTATTATTAACATGAGCATACATCGGACAGCCAAATATTCTTAAGTATTAATCGTAATCACAAGTGCAGAATGCTCCAATGGAACACAAAGATTGTATAGAATGTTTAGTTTAGTACATAAACATACATGTTCGTTGGTGATCACACCCCTGCTCCATATTTCATGCATGCATGAATCATGATCACACGTGCAAAATGCTCCGATGGAACACAAAGATTGTCTGGAATGTTCATGTTAATTCGTTAGTGATCACACCCCTTACTGCATGCTGTGCTCCATATGTCATGTATGCATGAATCCTAATCACACATGCAAAATGCTCCGATGGAACACAAAGATTGTTCGAAAAATTTAGTATAGTACATAAACATGCATCCGTTAATTCATCAGTGCACACCTCTGTTACGTGCCGTGCTCCATATGTCATGCATGCATGAATCATAATTACACGTGCAAAACACTCTGATGAAACACAAAGATTGTCTGAAATATTTAGTTTAGTACATAAACATGCATCCGTTAATTCCTTGATGATCACACCTCCCTTCTGTTGCTGCTGTGCTGCATGCCATGCTCCATATATCATGCATGCATAAATCATAATCATATGTCGTTATTTTCTTAATTTTTTCTTGGCCTTGGTATTCATGCCAGTGTTTCCCCTCAAAAGCAAAATTATCGGAATCAAGAAATCTCGAGATAAGGTTAAATCCAAAAAAATCGAATAACTTCAAAAGAAGTAAGATTATACCTGCATACCTATATAATTCTGTGTTTTTTCTATTCCTACATTTTTTATTTCCCACGTTCCAAAGAAGCCTAATTTGTCCTGGGATATCCGAACAAAATCCTAAGTTTTTCCGCGTACTTTAGAGGCGAAGCTTCGCTATGCTGTCCTGCGCCTGCTTGCTGGCCAGGTAAGTAAAAGGTGTGTAGCAAGTAGCAACTAATGGCTATAGGCCAAGACTTGACCTGCCGCATGCTGGGAATCTATCGATCGAGGACTCTTGACCAAGAAAGCAGCGTATATGCACTAACATTTCCTGGAACCAAATTAGTCTTCTTTCCTTTATTTTTCTTTTTGAAAATCGAAGACACGTAGCGTGCGTAGCACAATCAGAAAGCATCTGGTCATCCGATGAGTACGTACGTACTGCCGGTGAGTGGCCGGCCATGCAATGCACCTACGACTTGATTCTTGCTCATAAGCTTAATACGCATGCATGGGCTGGGAGCGCTGATGAAAAGCTATAGCCCATGAGCTTGGATCACTAGTGTACACGCTACTACGCAAAAGCAGAGATAGAAATTGTATAATTGTATAATTCGGTCTACGCAACAAATTAGTGGCGAACGAAAGATTTGACTCGACCGATCGCGCATGCACATGCGAAATTAGATGCGTATACCTGCGAATTAAATATGGACTACGTCGTACCTTCATATGGACTGGACGAAGTCTTAAAAATAGAATTAACTACACACCCTCAAAGTTAAAAGGAATATAATGCAGCGTGTATAGTAATAACAAACTGTGCATGGGTGTTGAGTGAGTGCGTGTGCCTTGTACTCTCTCTCAAAATAAACTATATGGTAATCTTTTTCTAGAGAGAACCATCTGATCATTTAGTGAGTATGTATATATGCCCATGCAGCGAACGCGACTTGATTTACCTGTACTTTCTCTGTTTTTTTTATTTGATGTTTTCAGACTTTTTACGGTCTCAGATATATGATTTTGACATGATTTTAATCGTTACTTTTTGTAACTTATATTAAAATATACTAACGAAAGTATAATATTATAAAAGTGTTTTTAACGATAAATCTAATAATATATTTTTTGTATAGCCAACTGATAGTTAAACGTATTAGATGGCACAGATTCTAGAATGTCAAACAGAAAAGAATGGATAGAGTATTAATTAGTGGTATATATGGGCTGGGATCGAAGAAGAAGCTAGCTCATGAGCTTGGACAACGAATTTTTTGTACGGATAATCTATTTTTTATTCAAAATTACATAAATATACCTGTGGAATTTTTTTTACAAAAATAGACTCCAGTCGCCTAATGGTTCGGCGACTAGAGCCTTTCGCCCAACCAGACCGCGACACAACATTTGTCGCTGCACAGTGGAGCGACTGCATCTAGTCGCTCTACCGTACGGCGACTTACATGTTGTCGCTGTTTTGTTAGGCGACTAGCATGCAGTCGCCATCCCGTTAGGCGACTGCATGTAGCCCCCGTGATTGTTTTGGATTTTGTGAATTTTGTAATGTTCAACGGGTAAAAAATATGGTGAAGTTGTAATAAAAGTTTATGTTTATTGTATATTGTAGGTGCGTAAAAAGTTTTAGAAACTTTTTTTTTATGAAAGATTGAGTAGAGAACGATCGATACATACACTGTTAAGTGAGATAGTTTATGTGGGAAGAAGAGATGATAGACTTATGTAAATTTAAATAAACTTCATAATATAACTGTAAGTAACATGCCGCATATTTTTTCATTACATGCATAACATATATAGCATCTGTAGCACGCCTCACTCGCCATCCTGGTGTGCCCCGTCACCGCGCCCGCGTCCTCCCATACGGCCTCGCTTGGCCCTCCTCCGGTGCAACGGGTTAGGACGATCCGAAAAAGTAAAACGAGCAGGAGGGTGTCTATCCCGCTCCTGCGCTGGTGGAGTCAGCTGCACCTCTGGCTGTGTGCCCTCCGGTGCCGGGAGGGCATCGCCAGAGAGAACCTCCGGTGCTGCGTCGGAGAACTGCCCGGGCCACTCCGTGAAAAACTGGTCCACATCGTCCTGGGCCGGGGAGACGCCGAGCTGCTGGTAAGTACCTGCAATAGTAATATCATTAGTTCGTTGCATGTCGTCTTGGGATAAAAACGAGATCAGACGATGCGTGCCGTGGTGGCGCCATCGAGGTAGGAGGAGGGGCGTGCACCCCCTGCGTGTGGAAGGGGATGTGCTGACGATGCGTGAAGTGAGGTGGTGTAGGAGGCTGTGCCCAGGCTGAACCCCCTGCCTGCTCCGGGTGAGGTGGTGGAGGACGTGTCCACGTACTACCTCCGGAGTAGTGCCACGCTGGTCGGGGTGGCACTGGTGGACGAGCAGTCGGAGCGGTGGGCGTGGAGACCGCCGGTAGCCTCATGCAGGACAGTAGGCTAACAATACGTCTACACCCCTCGTGCATCCGACGCGCAAAGCTGACGCCCTCCTCATGGGTCAGCTGCGCACCAGTGGCGACCCTCTCGATGAGTGAGCGAGTCACCCATAGGCAGCACGGCGTCGACCGACACAAAGACATGAAATGGTCGATCATCGAAACGACATTACCATTTCAGAATCTTTGAAATGACATGTAACGTACCGCGATGTGAGCGTCGCGCGCGAGGTGCGCGGGGTACGTGTCCGTCGGAGCGGCGGCGTGTGTGGCGGCGGTCTCACGACATATACGAGCACAATGCGGTCCGCGCCGTACCGGCGCAAGTACTCCGCGTACTCCCTGCCGCCGTCTGCGGCGGTCCTCCTCCACGCGGTCGTCGAGCGCACCCTCCCACTACTCGACCTCGTGATCCTCCTCCGTGGCCTGCACCATCCGGGCAAGAGGGAGTAGCCCGGCATCCCGCAGCCCGCAAACAAAGTGAAGATCAGCACGGAACGTTCTTACGGTCGCACTAAACACGGCGTAGTGCAAACCTGGCAATCCAACGGTCGAGTCCCGTGCCACGCGAGGTGTGCGTGTCCGGACCACTCCCAACTCGATCGGCTCGGTGCTCCCGGTGGCGGCACACGACGGAAGCGCGATGAGAGCGGTCCACGTGCTCATCCAACGGTAGCATCGCCACTCGAGTCACGTCGGCAGATCATACCTGCAAAATTTGTACAATAATTTCAACATTAAATTTTCTGTAATAATACATCAAAAATACTATACAAAATTTGTACACTCAATTTTCTGCATCTAAAGTTATATACTACATTTTCCACATCTACGTTTCAATACTATATTTTGTACAATAATGCATTAAAAATGATATACAAAATTTATAAACTAAATTTTCTAAACTAAATTTCTAAACTACATTTACTAAAGAAACTTTGAATATTAAATTTCTAAATTAGATTTCTAAATTTAATTTGTACACTAAATTTCTAAACTAAATTTCTAAACTATATTTTTAAACTAAATTTCTAAACTATATTTTTAAACAAAATTAGAAAATTAAATTTCTAAATTAAATTTCCAAACTAAATTTCTAAACTAAATTTCTAAAAACTTTCTAAACTACATTTTCTAAATTAAATTTCCAAACTAAATTTCTAAAAACTTTCTAAACTACATTTTCTAAACTAAATTCGTAAACTAATTTCTAAACTACATTTTCTAAACTAAATTTCTAAACTATATTTCTAAACTATATTTTCTAAACAAAATTTGAAAATTAAATTTCTAAACTAAATTTCTAAAAACTTTCTAAACTAATTTCTAAACGGATTTCTAAACTACATTTCCTAAACTAATTTTCTAAACTAAAATTATAAACTAAATTTATAATATTAACAAAAATTATAACACAATAAAATACCTGAAAATCAGCTCTCCCTCTCCTCCTCTCCCCCTTCTCTTCTTCCTTCTTCCTATCTTCTTCTCTTCTTCTCCCTCTCCTCCTCTCCCCCCTTCTCTTCTTCCTTCTTCCTCTTCTTCTTCTTCTTCTTCTTCTACTCGCCTCTGCGCGCTCGGCCGAATGCAAACAGTGCAACGGCCAACGCCGGCCGAGAACTTATATGGCATTTAGTCGCCCAACGGTTCGGCGATTAGATTGCAGTCACCGAACGGTGGGGTGACTGCAATCAATCGCCCAATGGTTCGTAAATTCATTAAATGTCGCAGTGTGATTGGGTGAAAGGCTCTAGTCGCCGAACCATTAGGCGATTGGAGCCTATTTTTGTAAAAAAATTTCCCGGGGGTATATTTATGTAATTTTGAATAAAAAATGGATTATCCGTACAAAAAATTCCTTGGACCACTATTGCACACAGTAGTGGAGCAAGAAATTTTGTGATCCAGGATTTGAACATTAAACACAAAATGCTCCGATCACACCCCCTGTTGCATGCCGTGCTCCATATGCCATGCATGCATGAATCTTAATCGCACGTGCAAAATACTCTGATGGAACACAAAGATTGTCTAAAATATTTAGTTTAGTACATAAACATGCATCCTTTAATTCGTGGATGATCACATCTCCCTGCTGTTACTGCAATGCTGCATGTCGTGCTCCACATGTCATGCATGCATAAATCATAATCACACTTGCAAAGTGCTCAGATGGAACACAAAGATTATCTAAAATGTTTAGTTTAGTACGTAAACATGCATCCGTTAATTCGTCGGTAAACAATACATACAATCATACATTACTTTTACCAAAAAATACAATCATACATTACCACAAGTACACTAAGTTTGCACATTACAATTAGATGAGGGTCATTTGACTCGATAACCTTCACATCCTTATTTATTGTCCTACATAATACTGTACGTACGTGTGCAACATAATATATCAGCTGGATTGTGTATCCATTCATCTATATAATTAATTCCAACGCCTTGCAGGAGGCTTAGGTGCCACCGCCGCCGCTGCGCGCGCCGAAGCTGCCTCCTCCGCCAGCAGCCGCCGTCTCACCTTGTCGATGTATGCCGCGGCGGCCGCATCAGTGCCGTAAGGGCTCGCCGGCTGCACCGCGTTTAACCTTTCCGCTCTCTGGACGCTGATCTCTTCGGCACGTGACATGTTGGACGTCTGCTATATATTCGCTCGCTAAGCTACACAAGCTAGCTGGTAGGTTTTCGATCGGTCGATGTGTTAAGTTTTGAGTTTAAGGTTGCTTTGAATTGAATGATCAAGAAGGCAGTATTTATAGGCTAGCTACCGCAGCGCTTCTTCGTGTAGTGCCTTCTCGAAGAAACTGTGGCTGGTTGATTATCGATTGTGATTCATGCTGTTCTTAATTTCTAAGAAAATCACTACGAGAGATCAGAGAGATTCTGATTAAAAGTGGATAGACTAGACTAGCTACTACTCCTTTCATATGTAACTAAAGCTGTATGAATCGATCTCTGAAAATTTCAGCCGGACGCGTACGTGAATCCAAACTAATTTGCTCGATCAGCACGTTTCCAACAGTCGATCGATCGATGGATCGATGGGGGAAGACTTGACTCCAAGTGGTGTATGCGTGCAATGCATACATGCCTGAAACCTTCGATACAAGCATAGCATGTGTCAGATCTGTCAGCTGCATCATTTCAAACAAGAATTAGATTCGGTCTTCATAGCAAATTGGTGGCGACTGGCGAACGAAGAGAGACTTGACTCGGTCGGTCGATCGCATGCACACACGAAATTTGATGCGTATACGTGCATGCCAATTAAACGAGGACCTTGTGTATGATCGATGTGGCATCCTTCGGACGTACCGGTGGCAAACGTAAGAGAAAAGCGAGGAGGCTCCAACCAACGAACTGACGTGCATGGTAAGCTGCGTGTACGTGGATGAACTATGCCTATGTTCTTTGGGCTGCGTCTCACGACTTTTAACGTAACTGCGGCGAATGGATTTTGCCTATAATTTTCAAGATAGAAATGGACGACGTAGGCACGATGCGAATGATGTACATAGTTTTAAACTCAAGAAGATATTTAAAGAATCTACTTCAAAAGGTTGCATCGAATAGGCCTATGATCTATAATGTGGCTAGCTAGGCTAGAATCCGATTCGGTCTGCGTGTGTGGAAAATTACATGGCGCATATGAGTACACACACATATTATATATACTAGTAAGGTACTTGTGCGTTGCAACGTAATTTTAAACCTTACACGAGTATGCATGAAGAATATAACCAGGATTTTTTAAATGCTAGATGAAACAAAGATAATGTTTGTTGACACTTCCATGCATTCCAAACATTTTAAAATTCTAGGTATGTATATAAGCATAGCTTCGAAAGAGCTAATCATTTTTTTTGCCTTGGTTTATAAAAAAGTACAACGTTTACATATACAACTTAGCAGGTAGAGGTAGCCTTTTCCAGCGAGATGAACAACACACAACTAACGTATCATCAAACATGATCCCAGGATAGCACTTTCAGCTCCTTAAAGTTGATGCAATCCTCCTCCAAATACACTAAAACATGAAGGTGATCAAGGGTAAAATGTTAAATTTACAATTGATACAAGATGGGAAGACAGAGATAATCAACGGTGAATAAAAGATACATACCACATATGAAAGAAGTCAAGTACTAAAGCCAAGCCAGGTTCTTCCAAAGTAGAGCATAATAGCATCCTTTACATTAGAATTCCAAGGTAAGATATCGATAAGAAATGCATAAAAACTCAGATCAGATCACTTTACCAAATAACGAACCTTAGCAAAATGTAACTAAAGCTGTATGAATCGAACACTAAAAAATTTGACCAGGCGCATATGTGAATCCAAACTGATTTGCTCCATCAGCACATTTCCAACAGTCGATCAATCGATCGCGGAAGACTTGTCTCCAAGTGGTCATTTTTTCAATACGGAGGCATGGGCGAGTAAGGACAAGCCAATTTCTCTAATATGGTGATGTTTTCTTCTAACCGAGCTATTTTGTTGATGAGTGTTTGGACAGTAAGCATGATGAGTGATTCTAATTTCTTGGAAATAGATATTCAACTTCTGGTATGCACCTCCCTAGCCATTTGCATGTGTAGGATTTTTTATTATTTAGAAGGCACTCAACATGAGTTTTTTAGAATTGGATGAATATGCAATAAACACCAACTTTACTCTTGCGACAATACATCCAGGTGAATTTACCCAAATCATCAATGAAGTGAATTTACCTAAATCAATGAAACTCACATAGTATTTAAACTACCAAAGGAGGTACACACAGGTCCCCAAGCATCGAAGAAAACAAGTTCAAAGGGTGATGGTGACACACTTTTTGACTAAGGAAAAGGAAGAAGATGACTTTTGCTCTGTTGACAAGCATCACAAATACAGAATTTGTTGGACTCATGAAAAAAACTTAAACTGTGATACTGAAGAATTTGATCTACCACAGGGGACGAGGGATTGTCTAAACAGCAATGCCACCGCTCACGACACGTTTGATGACAGAGAGGGCCTTCTTAGATATAGCCGAGCTGCTAGGAATGAGATATAGGCCATCCTCACTGGGACTATGAAGGAGCACCTTCTTCGAAGTACGATCTTTAATGAAAAAATAATCAAGATTAAATTCAAGACAGACATTATTATAAACCATAAGTTTATGAATAGATAACAAATTTTTATTTGTGTGTGGAACTTGAAGAATATTGCTTAGGAAAAGGGTTTATGTGATGTATGAATTTTAGAATAACCAATATGAGCAATTGACATACCAAAACTATTTGCTGTGTGAACTAGATCTTTGACGGATTACCGCTCGTGTATCGTCAGCTTGTTCAATTATTCGATGATATGATCAGTCGCCCAAGTAGACATCGGGCGGACGGCTTGAGTGCCGAGCGATCGTGAAATTGACGATCCTAGGCTAGCAGATGAATCTACAGAGGTTGTTGTCGTAGGGGTGGCCCCCACCTAAGCCCTGCAGGCCTGTTAGAGCTATGTAAGGCCCAGAATGGGATATGTGTAATGACATAAGTGCCCCTGAGGGGGATACTTGGATGTAAGGGTATAATTGTAAAAGTACTCCCCATGTGGATATATATACAACACAGGCCACGGGGAAAAGCCTAAGCCATTGCTCACCTAACTCTCCACTACCATACTCTCTCTCTCTCTTTCTCTCTCTCTGTTTGGTCTGTAACCACAATAGTTGGCGCCGTCCGTGGGGAGGACAAGAGCAAGCCTCCAGATCCGAAGAAGGATGGCACCAAAGAAAGCTTCATCGTCGGCGGTGAAGAAGAAGAAGGTGGGAGCGGCGGAATCTCGCGTCAATACCAGGGCCTCGGCGTTGGCAGTCGCAGGGGTGGGTGGCGATGCGGGTGTGACGGTCACGAACACCGGCGTTCACGACGCGACGCCCGACCCTGCCACCACCGCCGCGACACCCGACCCCGTCATCACCGCCGCGACGCTCCACCCCGCCACCACCGCTGCGGCGCCTGACCCCGTCATCGACCTCGGAGTCCGCCACGCCACCACGGCAGGCAGCCCAGGAGTGCAGGCTGTGGCCACCGCCGTCATGGCGGGGCATCTGGATGCGCCGGCGGCCCCGGTCGTGCCCACGGGGGACACCGCCCTGCTGACGGCCCTCGGCACGCTCCACCGAGAATTGGCGGATCTCCGTGGGGCCGTGCAGGATATGCCAGCAGGCCCCACCGGTGGTCGTATCAGAGCCCACGCCGGAGAGGGTGGATAGCCGCGACGCCCCCGCACCCAATCGCGTCCCGCTGCGATGCGTAGACCCGGAGTCTCCGCTTTCTGCAGGTTTGCAGCAGGCGGTGTGGCCGGAGGACTTCAAGTTCCCCAGCGCCATCGAGCCGTACAAAGGCGGCACGGACCCTCGGGAGTTCATGCGTGTATACGAGACCGCTATCGAAGCCGCTGGTGGAGACGACACCACGAAGGCGAAGGGACTCCCTCTCGCGTTGCAGGGAGTAGCGCTTTCTTGGTTTTTCACCATCAAGCCAAACTCCATCTACGCTTAGGAGCAGATCCGCGACCGCCTCTACAACAACTTCCAAGGAAACCACGTCGAGCGCGTTGATGCGGATCAGCTCTTCGCCGTCAAGCAAAAACCCTCGGAGAAGCTCCATGACTACTTCAAACGCTTCGTGAAGGTATGCTGCCAGGTCAAGGATGTCAATGAAACAACCATCATCAATGCAGCGATACAGGGTCTTCGCCCGGGGCCGCTTGCCGAATACAACGCGCGGAAGCCAGTCAAGTCGGTGGCGAAGCTCTTTGACAAAATGGAAGAGTACGCCCAGGCAGAGGAAGATGCGCGAAGGCGCAAGGGCGACGACTCCAATCTCGCACAAGCGGAGGAGTTGTCGCAGCAAGGAAGCGCGAAGGACGACTCAAGAACAAAACGTAAGCAAGCATCCGTGGGAGGCGCTCCTGAACGCGATGACGCTGGGGCGCACGAGAACTCGTCAAGCGGCAGGCGCAAGCCCCGGCGTAACCAGCGAAGGTCCCAAAAGGCTTGCCACGTCCTCGCCCCGTGCTCGAGAGGGGGACATAGAGGAAGTCACGACGAGAGATCGCAAGCGGAGCAAGAAATCCCGGATTACAGCAGATGGTGCGAGGTGCATGGCTATGGTGACCACATCATGCGGGCATGCACCGCAGTTATGGCGCTGCGGCAAGCAACTGCCCGAGTTCGGGCCTTGGAAGCGCCGCCCTCAAGAGCCCGTGCGGCGGCCCGCAAGGAGCCCCGCGGTGGGGTCCCGGGAGGGACCTAACACCACATTGTTGGCGTCATCTATGGAGGCTCCTCGTCGAGAACCTCCTCGGCGCACCCACCCCCGGGGATGCCGCACGGCAACATCACCTTCACGCCAGCCGATGCCCAGGGCGTGGAGTTCCCCATCAAGATCTCTTGGTCATCCAGGCCGACATTGCAGGCCGCGATGTCAAGCGCATCCTCATCGATGGAGGAAGCTCCGCAAACATCTTGTTCGCGGAGGCCCTTGATCGCATGGGAATACCTTGGAGTTGCTTGGGAGCATCGGATATCCCTCTCCAAGGTTTCGGAGGCCAGCCACTAAGGCCTTGGGTCAGGTACGCCTCGAGTCTCCTTGTGCCAGGCCAACAACGCCAGAAGCGAGGACATCGTCTTTGATGTCGTGGACAGCCCGCACTCATACAACGCCATACTAAGCCGGCCCGCCATTACTCCTTCAAGGCGGTCCCGCACCACGCCTTTTTGTGTATGAAGCTCCCGGGCCCGCGGGGTATCATCACCATCTTCGGCAACAAGGACCTCGCTAGGCGTGTCGAAGCCGGTGCTAGGAGTCCGCACCGCAAGGTGCACGTCCTCACCGACAAACTCAAGGTGGACACGCCATCCGCTCCAGGATGGACACCTAAGCCCCGCCCGGAGGGAGGGGTCAAAAGGGTGCCTCTCCAAGCAGAAGGCCAGTTCGTGTCCATCGGCGAGGGTCTCCCTCCGGAGGTGGAGCACGACTTGCTCCAGGTTCTTCGGAGTAATGTCGATGTCTTCGCGTGGTCTTCGGAGGATATCAAGGGTGTGGATCGCGCCCTCATCGAACACAACCTGGCGGTCCGCCCTGATGCCAAGCCGATCAAGCAAAAGCTTCGCCGTATGTCCATGGACTGGCAGCAAGCGGCCAAGGTGGAGGTAGCGAAGCTCCTCCAGGCTGGAGTTATTCGTGAAGTTCAGCACCCGGACTGGCTCGCCAATCCGGTGCTGGTCAAGAAAGCCAGCGGCGCCTGGCATATGTGTATCGATTTCACCGCCCTCAACAAAGCATGCCCGAAGGACGACTACCCTTTGCCGCGCATAGATCAATTGGTCGACACCACTGCGGGGTGTGAGCTCATGAGCTTCTTGGACGCCTACTCCGGCTACCACCAAATCTACATGGCCAAGGACGACGAGGATAAAACCAGCTTCATTACACCGGTTGGGACCTTCTGCTTCGTCAGGATGCCCTTCGTCTTAAAGAACGCCGGTGCAACCTTCACCCGCCTCGTCGCGCTGGCATTAGCCGCCCAACTCGGGAGGAACATGGAGGCTTACGTCGACGACGTGGTAGTAAAAACCAAACAGCTCGCCTTTCATGCTCGGGATCTCCAGGAGACCTTCGACAACCTCAGGAAGGCGGGCATCAAGCTCAGCCCAGACAAGTGTGTTTTTGGCATGCAGGCGGGCAAGCTCTTGGGTTTCCTCATGTCCGGCGAGGCATCCAGGGGAACCCCGACAAGGTTGACGCCATCCTTGGCATGGAACCGCCCAAGACGACGAGGGAGGTCCAGAGGCTGGCCGGCCGCATGGCAGCTTTGAGTCGCTTCCTGTCTAGGGCAGCGGAGCGGGGACTGCCATTTTTTAAGACGCTTTGCGGTTGCGACGGGTTTCATTGGGATAATGATTGCGCCAAGGCCTTCGATGACCTCAAAAAACACCTGTCAAGCCTTCCCACTCTGGTCGCCCCAGCACCAGAGGCTCCCCTCCTGCTCTACCTCGCAGCCTCCGCGACAGCGGTCAGCGCCGTCCTTGTCCTCGAGGAGGGTGCTTTCCAACACCACGTGTACTTCGTCTCCGAAGCCCTTCAGGGCGCCAAGACGTGGTATACGGAGCTCGAGAAGCTTGCCTACGCGCTGGTCATGGCCTCGAGAAAGCTCCGACATTATTTCCTGGCCCATCTGATCACGGTGCCATCCTCGTTCCCCCTGGCGGAGATGCTGTACAATAAGGAGTCCACAGGGCGAATAGGCAAATGGGCAGCCGAGCTCGCCTCTTTCTCCCTAACATATGCCTCCCGAACGGCGATCAAGTCCCAGGTTCTGGCGGACTTCCTCACGGAATGGACTCCCCCAGCTCACCCTGTCAACAGCCAGAAGACCCGGTGTGGATGCTCAGCACTGATGAAGCCTATGGCGTTGCGGCGCGGCGTCGGTGCGATCGTTACACACACGAGGACACGCTGCTTTGTACTCGGCACGCCTCGCATTTCCCGCCACCAACAACACGGCTGAGTACGAGGCGTTACTCTTTGGCCTCATGAAGCTCAAAGCGCTGGGCGCGCGGCGCGTCCTCGTCCGCACCGACTCACGACTGGTGGCGGGCCATGTGGACAAGTCCTACCAGGCCAAGGACCGGAGCTCGCCAAGTACCTAGCAGCCGTAAGAGCGAAGGAGCGGTATTTTTTGGGCGTCACGGTGAAAGCCATCCCTCAGGCGGATAACGAGCAAGCCGATGTCCTTGCGAAGGCCGCCAGCCAGTAGCTCCCAACTCCCGAAGGAGCATTTTACGAAGTCCTGCCAGCGGCAGCCATCGCGCAGGACAACCGCGACGTAGCCCTCGTCCACCAGATCACCCAGCAGGGTGACTGGCGAGAACCCATTTTTGGTTTTTTGCAGGGCATCGTGGAGCCGGACGACCCCGTCGAGATCCGGCGCTTACAGCACCGTGCCAGGTCCTTCCAGGTGCTCGATGGGGTGCTTTACAAGAAAGGAGTATGCGCGCCGCTTCTGCGGTGCCTTTCACGCGAAGAAGGGAAGCAGCTCCTTGCAAAAATTCATGTGGGACTCTGCGGCTCGCATCTCGTACCGAGATCGCTAGTCGGCAAGGCGTTTAGGCAAGGGTTTTACTGGCCGACAGCTATTGCTGACGCCAAGATCTCGTGCGCCGGTGTCAAGGTTGCCAATGGATGGGACGGGCCATTCGCAGGCCCCCAACGAGCCTCAATCCCATACCTCCGGTATGGCCACTAGCACGATGGGGCATCGACGTCGTGGGGCCGCTTCCCCGGGCTCCAGGCGACCAGCGGTTTGTCGTGGTCGCTTTGGAATATTTCTCCAGGTGGCCTGAGGTGGTAGCTCTGGCCATGATTACCTCGGCAGCCATGCAGCGCTTCCTCCGGCAGAACATCATATGCCGCTTTGGAGTGCCCAGGGAGGTCACCGTCGATAACAGCCTACAGTTCGACGCTGCCCCGTTCAAAGAATTGTGCGACAGCATGGGCATCACGCTCCGGTTCACCTCGATCGGACACCCGCAGTCCAACGGAGCGGTAGAGCGGGCGAATGGCGCCATCTCCGCCACGGTTAAGAAGCGCCTTGTCGGGCTGCCAAAGGGCAAGTGGCCGGGCGAGCTCCACAGTGTCCTCTGGTCCCTCCGCACAACGGTGACACGCCTGACGGGGTTCACGCCATTCAAGCTCCTCTTCGGCGATGAGGCGGTAACGCCCAAGGAAATAAAGGCCGATTCGAGAAGGGTCCTCGTCTAGGCACCAGAAGAAGAACGCCAATTGTCCCTGGACCACCTTGATGGAGATCGGGCAAGCGCAACCCAACACGTCATAAAGTATGCGCGGTAGATGGTGCGCGCTCGTGGTCATTCCATATACCCGCAAGAATTCCAGCCGGGGGACCTCGTCCTCAAGATGGCACTCCATGCGGAGACGGTAGGCAAGCTGGAGTCCAAATGGGAAGGCCCGTACATTGTCGCGGAAGCCCTTCAGAAGGGAGCATACCGCCTCATCACATTGAAAGGGCAGGTGCTTCGCCATACATGGAACGCAGACAGACTGCGGTGGTACTATGCCTAGGCCGAGTGTGCAAGCATGAGGATCCTTGGCGGCTTCGGGACGCACCTCGCCAGGCTCCTACGCGGACTGCTCCAACACTAGAGGCTCCCACCGTGTGCCGCCTCGTCACCGGGCAACGACAGTTGCGGTCGTTCCCGCCCCCGAGCACTCAGTGGTCAGTACCTCTTTTGTAATCGCTCACCCGCGCAAACGGGAATTAAATAAAGTTCACGTTTGCAAAAAGTTGTCTTGTTTCCCGCAAAAGCGCGTGAAGGATTACCTTCGCGCGCACTCCTCAGGAGTATAAACAAAGACATGCGTTCGCGCGTGCACTCTCTGTGAAAAACACGGGCATGAGTATAAACAAAGACACGCGTTCGCGCGCGCACTCTCTGTAAAAAACACGGGCATGAGTATAAACAAAGACACGCGTTCGCGCGCGCACTCTCTGTAAAAACACGGGCATGAGTATAAATAAAGACACGCGTTCGCGCGCACCCTCTGTGAAAAACGCGGGTATGAGTATAAACAAAGACGCGTGGGGGGACGCCTCCGCACGCACTCCACGAAGTATAAATAAGACGTAGCATTGAGGTCCGCCTCCGAACGCACCTTCACCGCCCGCAACGCACGGAGGCTCACCTCTGCGCGCAGTCTACGGACTCTAAATAAGACGTAACGCCGAGGTCCGCCTCCGCACGCACTCCACGGAGTATAAATAAGACGTGGCGTTGAGGTCTGCCTCCGCACGCACCTTCACCGCCCGCAACGCGCGGAGGCTTGTCTCCGCGCACAGTCTACGGACTCTAAATAAGACGCAGCGGGGGGACACCTCCGCGCGCACTCTACGGAGTATAAAGAAGACGCAACGTGAGGCGTACCTCCGTGCGCACTCTACGGAGTATAAATAAGACACGGATGTTGTCCCTACGCACTCCACTGAGTATAAACAAGACGCGGATATCCCCGCGCATGCAGGCACTGTCCTTGCGCGTACTCCCGAAGTATAAATAAGACGTGGTCGAAGTTCCCACGCGCCTAAGCTCTAATAAGCGTCTAATTCGACTAGGCGCCAACTCCGCTGCCACCCCTTCGAAAGGTAGGGGACGGAGCGCTGCTCGTCTACTCCGACTAGGCGCCAGCTCCGCTGCCACTCCTTCGAAAGGTAGGGGACGGAGCGCTCGCGCGTCTAATTCGACTAGGCGCCAGCTCCGCTGCCACCCATTTGAAGGGTAGGGGACGGAACACTCGTGCGTCTACTTCAACTAGGCGCCAGCTCCGCTGCCACCCCTTCGAAAGATAGGGGATAGAGCGCTCGTGCGTCTATTTCGACTACGCACCATCTCCACTGCCACCCCTTCGAAGGGTAGCGGACGGAGCGCTCGCGCGTCTACGCCCGACTAGGCGCCGGCCGCTGCCATCCTTTGAAAGGTAGGGGCGGGCGCTCAGCGCGCTTACGGATGGCGTCGACGGATACCTAGTGCGGAAATTTGAACCCTACGTGACAACCGCCTAGAATAGGGGCATGCAGCGACGAGAAGATATTGGGCAGGCACTACTTCATTCATATAAAAGAATAGGTTGCGAAGCAACCATACAAAAAGGTGTACATGATGCAACACACCCAACCCCGGCATCACTCTTGATCTGTGATGTTTCCGTTGCGCCAAGGAACTTCCTCGAGCCACCGGAGGAGGTCCCCCTCTTTACGCAGAGTTCGCCGCAGCGTGATCTTGGCTGCGTCTTCCCCGACATAGCCCCAGATTTGATTATAGAAATTCTGTACGGCTGGCTGGGTGAAGCGGATGGCGTCAGACATCACCCCGGGCTCGGCCGGCAGATCCAGCTGAGAGTCCGCCAACTCGCCCACGTGCCCACATCCCCGGGCGCGAAGCAAGGCAAGGGCGAAGGAGGCACCGATGAAGCCGCAGTGATCGCCGAAGGACTTGGCACCGCGGAGAGCGAGGCCCGAGCCCTCTTCGATCCGCCCAATCATCTCCGTCAGATTTTCAGGGCCATGCGTAACTTCTGGTACGTCGACAACAAGGTCCTGGAGGGCCCCTTCCAATGACTCCATCACCCTCCATGCCACCATGGATGCATTGTCCAGGGCCTCGGTCCTCTCTGCAAGGGATGCGGCGAGTTGGGTCTTCTCCTCCTCCAGCGCGGAGATCTGCTGAAGAAAGGAGGCGCGCTCCTCCGTCGCGGTGCGCTGGACCTCCTCCGCATGGGAAGCCATTATCGCCTTTTCTGCCTCCAGCCTGCGGATTTGCTTGTCCTTGGCAGCGTGAGCATCGTCCGCAGCACGGAGTTCGCTCTGTAGCGCTCTCCGCTCGTGAACTCGAGTCTCCTCCAAGGCTTGGCTGAGGGCAAGAGTCTGGGAAAGACAGCGCGAGTTAGAAGGACCTCAGACAGCAGCACAGGCCATAAACCACTTACCCTTATCTCCAAGGCACCCAACGCGAGCGCCAGAAGATCTCCCCCGTACGATGCTAGTGCCGGCACATCCAAGCTGCTGCCGACGCGCTCCGCAGCCCCGTTAAGAACGCGAAGCATCTCTGATCGCGGGATGAACTCAGAGATGACAAGCCTCGGCCCAGCGGCTTCCGTAGCACCGGGCATCCACGCCGCGTCCTGCATAAGTTCGGCGACTTCGCGTGTACCTCCGTTGCTCGATCCTTGACCGCGTCCAGGAGATCTCGTCTCGCCTGATGTCGACGGCGGAATGAGCGAGCAAATCAGAGAGAGTTTTGTGAAGTCACGAGAGGAAAAGGAATCGCGCCTACCTTCGACACCCTCTACCAAGGTACCGGGGGGGTGCCCGCGCAGCTTCCATAAATGGCATGGAGGCCTCATCGGCTCGACGTGCGGCGCCTCCTCCCCCAGCCTCGCCGACCTCCTCATAGGGCGCCAAGATCCCAGTGATCGCGCCAGCAACCCCGAATCGCCCCCTTGTAGGCGGAGGCAACTGTACCCGGGGGTGCTTCGCCCTCGGGGACGCGGGCGATCTTTCCTTAGCCGCTCCGGTCATAGGCGGCAGACCCTTGGTGGCCGTCGTAGGCGGCAGGCCCCTGGTGGCCGTCGTAGGTGGCAAATTTCCGATGGCCGTCGCAGGCGACAGACCCTCGGTGGCCGTCGCAAGCGGCGCCACCTCGCCTCTAGGGTCAACAGCACCGAGGTTCGGCGCCTCGTCGCCATCTAAACCCTCATTAGGGGCAACGTTCCCTTCGAACCGGCGGGTTCGGACCCGGCGCCGGCCGCGCCCCTTGTTTCGATGGTACCTCCCAGCGGCACGACCGACGGGCCGGATGTGGTGGCCTCAGATTGGGCCTTACGCCGAGGGGGTTGCGCCTCCACTTCGCTGTCGCCATCATGGCGACTCGGGGCCTCCACCGGCACCGCGCACTCGGGTATGCTAATCCCTAGGACCTCGCATACCCGGTTTATCCGCCCCTATTTCGCCGAGGCGATCGCGGCCTCGCGCAGCTTATGCTCCTTTGCCGTGTATGGCCTGAGAAGCGCAATGACTGCACGCTCTGCATCTTCTAGGCGGGGCACTACGCACAAAAATGGAGCATCATCCATAAGAAATCGCGTGATCATGCAAACGTGCGCACATCCAACGGTCGAAGGACTTACAAGGAGCGGAGGGTCTCAGAAGGCAGGACACTATCGGATGAACGCCATCCTTCTGGATACTGCCCTATACCTCGTAATGCCACCGACCGGAGAGTGGCGCCGTCCCATACATGGTAAACTGTTCGGCAAGGTCACGCATGTTGAACCGGCGGGTGATACCGGCAAGCCTCCGCGCCTTCAGCGTGTCGTCGGCCATCGGCTCCACATCTAGCGAGCTGTTGAACGATATCGGCTGTCCCCGGCACGACAAACCGCTCTTGCTCGTCACGAGGTAGTAAAACCACCAGCGCGTCCAACCGGACTCCCACTTCCCTCGCGTGGCCCACGCAGGAAAGAGCCCCCACTGCTTCCTCAGCACGAAGTTGACGCTGCCGAAGTTCGATTCCGCTCCCCTTCGAGTTTCTTCGGCTGACAGTGCGCATCGTGCAGAATGACGAACAAGCTCGCACTGGGACGGCGACCCTCTATTCGTAGTGCCCAAGCGAACACAGCTAGGCGGACTATCGCACTGGGGGTCAGCTGCGCCAGCTCCAACTCGTAAGCCCGCAAGACCTCACCGACGAAGAGTGTCGAGGGCATCCACAGCCCAGCATCAAAGAATGCGACAAAGACAATAGCCTCTGTCTCCGCCGGCTGCGGCTCCGTCTCGGTGAGGCCGGGTAGGCGAGCCCCGTCACATTCGCGATCTTCCCCTCCCGGACAAGTCTTCGGAGCATCTCTTCAGTAACGTGGCTTCGCCCCAAGACATGGGAGCAGCGGCCTCCCGAGTGCTCCATGGCGTCCCACCGCTTGTTGACGTGTGCTCTTCCTCGCACCACCAGCGGGTACTCCCCCGGGGGAGGCGACAGGTCATACCGATCGGACGAGATGCGCCACTAAGCCGACGAGCGGGATCGTCGCGACAAGCCATTCCTCTCCGAGATAGGGCGCTAAAATAGCAGGAGCAGGGGTGGGTTGCGTGGGCAGCAGAAGAAAGAAGACAGGCTGGGAACGACCAATGCGAAGGAGTGTCCCCATGCCGATGGCGACGCCTTATAAAGCAGGCTCAAACCCCCCTCCAGCGCAGCGCAACTGGCGGGAGCCCAGCGGTTCGGCTACCCACGATTGGGAAGCGTAACCGTTGGCAACTGGGGGCGTGCGCTGGTAGGTGGGCAGACGGCGCACGACGCGCCCATAGCACCCCGCCACGTGTCCCACCCTTCTAGAGAAGGGGCGAACGCGCCGCGTCGCGGCGATCGACGAGCCCACGACGCGCCAATCACGGCCCGCCGCGTGTACACCCCGAGTGGAAAAGCACGTACGGCTGCAGCAGCCTGCTCCTGCCAGCCCAGGGGTCGGCGCGATTCCAGGAGTCATTAAAGCGCATTACCAGAGCGCGGAGCCGCAACCACCCCGCGCCTAGGGAATGCGTGGCGTGAGGTGCGCCTCGCTCAACCCGACCGCGGCCCAAAGAACCTACGGTGGAGGGTGGCCAGGGCAACTAGCGGCCCCACCAAGGCGGATGCATCTTCGACACCGACTTCGACTACGACTTCGACTCTGACTTCGACCGGAGGGCAACCTCGACTCCGCCGCTCTAGGACCCTGCAGGCAAGGAGGACTTCACCAACCCGCCCAGCGCTATACCCTTGCGGCACTGTGAACACTGCACTAAGCAATAAGGCTCCGCCAAACGCTGAAGAAGCTCACAGGCCGCAGGGACGGAGGGGGCCAAAGGGCTCGGCAACATGGCTTCAGCCCGTGAAGCCCTTCACCATGAGAGGCTCCTGTCGTAGGGGTGGCCCCCACCTAAGCCCAGCAGGCTGGCCTATTAGAGCTATGTAAGGCCCAGAATGGGACATGTGTAATGACATAAGTGCCCCTGAGGGGATACTTGGATGTAAGGGTATAATTGTAAAAGTACTCGCCATGTGGATATATATAGCATCTTTTCTACTCCCGGGTGTAATTACACTCTATGTCGTATCTCACAACGTAGCGAGTATCTCGCGTAACGAGGAGTATGTACATGTAGTATACGAGTATTTAAGACTATATAGGTGGTATGAATAATTTTTCAGAGGTGGTATGTACATTTTTTTGAACATACTCCTTTTTATGTACGTATATAAAGGTATTTATAAAATACGCTAAAAACTATGGACTCGCTTGCAATTTTTTCATGTGGTTCACATTAGAATATCTTATAATTAGTATATGAGTATACCTAAAGTAATAAAGGAGTATTTCAAATTTATTTAGGTGGTATATTAGAGGTGGGTGTAATTACACCCGGGAGTAAAAAGTATTTTTCCTATATAGAGACACACACACACACAACACAGGCCACGGGGAAACCCCTAAGCCATTGCTCACCTAACTCTCTACTACCATACTCTCTCTCTGTTTGGTCTGTAATCACAACAGTTGTCATTAGATAATAAGAGTAGGCTCTGATACCATGTCAGAAAATATCAAGAGAATGGTTTACAACTGACACACATTTGCCTTCTATTATCATCTATTTACATGCAAGTACATGAGTGTAAACACTTTCACATATAAATACTAAGCACTGCCTCTAGTGAAAATATCAGTACTAACAGAAATACTAAACAACAGTGAAAACACACACTAACAGAAATACTAAACAATAGTAAAACATAATTATCCTAGTTATTTAACAAGTTCTACAGAGATAAGAGAGATTCGATAGACTAGACTAGCTACTACTCCTTTCATATGTAACTAAAACTGTATGAATCGTACTTTGAAAAATTCGGCCGGACGCGTACGTGAATGCAAACTGATTTGCTCCATCAGCGCGTTTCAAACAGTAGATCGATTAAGATCGATCGAGGAAGACTTGACTCCAAGCTAGTGGTGTACGCGTGCCGTTCATACATGCCTGAAAACCTTCGATTGCTTTTGTTGAATATTACATGGTTGTTTCGTTTGCATGCATGCGTCTGCGAATTAAACGAGGACTACCTCGTAGCTTCACCTGGACTGGACAAAAGCAGTCAATTACGCACCAGCTAACGACCCTTCCGGCCGACCGAAAGTAGTCAGCGTACTGCCTTGAGACTTAAGAGCTAAGACATATGCTACTGCCACTTTATGTCATATACAGAAAGTCACGGTACAATCTCTGATACACAATTTCCGCCATCAGTTCTTTATTGTAATATATTTTTCGAAAAGATATTGTAATATTTTTTCAGAACACACAGTAAAAGTATAATACTATGAATGTATTTTTGAGACAAATAAATACATACTATTTCGTGAGTAGTGAACAGTACGTGAGGCTCCATCGGCGTCGATCAGCCTGTTCATAAGAGATTATTTTAATGCCCATGTTTTGGTACAAAAATATCATAAAATTCAGCACATCAAGCTAATGTTGATGGGTTTGGCTTGTGCTATGCTCTCAACTTCACAGTAGTGTTTTATCAAGCTCCTCCCTAGGCTCTTAGCTAGACATTGGCATTGTCGTATCATTTGCGGCCAAATTGAACCATGTTAGGGCCAGCAGAGGTGGCCTCATTTGACGGAGATGAATAGAATGACCTAGCGACATCAACGTCGGTTGGAACCTTATCCCTATCTATGCCAATAGCACCCACCGAATTGCCCCTGGGGTCTATCGCTGTATTGTCCCTCCTGGAGAGATTTGCTGTGGGCGAGTCACCTATAGCTTGCACAGAGGGCAATGATAATACCGACTGGATAGCTAGGTCAGATTGCATAACAACATTTGAATCAAGTATACCAGTACCAGATTAGTAGCCCTACTATACAAATGTCCCACAATTGGAGGAAAATTTGCGAAGGCAAAGGGAGGAAGATCAAAATTTGGTCATGTAATGGTTGATCCGATGGTGGTGATTTTTCATCAGCAAAAGGGAATTATTGCTCATCAAAGACTACATCATGAGAAATATAAATCCTACCTGAAGGACATGCAATTTGCCTTGATGAAGAGGGCTATAACCAAGAAAAACACGCCATTTAGACCAAAATTGGAGTTTTCGATAGTTGTATGGATGAAGACAGGGCTAGTATGCACACTCGAAAGTTCTAAGAAAGGAATAATCTAGAGATGTTTTTAAAAGATGGTCTAGTGGAGTTGAATTCTATATCATTCTACTAGGGAGGCATTTATCAAGAAACATGTTATTTGGAATGTCTCGTCCCAAAAATGAATGGCATGGAGACATGGGCAAGTATGGACAAGCCAACTTCTACAGTATGGTGATGTTTTCTCCCAGCCGAGCCATTTTGTTGACGAGTGTGTGGACAGGAAACATAATGAGTGATTCTAATTTGTTAGAAGAAGGAATTCAACTTCTGGTATTCACATCCCCCAGTCGGTTGCATGTGTAGGACTTTTTAATTAGAAGGCAGTCAACATGAGTTTGGAATTGGATGAATATGTGATAGACATCAGGTTTACTCTTGAAACAATACATTCAGGTGAATTTACCGAAATCATCAATGAAACTCACATAGTATTTAAAACCACCAAAGGAGGTACACGCAGGCCCTCAAGTAACAGAGAAAACCAGTTCAAGGGGTGACAATAACACACTTTTTGACAAAGGATTTGTTGTACTCATGAGAAAAGGTAAACCGTGATGCTGAAGAATTTTATCTACCACAAGGGATGAGGGATGGCCTAAATGGTAATGCCACCACTTCAAAGGACCACGAAGGAGCACTTTCTTCAAAGTATGATCCTTAATGAGAAAATAATCAGGATGAAATTCAAGATAGATGTTATTGTCAACCGTCAGATTATGAGCAAATAATATATTTTTATTTGTGTGTAGAATATTAAGAACATTTTTTAGGAACAAGAGTTTATGTGACATATGAATTTTCGAAGAACCAATATGAGCAATTGATATACCTGAACCATTTGCTGTGTGAACCTGATCTTTGCCGAAGTACCTCTCGTGTATCATCAGCTTGTTCAATTCTCTGGTGATATGATCAGTCACCCTAATATCTGTGTACCAGGGTGTGTTAAACACTAATCTTGTGGTGATATTTTTCACCATGTGCTCCTCCTACTAGAATGCATGATTGAAACACTTGTAGCATTTAAAAGCTACATTGTCGATCTTTCCACATAATTGGCAGACGAGCTGATTATCAGACCCCTTGCCATCTCCGTGATGGTTGCCGTAATTGGTGCCCTAGTACTGGCACTGTCCTCGGCCACCACCCTGGCCACATCCATGTCCACCACCACTGCCTCGCCCACATCTTCCTTGATTATCCTGACACACCATGTTCACGTAGAGTTGGAACATGAGATTGCCTTGCTCCTGACACATTTCATGGTGTAGCATGTGTGAGTTGGGATCAGTGAGGGAGATTTGCTTCATCTGGGTGGTGATGAATGTCTCTGGCGCACCATAGTTGTTGTCGAGGCCGGTGAGAAGATAAATGATGATCTCCTCCTCTTCGAGTGGTTTGTCAGTGGCGGTGAGCCCATCGATAGGGCTATTGACTTTGTTGAAGTAGTCGATTATCATCATATCCCGCTTCTACAGCTAGCCAACTGCCATCAAATTTGGATACTACGCACCTTAGATTGAGCCGCAAACTTGCGCTCGAGGACATTCCATACTTTAGCTGATGATGACAGAAACAACACCTACTCCAACACTTTCGGCGAGAAGGTGGATAGTAGTAGACATAGGCACGTTTGATTTCATTGGAGTCAGACAATATATGCATGATTAAGAATCTGTACGGCTCCATCTTCTGTTGACGTCGTGACTAACTAGCACTGTGTCGGATTGGTTCCTTCTATGAGACCAAGCCATTGTGCGCTACAAAGGATATTAAGAACATACGCCTTTTACAGCAAGTAGGTATTGTGAGGCAGCTTCACATTAGTAGGATTACCAAAGGATGGGTGACCAGTAGACATTAGACCAATGGCTTGAGTGCCGAGCGATCCTGATATTGATGATCCTAGACTAGCAGATGTATTTGCAGAGGTTGTCATTGGATGGAAAGAGTAGGCTCTGATACCATGTCGGAAGATAGAGAATGATTTGCAACTGACACACATTTACCTTCTATTAATCAACTATTTATATACAAGTACATGAGCATGAACACTCTCACATATGAATACTAAGCACTATTTCTAGTGCAAATATCATCACTAATGGGAATATTAAACAACAATGAAAACACACACTAACAGAAATACTAAATTACAGTGAAAACACAACTATCCTAATTATTTAACAGGTTTTCGATATGACGATGTGTTAAGTCTATAAGAGATCAGAGAGATTCTAATTAAAAGTGGATAGACTAGAGATTCTAATTAAAAGTGGATAGACTAGACTAGCTACTGCTCCTTTCATATGTAACTAATTAAAACTGTGTGAATCGAACTTCGAAAAATTTGGCCGGGCGCATATGTGAATCCAAACTGATTTGCTCCATCAGCGCATTTCGAACAGTAGATCAATCGATGAATCGATCGAGGAAGACTTGACTCCAAGTGGTGTATGCGTGCAGTTCATACATACCTGAAACCTTCGTCTGTGAATTAAACGAGGACTGCATCATTGGACTCGACAAAAGCAGTCAATTACGCACTAGCCAATGACCCTTCCGGCCAACCCAAAGTAGTCAACGTACTGCCTTGAGATTTAAGAGCTAAGACATATTGATGAGGACATCTCGATGATATCTTCTTCTCCTGAGCTATCGACTGGACTGATTACATGAGCACGAACTAAAAAAGGTAATTAACAGGTGAATTCGCTCCTAACTGCATTTGGTTTTAACTTACGTGAGAATTGGTTACTACCTCATACAAATATCTTCAAACCATGGAGGAAAAGCTAATGGATGGGGAACAAGCAAGGAAAGACACGTCTGAGCCTTTTCTACTAAGTCGGATTGGTCTCACGACCACTCGAGCTCACAAAATTTCCTCTGGCTATTCGATCAAGTCCAATCAGCATCAAAGACGACTTCTAGATCAGGCCAACGACTATGGACGCAGTTGGCACCGTTCGATCATCTTTGGGCCATTGAATCAACCGAATGTTCGGACCATGGTGTTTACGACCACGGTGCCTACGACCACAGTGTCTACGACCACGGTTTCATCAACCATATCTTCGACCACGTCACCGCCTACGATTTACGATCACTGCGCTGCTACGACTACGACTTATGACCACTGCGCCGCTACGACTACGACTACGACTTCTATGACCGCAGACTCATTCTGACTGTTTGATTACATCGGAACATTTGGACCAGTCTGAATGGGCTTCGGCTGTTCGAACCGTCCAATTCTCTTTGAAGCTCGGATGACTACGAAGGTTACGACTACTACTCATGGTCGTACAAGTGGTTGAAGCCAACATCAGCAGATGAATGGCTTCGGTTGTTCGAATCATTCAATTCTCTTTGAAGCTGGATGACTACGAAGGTTACGACTGCTACTCGTGATCGTACAAGTGGTTGAAGCCAACATCAGCAGAGGTGGTGTGGTCATAAAGAGGGCATGGTCATAGTCGAAACCAACCTCAACATGGTCGCAACATTCATCAACGTGGTCGTAATGACATACATGATGGTTTCAGTGCAAACTCGAAGGGTTTCTTTGAGATTAAAGGGAAATAACTTTCATATATGGAAGAGGACTTATCTTCATATTCTTCCGGGATTGACTGCTACAACCAAAACAATGTGATGGCTAATAGTTTCCTTTTTGTAGGAGTTTGAGTCTAATACGATAATAGATTGAGTTGAACATGATTAGGGGGTTCTATAGACTGTGCCCAGGGCTATATAAGCCTTGTAATACGTAACCTTTGGGTCAGACCACGTTATTTTCAAGTTAGCTAATATTGCTTATTCTCGGGTTTATGCTACGCGCTGCCTTTGGGAATTTGGCGATTTTCTTGAGAATATCTTCCATTGTTCTTGTGCTTCCTTATGGTTCACCGGAGCAGCGATACGTCTTCTTGGTGGTCAGGTAGACGGGATCACGAGCGTGTGATTGGGTGAATTCTTTTGCCACAGGTTGCTATTCTAACAGTGGTTAGTGTCATCGGTTCGTCAGGTTGAGCGGATCCAAAGTTACCTTTGATCCTACGATGTGAAGATCGGGCACCCTGCATCACATATACTACTGCCACTTTAAGTCATATAAAAAGTGATGGTACAATATCTGATACATAATTTCGGCCATCAGTTCTTTATTATTATATTTTTGAAAAGAAATTGTAATATATTTTCAGAACACACAGTAAAATTATAATACAATTTCGTGTGGACAAATTAAATATTCATAAATATATTGTTAGTCAAAGTTAAAATCGTTGGACGATACCTATTGTGTAGCAAGAGTTATGACCATTACGATAAGCAAACGAGATCCTCTATGCGCGGCGATGCAGAGGAAAATCACGATCTGAGCCGTCCGATTGAAAAAGGGCGGCTCAGATCTTTGTTGCTACAGCAGAAAAAAAATCTGAGCCGTCCTTTTTCCAATCGGACGGCTCAGATCGCCGACTTCGCTCTGCAGTCACCCGTACGCGACTGCAGAGGATTCGTTTCCTACGATAAGGGGTCTGGCTACCTCAGCTATCGGTGAGGCGAAGCAACTTGTGACTTCATGAGCAGTGACTAGGCTAGCAGTGAGTAGTAGTGAGGCTCCATCAACGCCGATTAGCCTGTTCATAAGAGACTATTTTAATGCCCGCATCTATTTTAATGCCCGCATGTTGCTATAGAGAAAAAATCATATGAACTAGCATGTCATGCTAATGTTGATGGGTTTGGCTTGTGCTACACTCTCAACCTCGCCACAACGTCTTATCAAGCTCAGCCCTAGGCTCCGCTACTGAGTTCAGGTTACACCATGTTCTTAGCCAAGCATTGGCATTGTCATATCGCTTGCGGCCAAATTGAACCATTTGGGGCCACAAGAGGTGGCCTCACTCGACGGTGATAAACAAGATGACCTAATGATATCAACTTCTGTCGGAACCTTATCTGTTGGTGCTCTTCTTATTAGCATGAAACATTTAAGGGAGAATTAGAAAGGGTGAGCTTACCCTCTAACCCTTGATGACTATTTTGCCAAAAAGGGAAGAATGATTAAAGCAAAATTTAGTTTTAATCAAAAAGAAGGAAAATGTTACGAATGATCTTCAAAGGGTGAGAATGAACTAAAAATGTGAAAATGAACATTGTGATGTTGAAAAAGAGCAAAATGAGTCATTGAGAGAGAAAATGCATCTTTAGTCATTAATGAGATCTTAAGTTGAAGGGAAGCTCACCAGCGACCTTCCTTTCCTTCATCTTCCTAGGTAGCAGGGCTTCTCACTCAAGTCCCCATGGACAGCACCAACTATCGTCGATATGAGATTGGATAGTAAATATGTAACCCCCCAGTGAGATTCGTGGATAGCCAAGGATGCAAAGGGACTCAACGGGAATTACACACAAGTGACTCAACAAGTTTATTGCATATGGGTGTGAAGTATTACAAGTGGCCTCCTCCTCTCCATTTACAAGGTGCCTATTCAGTATGAATCCGGGCAGTAAATTTAGAAGCACCTCTGGTCAGATACCGAGACTACCAAGATGCGAAGAGACTTAAGAAACATACAAACACCAAGTGTGTATTAAATATGAGTGTCTAGGGTTACAAAATTGCCTCCTCCCCTCCCATCACAAGAGGTCCTATTTATAGGAGGGAGAGGGAGATGTGTGAAGTTACAAGTTTGCCCTCAGGGTGTAGCTTACTCCTAGGGGTATCTTCGTTATTTGCCCCTTGTGGGCCTTGCCACATTCGGCACTCGGAGGTTGGTTCATTGCTGGCCCCGAACACCTCCAGGGATGGTCTTGCATACCCGGGCCAGGGTTGGCCTCAAACCCCTCTGGGGTATGTCTTGCATACCTCGTCCGAGGTTGGCCTCGAACCCCTTCGAGGTTTGTCTTGTGTGCCTCGCCCGGGGTTAGTCTTGCATACCTTGTTTGTGGTTGGCTCCAGACTCCTTTGGGATTTGTCTTGCTTGCCTCACCCAGGGTTGGCCTCGGACCCCTTCAAGGTTGGTCTATGTACCTTGCCCGGGTTGGCCATGGACACCTTCTGGGTTGGTCTTATGTGCCTCGCCAAAGTTGGCTTGGAGACTTGGCTCGGGGTAGACCTTTCAAAGGGTGTCATCACTCTGAAGTGGTCATGGGCTTGAGGTAGTACGGGACCCTCTCTCAACAATAGCCCCTCACCGATCCAGGTGGTTGTCAACCACCCACCTAGGCTAGCGCACCGACTTGCAAAAGGGGTCAACGCGCTGCCCTGGGTCAACGATCCCATTGATAGCCTGTAATGCATTTTGACAATATGTTAAAATACCTTAGCCCTCATGAGAACTTCAGATGATAGGTTGTGCATGCGCCTCCTAGTTGGGTTCCCTGGTGTTCACCAAAGGGCGCTACCCCCCTCGACCAATTTTGGGTCTATTAGGGAGTTCATAATCGCACAGAAGGACATGGGGTCATGAATAGTTAAGGAGTCAAGAGTTGACCGCCTAGATTTCTAACTCACACAGAGGCGTGTAGTTATGACTTAGCCCAAAGAAGTGCCTCGTGAAGTCAGTTCTCAACCTATGATGTTCGAGAGGTGAACGTATGCATGGGAGTGCCAAGCTTAACTTGTTTAGGCATGGTCACCAAAGGACGACAAAACCCAGGGGTGTGAAAGGTTAACCCATGTGAACATGCTAGAAATAAGCACCCAACTTGTTGGTTCAAGGTGCACAGAGTCCTTAGGTAATCGAGTCATTGTGTGAACTCATCAGGATGGACATGGATATACCGCTAGCCCGAGATACGATAGAACTTCAAGGCACATGAAGCCAATTAGGGCATACACATCCCTTTGTGCAAGCTCGATTGGTAATGCTGGGTTGGATGACATCTCGAGATGTGATTGATTGATGCATGCCAACACGCTGAGATGTTCAAGTTCAGTGAACGTACTTGAGACTAGCCTAATGAGGTTTGACCTTCAAGGTGAGGGGATATGCACTAAGCCATTGGATGCTCAGCCCAGTGATGCATGATGCTCAAAGCTTGGTAGCACACCATGTGCTCAGCACATGGGGGTGTGGCCCATGAAGAAAGAAGTGCCTGACGCAAGACTATGCTTGGCCGAGGGATGGCCCTCGAGACTTATCACACTGTGCTAGGGTGGTGTGCTGGCACTTGTCAATGTAAAGCAACAATCCAACGAGCTCATATAATGGGGGGATGTCGATAGATCAAGCTGAGATTGGGTGAGGGAATGCCCTGCACATCAAGTTGTATCATACGGAGGCAAAGCTACCATGGGATGTTGCCCCTTGCTAGGCAAACTAACTCGACAACTAGGAGCGCACTAGGGTGTGAAGTACTAGGGACCGAAGAGTTGCCTGTGAGGTGAGGAGGCATGTACCATAGAACCTATCAGTGACTCCCGGAGGGTTGCCCGTCGTGCGAGTGGGTGTGCACTAAAGTGTTGGATACTCAACTCATCTTAGGTATGAACTCGCAAGGAGTTCTCGACTCACTAAGGGTCGACCTTCGAGGTGAGGTAATGTGCACTCAAATATAAGGTGGTCGATTCATCGATGCTCATGTGGTCGACTCATCGAGGCACTGGCTGTGGGGCACAGAGTAGCCCACAAGTCGGGGTGTGGCCCTCAACAAAAGGAGGTGATCTGGTTATCACGAAAGGATGTGATCTGGTTATCATTTGTTTATCTGTAGAGCTAGAGATGGTCGGGGGCACAATTGATGTGAAGTGAAGTTTGGCTAGGGAGAAGCCATCAAGACTAATCGAACTACATTTAGATCAAGCCATCACTCTCAAATGCACGAAAAGCTTTGTTGACATGCTGGAAGGGCCGAGACAGTGGGTGTAGCAAACCACCTTCTTGGGAGTGATGTCGATCTTGTCTTTGGCGTAGTGTGGACCTAGTATGGGGGTCGAGTTAAGTCCAAATTGCAGTAGTGGTGGTGGAGTCGATCTAAGCTAGGATGGGTTTTCACGTGAGGAACAATGTTGGCTTGGGCACCAAAGGGTGTGGCGCAGCGTCAGGACACCTTTGTTTCACCTAGAGGTTGCATGACATGTTTTGGTAAAGGTGCTATAGGAGTGCATTTGCTTGTACCATTTACCAGGCTTATGCTATCGTTGCTTGCCTGGTGTTGAAACAAAGCTCATACATTACTTCTTACTAGGGTTACTTTGTTACCTTGTCCCCCATCAGAAAAAAATTTGGCACTCAGGGTGATGCTCATGAGTGGTAGTCGCTTGGGGGAGGCGAGAATGTTGTCTCCCACTGGAAGAACTTGGCACTTGGGGAGAAGCTAAGGAGTAGCACTTCGCTTAGGGAGGCGAGAAGGTCACACTCAGGGCAAAGCTCATGAGCAGCATTTTGCTTGGGGAGGCAAGAAGGTCAGCTTCTCCCATTGTAAAAACTTGGCGCTCGAGGTGAAGCACGTGAGCGGCTAATCACTTGGGGAGGTGAGAAGGTCACTATCTACCATTTGAAAAAAAAAACTTGGCGCTTAGGGCTCACTTGGGGAGGTAAGAACGTCGCGTCTCCCATTAGAAAAAACTTGGCGATTAGGGTTCGATTGGGGAGGCGAGAAGGTCACCGTCTCCCATTGGAAAAAACTTGGCACTCGAGGTGAAGCATGCGAGCAGCCAATCGCTTGGGGTGGTGAGAAGGTCGCCATCCCCCATCGGAAAAACTTGGCCCTTGGGGCGAAGTTTGTGAGCGGTACTTCATTTGGGGAGGTGAGAATGTTGTCGTCTCCCATTGAAAAAAACTTGGCGCTCAGGGCAAGGCTCGCGAGCGACACTTTGTTTGGGGAGGTGAGAACATCACCGTCTCCCATCAAAAAAATACTTGGCACTCAAGGCGAAGCTCGCGAGTGGCACTTCGCTGTGGAGATGAGAATATCATCGTCTCCTGTCAAAAAACTTGATGCTCAAGATGAATTGTCATGAGCTCGACCTCTGCTTCTGAACATATCTTATACAGAAAGCATAAGAATTATGTGCTTTTATCATAAGATATGAAACATATTTCACAAATTCACATAACCTAAATTTGATGTTCTTTGATAAGATAGAGAACAATGAAGGAGAAGACATGAAATCTTTTGTTAAGACAACCCGTCAATTCACAGAACCTACATGTAACATGTGATGTCGCTTGATTTCCCTTTCATGACACAGGGTGTCGATGCACACAAAGAACACAATTGCTACAGAGATCTCATACCCACCAGATGACTACCTGCCAATCAGCCAATGGATGATGAGAACACGGACCGGCTGTTCGTTCGGTCCCTCAGCTTCAGCAATCTCAGCACCCTTGAGACCATGGTTGTCACGGCGTCGCCTAGTGCGTCCTGGCGGCCGGAGGAGGACGTCGAGGCTGGTCGCCTTGCCTGCTCCTGCTGTTGACGCCGGTCTTTGGCCTGCTCCCGCTATCGGCGCAGATCTCCAACCTACTTCCACCGCCGGCGTCGATCTCCAGCGGCACGGGGAGGGGAGGCGGCGGGGAGAGATCGGGCGCGGGGAGGGGAGGCGGTGGGGAGAGATCAGCGCGGGGAGGGGAGGCCGGAGGCGGCCGGGAGAGATCAGGCGCAGGGAGGGGAGGCGACGGGGAGAGAGAGATGGGGGGAGAGCGGGAGCCAAAGAGTAGTCGGGCGGACTGGTTGGCGGCGGCTAGGGTTAGGAGATCGGATGTGGAGAGCTGGAGGCGGTGGGGGAGGAGGCGAGGGGAGAAGGCACTGGGGAGGGGAGGCGGACGGGGGAGGCAGCGGTGGGGAGAGGAGGCAGACGCGGGAGGCGGCGGCAGGGAGAGGATCAGAGGAGGCGGAGAGGTGGGGATTGGCGGAGAGACAGGAGAGGCGGAGAGGTCGAGAGAGACGGAGAGGTTGGGAGGACTTTTAGACAGGAGAGACGGGGATGTATGTGACCATATGTATGTGACAGGAGATACTACAGGATATGGCGCTCACCATGGCGTCGCCGCGGCATCACCGTGGCGTCGCCTAGGCGTCCAGGTGCACCTCACTCGCCATGGTCGCCGATTCCACCATGACAACCCTGCTCGAGACCCTTGAGTCACCACCAGCATTGCTCAATGCCCTGATACCATTGTTAGGTCTAGGTCTTTAGGATCTCCTAGGTTAGATCTAGCGGGGTTCTTTTAGGGTTCGTGTTCTTGAGGTGAAACCGAGAGGAGGAGAAGGGTACCAACCTTCGGATGTAGAGGAGGAGTTGGCCATCGCGGGTTCGCTCGGTGGAGTCTGCGCACGGGCAGCGACGGTCGGGGAAGAGGTGCGGGACTCCTCGGGGCGGCGTGTCCGGCTGCGGCGACCTCCTCGGCGGCGGCGTTGAGCAGCGGTGGTGCTTCCGTCGCCGGCGCCCCTCTTAGATCGGTCTAGGGTTTTGTCGGTGGGGTGGCGGCGGCACGGTCAACCTCGTGATGCGAGCCGCCGGCCCCACCTCTGTTTATATGGCGCTCATGACAGGGCACCACCTATTGGGTGGCGCCCCGATCGAGCGCGGTCAGGGGTTGGCATTTGGCGTTGGGCCAAATGCCCGAGATCATCTAACATTCTCCCCTTGATCTCAATCTATACTTTATCTTTAATTACTTTTGCCTTTACACATTCCATCACAGTTAGTGCATAGAACATGTCTCATAAATCACGGTCAATCGCCGATAGATTCAATGATTACAATACACCTCTGTTACGAAATAGTTACTTTAATCTTTTGGGCCATCTTTTAGTCCAGGAATCATAGGCTTTCCCTTAAACCCATGCCGGCTACATGTTCTCTGAACACGTTGGGTGATAAGCCTTTAGTAAGCGGATCCGCTAACATCTTTGCGGTACTTATATGCTCAAGACTTATTATTTGATCCCGAACTTTATCTTTCACAACATAGTACTTTATGTCAATGTGTTTGGCAGCACCACTTGACTTATTATTGTGGGCATACGTTACTGCGGGTTCATTATCGCAGATACAACTTAAGTGGTCTATTGATGTCGTCAACCACTTTTAAACCGGTATGAACTTCTTGCTTGATTCACGCCCCGTAGCCTCATAACATGCTACAAACTCGGCATACATTGTGGGCGATGTAGTGACGGTTTGCTTTGAGCTTTTCCACGATATAGCTCCTCCGGTGAGAGTGAATACATATCCGGATGTAGACTTTCTATCATCTCCAAAAATCAAATCAGTATACCCCACTATATGGAGTAAATCGATCTTACAGTATGTCATCATGAGGCCTTTTGTTCCTTGCAAATAACACAAGACTTTCTTTATCAATTTCCAATGTTCTATTCGAGATTGCTCTGGAATCTGCCAAGTAACCCGGTAACAAATGCTAAGTCAGGGCGTGTGCACACTTGAGCATACTGTAAGCTTCCGACAGCTGAAGCATATGGAACCGCTTTCATTTGATCGATCTCATCTTGGTTCTGGGGCATTGAAAATCCCCATATCTCGTCGCCCTTGACTATAGGTGCAGGTGAAGGACTACATTTATGCATACCAAATTTCTTTAAGACTTTCTCTATGTATGCCTTTTGTGACAGTCCCAATATCCCCTTGTTTCTATCCCGGTGAATTTCGATCCCTAGAACGAATGAAGCTTCACCAAGATCCTTCATATCAAAGTTTTTTGAGGACAAAAACTTCTTTGTCTCCATGTGATGACATCACTACTAGCTAGTAGGATATCATCCACATAGAGATTAGGAAGATAAACTTCCCATCTTTAAACTTTGCATAAACACAGTTGTCCTCTACATTCTCTTTAAACCCAAATTTTCTTATTGTACTGTCAAACTTCAAGTACCACTGTCTTGAAGCTTGCTTTAACCCATAAATCGATTTCATTAGCGGCATCCCATTCTTTCATTTCCTTCCACGACAAAACCTTTCGGTTGTGCCATGTAAACATTTTCCTCCAAATCCCCATTAAGAAATGCCGTCTTTACATCCATCGATGTAACTCTAAATCATAATGTGCTACTAATGCCATTATGATTCTGAAGAATCTTTACATGAGACTGGAGAAAAGGTCTCATTGTAATCAATCCCTTCTCTTTGCGTAAAGCCTTTTGCCACAAGTCGCGCTTTGTATCTTTCTATATTCCTTGGGAGTCAAGCTTTGTCTTGTAGACCCATTTACTGACCTCTCTGTTTTGGCTCCTTTAGGAATAATTTCCAAGTCCCGGACTTTATTAGTCTTCATGGACCTCATTTCCTCTTCCATGGCCTCAAGCCATTTTGAAGAATTTTAAGCTTCTCATGGCTTCTTCAAATGAGGTGGGATCATCCCCATTTGAAATTCCTCTGTATTATAAATCTGATAATCATCGAAATAGTGATCTTCTTACTCTTTGAGACCTTCTGGGGCCTCCTCATTTGGTACATCTTCTTTGAGGTCTTTGTTGCTCCCCCTCATCTGTGGCAATAGGTTCTATAGGATCTGAAGAACAGGTTCCTCATTATCATTCATTGTTGCCACGGGAGGAACAATAACAGTCTTTGGCACCACAGTGTCTTGCACGTCGGTGCAGCGGCAATGAGTAGTGTGAAGAATGGCTCTTGAATCATCGGAGTGAGGCGCATACACACGCTTCTCTTCAAGGTCAATCTCACGAGCTACCATGCTCCCCTCATCATTTCATCCTCTAAGAAGACAGCGTGTCTCATTTCTACAAACTTTGTATATCATGTCGACGGAGAGAAGCGAAAACCTTTTGACTTTTCAGGTAGCCAATGAAATGGCAACTTCATTTTGGGATCAAGCTTTCCAAGATTTGGGTTAAATACTTTAGCCTCGTGCAGGCTCCCCACACACGCAAGTGGTTTAGTGAGGAACTCTCCATGTCCACAACTCGTGCGGTGTTTTAGGCACCGACTTACTAGGCACTCTGTTGAGAATATGAATGGCGTTTTCAACGCCTCCATCCATAAGCTCAATGGCGATGTGGAATAGCTCATCATGCTTCGCACCATATCCATCGAGTGCAGTTGCGTCTTTCAGCTACTCCATTTTGTTGAGGTTCGCCCGGCATCGAATACTGGGCCACTATTCCGTTTTCCTATAAAAACCTTGCAAAAGGTCCAGGAACTTGTCCATATGGGGTATGTCGACCGTAGTACTCCCCCCCTACGATCAGATCGGACTATCTTAATCTTTAAATCGTGTTGGTTTTCAATTTCAGCCTTAAATATCTTGAATTTATCCAAGGCTTCATTTCTTTCTTTGATTGGATAAATATATCCATAACGGGAGTAATCATCCGTGAATGTTATGAATGAGTCATATCCATCCACACTTTTCACAGGAAAAGGACCACAAATATCTGTGTGAATAATTTGTAGAACTCCTGTGCTTCTTTGAGCGTCATTTTTGATTTTCTTTACATATTTTCCTTTAATGCATTCTCTGCATTGTTCTAAGTCTGAGAACTCTAATGGAGGAAGAATATCATTCTTAAATAGTCTTTCTATTCTCCCCTCGAAATATGGCCTAAGCAGCGGTGCCATAATTTCGATGACTCATCTAGAGTTCTCTTTCGTTTTCTGTTTACATTCGTGAGACGAGATTCAATCACTTTCTACACGCGACGTTCTCATTATCGCATACGACATTCACATCATCACATAATGATAACAAATAAAGCTCGTTACGTAAAATGGCAAGACCAACACATTCTTTATTAAACATTATTTCACACTTGCCATTTCCAAAATTACAATCATAACCATCTTTGTCCAAATTTGAAACACTAATCAAATTCCTCTGTAAGAGGAACAAAAGGACATCTCTAAGTAAAGATTGGAGCCATTAGCTAACTCTAATGAAAGATCGCATGCGGCTTCAACTTCAGCTTGTACTCCATTTGCAACTTTAATGCATCTTTCGTTTCTTTGCGTAGTCCTCGTCGAACGGAATCCCTGTAAAGAATTAGCAACATGAACAGTTGCTCCTGAGTCAATCCACCAAGTGGTTTTCGAATATTGCACATACAGGGATTCATTTATAAAGGTAATAATGTTCTCACCTTTCTTTGCCATTATCATCTTTAAATAATCAGGACAATTCTTCTTGTAGTGTCCGTCTTCTTGCGATGAAGACACTCGATCTTTGTCTCTGACAAATTTATTCTGTTGAGGTGATGGATGGATGCTTTTCCCTTGTTCTTTGAGAAGGAGGTACTGTTGAAGTTCTTTTTCTTGTTATCCTTCACATAGTTGATGGAACCACCATGTGAGGATTTGATTCTTTCCTCCTCTTGCACACACATAGCAATGCACTTTTCTAAGTCCCATTTCTCGGGCTGCATGTTGTAGTTGACAACAAAAGTGTCAAACTCTTTGGGCAAGGAAGCAAAAATCAAATGAATTAGAACTCATCCTTGAGCCAAATCCATTGGTTTAAGCTTGGATGCTATGTTGCTCATCCTCGGTATGTGCTCTCTTATGCCATTGCCACCACCAGTACCTCTGTCAAGTACATTTAATCAGTTGTGTAGCATAATTCTTTGAAGAGCGATGGCGACTCTTTATTCTTTCAAGGTACTCGTGACAGTGTCACACTCTGCGATTGAGCCCACAATAGTAGGCTCAATCGTGTTCTTTATCACAGCCAAACATTTCTTGTTGGCGGTGACCCACTTTTTATGATCAAGATCATATGACATCTTTATGGGAGCATAGTCCCTGCATGCAGTGCGCCTAGCGGCATCGGCCTCATTTTCGTCCCTCACCGGTGCCACAGCTGCGTGGGACACGGTGTAGTGACTACCCGGTCCACCTCGGCCGGGATGAAGGCCAGTCAATCTTTTCTTCCATTCACCGTAATTGTCTCCTTTGAGAACGAGGATATCACGATGTAGCCCATCAAGGAGTATCCTCCTGAAACCACAATCCATATACAGTGAGAACATTTAAACATTAATAACAGCAAAATTATATGCCTTATTTCCAACATTGGTCAAAAATACGACATACAATTTTATTTATACATTAAATCTACATCACCGTTGGGCAGAAATAGAAATAATGCATAAAATCATCAATTAAAAAATTATAGCACTGTTATTATCAACGTTGGTCAGAAAATAACAATATCATAAATCTCTGGAAATTATATCTATTTTTCCAAAATTAAATTCTCCCGTTGGTTCGAATTTAATAATGAAAATTAATCAACATTAACTTTTGCAGCGGAAACTGAAATTATTCAAAATTAATTCATTATACAGAAGCATTATACTGTATTCAATTAATCTCTGAAAAAATCAACACGTTGGTGCAAAATTTACAGAGATTTGAATCAAATTTCATTGAAATTCACTCAAATTGCTTCTGAAAATCAATAAAAATCCAAATTGGATTCTTTGTTCAATTCGGCCAAAATGGCCCATCCCACGTGACGCGCCCGCCCGCCCGCTCGCTGCGCTCTCGCGCAGCAGTCCACGCGCCGCGGCCACGGCGGCTGCCCGCCACCGCGGCCTTGGCGGCCTCACACGCACGCGCCGCGCGCGCGCGCGCTGCGCTTCGCTCCCGCGCCCGCGCCAGTCTCGGCCGTTGGATGCGAATCCAACGGCTTCAATCCAGCGGCGCATCCTTTTGCACCTCGCGCAATCCTTTCAGCCGTCGGATTCGCATCCGACGGCTCGTTCCAGCGGCGGCGCGCGCGCTCAACACTGGGCCTGGGCGCGAATTCACTCGCACTGGGCGAAATCCAGCCGCGATCGATCTCGCGCCGATCGCATCCGGCGGCTGCGCGGTGATTCGCCGATCAAAACCGCGCGGCGGATTCCCGTAACCTAAATCATTCGCCTCTCCCCTCTCTCTCGCACCCGAGCGGCGGCGGCAGCGATGGCGGCGACCGCCCACGCCGCCGGAGAAGGGAAGAAGACCGGCGCCGCCATGGGCCCTCGCCGGCGTGCGCGCTCCCCGAGAGGAGCGCGCCGCCGTCAGCGGCTCCCGTCGGCGCCCCTCGCGCGCGTGCTCGGATCTGTCTGGCGCGTCGACGGTGGCCCGTACGTGGAGCGCCGGCGAGCCCACGACCCGATCGGTCTCCCGCACGCCAGCGACGACGACGACCAGCCGACGACGGCCAGGTAAGCCCAGTCGTTTCTTTTCTAGGGTTAGGGTTAGGGTTCATCCTTCCCCCTTTTTCTTTCTTTTCTTTTCCCCATCTCAGATCTACGCCTAGTCGCTCTGATACCATTGTTAGGTCTAGGTCTTTAGGATCTCCTAGGTTAGATCTAGCGGGGTTCTTTTAGGGTTCGTGTTCTTGAGGTGAAACCGAGAGGAGGAGAAGGGTACCAACCTTCGGATGTAGAGGAGGAGTTGGCCATCGCGGGTTCGCTCGGTGGAGTCTGCGCACGGGCAGCGACGGTCGGGGAAGAGGTGCGGGACTCCTCGGGGCGGCGTGTCCCGGGCTGCGGCGACCTCCCTGGCGGCGGCGTTGAACGGCGGTGGTGCTTCCCGTCGCTTCAGCGCCCCCTCTTAGATCGGTCTAGGGTTTTGTCGGTGGGGTGACGGCGGCACGGTCAACCTCGTGATGCGAGCCGCCCGGCCCCCACCTCTGTTTATATGGCGCTGGCGACAGGGGCCCACCAGCCTATTGGGCTGGGCGCCCCCGATCAGGGCGCGGTCAAGGGGTTGGCATTTGGCCGTTGGGCCAAATGCCTGAGATCATCCTAACAGTTCATAATGTGGAGCGGTTTGGAACATGGAAATGACTTTTGTTTTCGTCATGACTACCTAAAAGCAAGATACTCAAGGTGACAATCACAGGCTAGGAAGACAACTTATGAAATCCTACACGGCCTCACCGGATTGCCGGAGTGCCAGACACCGGGGATTGGGAAACCCGCGATCGAGTGCAAACTGCGCGACGGGCCGACGACCAAGACCGGATGGTGCTGACCGGCCGGAAGCCTGGAACCCACGTAGTGGCGACTGCCCGGAGCCCGTGCCCGTGGGATCTGGGATGACCACACACAAGCCGAGCCACAAGGGAGAGACGTGAGTCACGGGACGTGAAGTTGAGCGACGCCACCGCGGGCCGAGGGCCAGTGTCGATGTCAGTCATCGGAGTCTCGGAGAGACGGAGACTCGGTGGGACGGAGGAGCCACGGAGGGAGGACAGGACCGTAGGACAAACCTTACCTGCGCCCGCGCCCGTGCGTTGCCAGGGAGAGCCGGAGCCTGGAGAGAGCCAAAGAGAGGTCTGAGAGAGGACAAAGGAGTCAAGGAGAGATGTCAGACTTGAGAGGAGAGGGAGCCCTAGTTTCTAGCTACCTGGGCCATTCGGGCACTCGGCCTAGATGGTTGGGCCAAGGTCGGTCCGAGGCCGCCACTGGTGCAGGAGAAGGAAAAATGATATTTAAACCTAAGTACTAGTATACATATTTATCATATCTTGTATATAGCCATTTTTTTGCCAAAAAATTTAGGTATTCAGCTGAATACCTATGAATTACTGTAGATCCGCCCCTACTTTTTATTAGAATGTAATATTTAAGGGGGAGAGTTAAAAAGTGTGTGCTTGCATAGCCCATTAACCATTGATGACTATTTTACCAAAAAGGGAAGAATTATTAAGGCAAAATTTAGTTTTAGTAAAAAGGAGGAAAATGTTGATAATGATCTTCAGAGGGGAGAATGAACTAACAAATGTTAAAATGAACAATGTGATGTTGAAAAGAGCACAATGAGCTATTGAGTGAGAAAAATGCATCTTCATCCATTAATGAGATCTTAAGTTGAACATAAGCTCACCAGCGACCTTCCATGCCTTCATCTTCCTAGGCGGCATGGCTTCTCGCTCAAGTCTCCACAGACGATGCCAACTATCATCGATACGAGATTAGACAGTACACTTGTAAGTACCCCAGTAAGATTCGTAGACCCCCAAGTATGCAAAGAGACTCAACGAGAATTACACATAAGTGACTCAACAAGTGTATTGCATGCAGGTGTGAAGTATTACAAGTGGCCTCCTCCTCTCTATTTACAAGGGGTCTTATTTATAGAGTGGGGGGAAAGGTGAGTGAAGATACAAGTTCGCCCCTGGGGCCTAGTTTAGTCCTAAGGGTAGTTTCATCCATTACATCAAGTGGGCCCTAGGGCCCGAGTTGAGCTCCCCCTGAGCTCTCGCTCAACATGGTTGATGCCTAAAGTATCACGCCTCGCTGAGGATAGTCTCCTAACTCCATCTTGAGTTGGCTTCCAAACTTTGTCCAGGGTGGCATGGACCTCATCAGGGATGGAATCTGGACCTCGCCCAAAGTTGGTCTCCAGACTTCATCTTGGGTTGGCTCTCAGACCTCGTCCAAGGTGGCGTGGACCTTGTCTAGGATGGATTTCGTACCTTATCCGAGGATGGCCTCTAGACTTCATCTTGGGTTGGCTCCTAAACCTCGTCCTGGGTGGCACAGATCTCATTGGGATGGACTCTAGACCTCGTCCAGGGTTGGACCCTGGACCTCGTCTGGGATGGATTCCCAGATGTATGACGCCATGCTCATGTTGTCGTGGCACACTTTGGCATGTATTATCGTCGTCCTAAGGGAGTGCGGGGACCCTCCCACAACATTGAGCGGTCTGACTAGCATGGGTGCCACGGTCAAATTGGTCCCCTATTACCAGGCGGAGTTAAGTCGATTTGTGGCAGTCTAACTATCTGTTGTTTGGTGGTTAGATCAACCTCTGGTGAAATTGAGTGAGTTGAATTGGTTTCAGTTATGTTAAGTCATGATGGGAATCTATGTAAGTGTTAGTAATGGCGCGAGTCCATGCATTGTGAGAATTATGATGTGGGTGTCAAGTGGTGCATGTTGTGTATCAGTTTTGTTGATTAGAGTCAAGTGCATATCACTTGTGCTCGAGATGGTTGCTTGTTCTTTGATGTGCAAAGCGCTTAGTGATTGTTACGGTCAATGGCAAGATCAAGGCCAGGGGAGGTGCCCTGAGGCAATGGAGGGTCACGTATGTCTGGGTGGAGCATCATCTCAAGTGGAGAAGCAGAGGAGAAAAAGGCAAGAATCGTGATGAGGCAAGTGTATGCATGTGGTGTGCCATTGGATTTGGACATTTCAAGTGGTGATGGTTCTTAGAGCAGGTGTACAATATTGGCAGCAAGTCATTGGGCATCATAAACTTCATTGTGGTGGTTGCTTTGAGGAGAAGCACCGTGGAGACCGATAGGTGGCAACTGATAAAATTGTCCGATACCGGGTGGAGAGGTGGTTTGTGAAACCGTGGTGGTGGCATAAGTGGTTTAGGTCACGTCTTGGAGGATAGAGTATCTCATTTGGCTATTGAAGCCATATGAATGTCACACTTTGAAAAGCGTGCAAGCGTGTGTAGGACTAGTGTGGCAACAAAGTGGGCTAATGGTGCCTTTGAAAATTTTTCCTAAGTATTCATAAATTCTTTAGCCCAATAGCTATAGAACTATGGAGATCAGAATTAGAAGACAAGAACTAAGCAACACACTCAAAACCCTGAGAGAAGTTCTCAGCTCCTCGCCGATCTAACTACCACAGGGAGGCCATCTCACTGGTGGGTGGTCTGACAGGCAAGACACCGATGGTCTAACCATGGCTGGTCTGACCGGTAAGACCACAACGGTCTGACCGATTACCAGTTGCACTGGGCCTAGGGGCAATGTGACCGTTCTTCTGTTCCCAGAATAGTAAATCAGCCTGAACCAAGATAAATGTGCATCTCCCAAAATTCTCAATCAAAAGATATGAAACTTCGCGTGCACCTTGCTTAGGGTCTTAGGTTCTTATTCCATGTAAGGATTTCAGGGACCTTGGTCAAAATTCTAATCTTTCCTAAAGACAAGCAAAATTATACCAAAATCGGACAAACTTCAAAATATTGGGATATGACTTGTTCGTAGGTATAGGATAGTCAAGATAGCTCTAGATGAGTTTTCACATGTCACACTAAGCTATTTCTCTTAAAGATTCAACGCAAAAACATCAGGATCAAGAAATTTCAAGATGAGATCAAACCCAAACAAAACGAGATAACTTCAAAAGAAGCAGGATTGATGATATTTTTAAGGGCTTTTCCACGTACTTTAGATGCGAAGCTTCGCTAAACTGTCCTACACTTGCAATTGCTTGCTGGCCAGGTAATTTAAAGGTGTGTGACCAAGTGGGCGATCTGTATATATGCATCTGAAGGCTATAAGATGACTTGACTTGCCGCATGCTGGGAATCAATCAATCAAGGATTCTTGACCATGGGAGCAGAGCATATATGCACCCAACTAGCCAACATTTCCTCAACATTTCCTGCAACCAAATTAGTCTCCTTTCCTTTATCTTTCTTTTTGAAAATCGAAGACATGCAGCGTGCGTAGCACAATCAGAAAGCATCACCGCATGCCTGCAGGTCGCACCACCTAGGTCTCTCAACTCACCCTCTCCCTCTCCTGTCGGCCAGTCGGCAGTAGTCATGGCCCGCACTGCATCTCTCTATGTTGAGTCATTTTGTAAAGTGTCCAAGAAACGTCTCCCCATGGAACGTGTCAAAGACTGTAGAGACATATTAGTAGTGAACAACACTCAAGAAAACGTTTCAAGAAGCGTCTTTATTGCTACATAAAGACACTAAAAAACGTTTAAAGAAAAACATCTCTATCAAACTATTTTGTTGTAGTGCTCTCTCTCATATTTGAGCGGCTGCTCTAAAGCCCACCACCACGATGAAGACCATGAGTGCCCTTCCCCTCTCCCTCTCTCCCAGATCTGAGCGACGGCAGTTGCAAGGGGGACGGTGGCAGCTACGAGCCCACCATGACAACAGTGGCTATCCGGTTGTCCCCTTCCCCTCCCCTAGATCTAAGCAGAGCCATGTGTAGGGGGATTGGGGCAACGAGTCAGCGATGGGCCACAACAGTGGTCTTCCTCCCCTCTCCTCAACGGCCATGACAACATCGACAAGGTGCGCCAAGATGCATCAGAATTTTTGGGCCGTGCCAGCTTGAGCACGGCCCATTGGAGAGTGTCGTGCCACTCGACGTACCCAATTCTCAGACCTAACCTGGCCCAGTAGTTTGTGCCAAGACATTTTGGCTTGCCACATGTTCTTGGGCCATGTCATGCTGATTGGGCCTCGGGCCAACCCAGAAAAAGCATGGCCCAACTCGTAGGACTGCTGACATGCTTGATTTGCTGTGTGTATGTGAATGGACTATCTAAGCAATTTACTAGATGTGTTTTTAGAGTTAACTACCACACCTAGCCGTAGCACTCGATGGCCATGTGATAGTGGTAGTAAAAATAGATATCATATTTACATTTAGATACATTCATATTACGGCTAGATGAAAAATAGAACCGCTATGTGATGGTAGCAGTAAAAATAGACACCACATTTACGTTCAAATACATTCCAATAACCACTATGTGATTGCGACAATAAAAATGGATGCCATATTTATGTCCAGATATATTTACATTTACAGCCAAATGAAAAAAGGAACCACCATGTGATGGCATCCAAATACATATTATTGCATAGCTCAGGGTGATTTTCGTTTTTTTATATCGCTAAAAGTGATATACTGCCACCTCCATATGCATTTACTACACTGCTACAAAATATTTTTGTGACCTCACTGTGCGTTCACCAAATCTATTTTGCAACCTCCTTTTACGTTTATAGCACCATTACAAGAGATTTACTGCAACGTCATCGTGCCTTTGGATTTACTGTACCTAAGCCAGTCAATTACTACATCGTATAAGCCCAAAAAAAAGTGGAAAGCAACATAGAGGTTGATAGAGGTGAGAGATGGTGGGTTTTTCAACTAGTCTTTGACCAAGATAGGATATGGGTTTTGACTCATAGAAGGTGGTGAAGTGTATAATAACTTATTTTACAGTCGGGAGTGGAGTAGAATAGTATGTGTGTACACGAGAAATTTCGATATTTGACACTGAATACGTGCGCCTTTCAACTTTTAACCCTCAATTCGCACGTCTTTGAAAATTTAACCCTGTCACTGCGAATTCTTTTGATTCAAGGGATTCTTCTCATTTTCTCTCCTTTTCTATTTTGACACTTGTCACTGCGAAAATGAAGAGAATCCCTTGAATCAAAAAATTCGCGCGATGGTTAAATTTCAAAGCGTTAATTGGGAGTTAAAAGTTGAGAGGCGCACGTATTCAATGTCAAATATCGAAATTACTCATAGTGTACACACACATACGCGATCATGGATGGATGCGATGCATGCCAAACGAAACGATCGAGATCGAGTGGTGGTATTCTCACCGGGAAACTAAAGCAGTCAGGTAGCAACGCACGTACGCTAGCTTCACGGATCAATGCACTGCCTTAACAGCTAGTAAGGTACTATCTTTATTTTTTTATCATTTTGAACATCACACGGTATTCATAACACGTATTTGATCATTATTTTTCTAATTACATGTTAACAAAAATAATTAAAAGTATAATGATATGAAAGTGAAGGACCATGTGAGAAGGTTTGAGTTAATATTACGATAAACTATTGCAAGTTTCATAGAGTGGTGAAGTGTTTTTCTCATTTGCTATGTGTGTATGGTTGTGAATCATTGAGATGCATGCATATCTTAAACTTATTGATTTCTGTTTTGGTATGAAAATAGTCTGTATGATATCTTGGTACCTTTAGATTGTACTTATGTCTAGATATCATGAGAACTTTAGTTAGTCTACAAGATTCTTCTAGATTTGATTTGCACAAGACTTTGTTGTCCTAGATGATTTGGTGAGATTTAGATAATGCTTGTGTGAGGGTGTGTTCTCATGTGTTCTTTGCCATTTGTGCCTGTCATGCTACTTCTGTTGTCGTGTGCCTCAGTACTGGATCCATGCTTATATATCACTCACCCTAGTAGTAGGATACCAGTTATTTCTGTGTTTGAGTTACAGGTTGTGGATATGAGTGGGAGACTATGTGGTTTGTGTGGATGCTTTGGGTCTCTCACCTTCTTTGAGCTTCTGGTGAAGGTTTCTATTGATCTCACGATGCAGTTTTAGTTAGCTTCCACCATATCAACTACACAACATCGCCAAGCGATGTGACAGAGGTTTGCTCCCTTGTGACCTTCAATTTCGTATTTCGTACTGTTTGGTCGCACATAGCATTCCTGTTTGAGTGGTAGGGATGGTTGCCTTGGGTTAATATGAACCAACTCTAGATGATTTTGTCTCAATCACACTTCTCATCCAAATGGTTATCTATGATTATTTACTACCTAATATGAGCTTTCTTCTTGGCCACTAGTGTCTTGTGTTATGATAGCTAGTTTTGCCTTTTGCTCAGTGGTATGAGGTTATAGACTAGAGACCATGTGGGAAGGGTGTGTTTGGAAGTCATCTTGTTACGTTTGCACCCTCATTTTTATGATTTTACGCTAATTTTTGGGGTCTTCTCAATCTACCTTCTCTAAGGGAAGTTGGAGCTTCCTTCTTTTCGAACTGCTTTTCAGGGGGAGTTTACTTCTTATGCATTCATATGTATCATATTGTATTTTAAATTCAGCAATATGCATTGTAATATAAATAATTGGAGCCTTAATTATTATCCTTATGTGATATGATTTTCTGCTTTACATCTTGTCATATCTTGTGTCAGCTTGCTAGATTTATCGTATCCTTCTATGTGTAGCTTACCTTTACCATACTAACTTTATTAAATGTGAACAACTTGAATTAAATCATGTCTTATTAGATCTTGTGATTATTTTTGATCTAGTAATCCTCTTATGATTTATGCCAGGTCAAATAAGCTAAGTTGAGCCTTAAACCTAAATTGAGATTTAGATTGAGCTATACTAGTTCTTTATTGAAACATTAGTTAGTATTAGCTCTTTGTTCTTGAATTAAGTCAAGAAAATGCAACATGATCTTTTTTGTACCAAAAAACTGATCTCATCAATTCTTTCTCATGAGACAGTTTGCCATTGCACTAGGCATGAACTCAGAAAGAGTTTTGGATGACCAAGACTACTTCCTTTAGCTTCTTGCTTAGGGTGATCGTATAAAACTTGAGATCTAGCACATTGCTAAGAAAATAAAAATTATGCAAAATGAATTTCAAAAAATGTCAAATGTGCTAAATTTGCTCAATTCTAGTGGTATCAAGTGTTTGAATAAAATGATTCAACATTGAACTTTGTAGTACTCGGAATTGACTCAATTATAGTTTCTTGGTTCCATTTAGAATAGCGACATGACTTGGCTCATCTGTGGACACCTTTACCTAAACTATAAATTTGAGCATCTTGACATGCTAAAAAGCCATTTAATTTTAGATAAATGCTTATTTGGCTTTAGCTTGGCTATATATGGGTTGTCATGATCTATATAGCACTTTCACTTTTTATGGCTTGGTGTAATAGTTAGAAAGTTTCTTTGGATAATTTTTCTGGCTCCTATTGCTAAAAGTGAATAAAATATAGTCACTCCATTTCATTCATGCTCTCTTTCCTTCCATGCATCTTCATGACTCCAATGTCAAAGGGGAGAAAGATCGGTAAAAATGCATGTCTAGAGCATGTTTTAGAGTTGTTGTGCAAATTTTTGCTAATTTGGAGTTTTTGAGTTATTCTCACCATAATCAAGGTCAAATAGAACAATTGTTCTTTCATATGGAGCTAGAGTGAGATCTCCCGACTCATTTGGTGGATTTGAAACATTTTGTGAAAAATTGTCATTTTCAGTAGCTTCATTCCATTTCTGCTTTATATGGTCATTTTCAGTCATTGCATTCTTCTTGTGACCATTTTGGAGCTCTCTTTGTAAAATTCTTCTTCATTGTCTAAAATCACCTCCAATTTGTAATTTTGAGTATTGCCTATGGGTTCATCAAGGGGAAATTGAAAAACCATGTGAGAAAGTCCAAGTTAATGTTGTGATGAACCGTTGTAAGTTTTGTGGTGTGATGAAGTGTTTTTGCAATGGTCACATTTTGCTTGGGCTATTTTCTAGAAGTGTCAGGAAAATCGAAAGTACCGCAGGTGTTTATGTGGTAGTACCGTTGAGAGGTAGCACTGACGTTCTAAGTGCGGCCATACTGCTAGAACAGTAGTTCTGGTCTAGGTTGCGGCATGTTTTTCTAGAGAGGTCTAGTGCGAGATGCGAAGTTGTGGAGGTACCGCTTTGGGGAGCGATAGTACCACAGTGCGGTACTACCTGCATGTTGCGTGCAATACTACCGGACCTCACAGAAAAACAGAGTTGGGTTGACCATATGGTCATCGTATGGGTGTTGTTGCTTGTGTGCATATGGGTTTAATGTTTGGTCCTAGGCTTAGGATCAATGGTTTGGTTGCATACATTTTGCATGGTGATGACTTTATGTATTGTGTGGTACTACATGATGGTTTGCTTATTTGTGTTGGTTGTAGGACTTTGGATCTGGGTCATGGTCAGGCGTAGGAGGACAGGAACTAGGTCAAAAATGGTCATGGAGACGCCAAACATGACCGAGGCTTGCGGGGTGGTTGCAACCCAAGATGACGAGGAGCCGGAGTGGGAGCTACCGGTGGTGGACATGATGGGAAATGGCAAGATCGACTTGGACTAGGCTCAGGGAGGAGTCGAGGACCTATGTGGTCAAGGAAACCAGGTATCGTCATATGCAAGAAGAGACATGTAGTGCGCCAAATGACTTGGGTCATTTGCAAGCGAGGATGGATCGGTGGGATCCAGACGTGTGAGAGGATTAGCAGCAAGTCATTAGGCCCACGCGGAATATGGCAAAGCATAAGCGATGTTTCGTGGCAAAGAAAGCGGAAAGTTTTGAGGAAAACGACATTTTGGTAAATTACCTATACCGAAAAAGTGGTGGCATGTGAAACCGTGGCTGTTGTGGTTACAGACCAACAGAGAGAGAGAGTATGGTAGTGGGGAGTTAGGTGAGTATAATGGCTTAGGGTTTCTCCCCATGGCTTGTGTTACATATATACATCCACATGAGGGGCGCTTTTACAATTATACCCTTACACGTGAGTATTCCCCTCAAGGGTATTCATGTCATTATACATGCCCCATTTTGGGCCTTACATTCCTCTGACAGGCCTGCTGGGCTTAGGTGGGGGCCACCCCTACAACAGTGGCGTTGGCTTAAGTGGTTTTTATCTTGTATCTACTAAAAATGTAAAGTGAATCAAGTGTTGATTCACTAATGGGTTAATGGTTATAAGCCACTTTGAGAAACGTGCGTGAGTGAGTAAAACCCGGTGTTGGGTGGGATTAACAGGTTATCCCTGGTTTGGACTAATGGGTGGATCTATTAGCTTTTGGTTCAAGTTGTGATGCTATATAAGCGGAGAAGAGGCAAGAGCTAGGGTTGGAAGTTGTTGGTTAAGCCTTTTGGTGGTTAGCTCTTCCTGCCTCCTATGTGAGATTAGGTTTTCTAGAGTTGAAGCCTTATGTGTGCTCTAGGCTTAGAGCTCTACTATCCTGAGGGATTGGCTGTAAAAACATTCATCTCCAAGTGAAATGGACTTCCAAACTTTGCCCAAGTGAGTTGTGCCATGAATCCCCTCACGTGCTTTTGATTTTCTTGGCTTTCTTGTTTGGATTTCTCTTCTCTTGAACTTTTCTTATGCCAGGAACGTATACGTAGGACCGAATAGGCAACAGAGGGGGTGTGAATGGTGCCTTCAAATTCTCCCCAAGTACTCACTTGACCCTTTTCTCCGATAGCTACAGAGCTATGAAGATTAGGGTTGAAAACACACTTGAAAACCGCAGCAACAGAGAGAATACAGCAGGAAAACACACTGTGGTCGGAGACCAACAATGTGGTCGAAAACTTACAACGTGGTCAAGAGCTAACAAAGTGGTCATAAATCCGACTACCAGATGGAAGTACAACGTGGTCAAAAATTGACTACTGAACAAATATCACTGTAGTCGAAAACTGACTGTATATTGGAAATCAGTGTAGTCGGAAGTTCAATGTGGTCGTAAGCCAATGAGATGGTCAAACAACCAACGTAGTCAAAACTAGACTTCAACCAAAAGATCAGCGTGGTCATAACCAATGTGGTCGTAAACCAATAGATGGTCGAATAACTGTCGTGGTCGCAACCAGTCTGCAACCAAAAGATCAACGTGGTCGTAACCAACATGGTCATAAACTAACAGGTGGTCAAACAACCGATGAGGTCGAAGGCTAACGAATGATCTATGACCAACATAATTGATTCAGCTAAAAACCAACCAGAGAAAACAAGGATCCTGAGCAGTCGGAAATTCCATGAGGTAAAAAAAGCGAAACAGTCAGAAAAATGAATGTGATCGAAACTAGTGCGATGCCGTCTGGAACTTGACCATGGTCGAAACAAGAAGTGATCATAACAAAGTCGAAGGAACAGAGGAAGAACAAAGCAGCACATGACTGCAAGACCCAAACTCCACATACCTTTTGATTAAAATATCAACTAGCCACGAAACTTTGTACACAGCATGGCTAAGGTCTCAAGAAGTTGCCCTAATCTTTGATTGAAAACTTAGCAAGCAAATTGAGAGCTTTTTACAAAATAACTTAGTGCGCGCAAAGTCAAGACCGAGAGATTGAAAAGACAATCAGACCATGCCTGTGGGAATAGAATAGCCAAGATGGCTTTGAGTATGATTCCACAACACCCAGCAAGTGAGATCATCAACAAGACAGTAAGAACTTCCTCTTAGATCAAGAAGGGAAAGAAACAATCGAAGAACAGAGAAGAAACAAAGAAAGAACTGAACTAAAACCGAACCAACTCAACCAGACAAGACATACACCAACAAGAAAAAAAACTACACAAGTAGTAAATCAAACATTGATGTATTGCTTTGATGATTGAGTCTACAGCTACTCCATCTTGGAGGACCAAGAGCACACCATATGCTCCACTCTCAAAACCCTAAATCTAAAACAAGAAAGCCCATAAGAGAGGGGTGGGATGGTTAATCCTACATGCCTCCATCCCTACCCCTTTTATAGGTGAGCAACCAGCCACCTACCCTTCCAAATTGGATCTTACCCACTATTACAATGGGGAAACCCGTTAACCCCCCACACACGGGTTTTACCCACTCAAGTCCACTTATACACATTTTTCAAAGCGCATAAGTGTGTATCCACTAAATCCTTAGCCTTGATCTATTAGCTCCATCTTGACCTAAACCACTCTCCAACGCATCGCCCATGAGTCGTGGTTTTGATCCAAGATGGTTTCTGGTATTCTGGTCAAAATACTGAAATGCCCCATGTTGACCCAGTTATCATGTTTCTTTGCAAGCAAACGCCATGCTTACCATATGTAGGTACATCATTAGCTTGCCACGTGCCACCAAGTCTCTCCCATCCTAGTTCCACTGAACCACGGTTCACTTGGCCCGTGCAAGCCACCTGGCATCATCTCGCTGTTCGAACTTGCCTTCAACATTCCTGCCTTTCTTGTGCCATGCTTGAGCTCACCGTCTCACCCAGCATCCTTGATCGTTCTGGACCTCAAATCCTCCAAGAGCTTAGCCTCGATCACCACCGTTGACCACAGTTGACTCCAACGATCTTGCACATCCAAAGACAAAGAATTCGTTTCCAGGCATAAGTTCTTTATAACTTGGCCTACATTAGTCAAGACATGCATCATGCAATCTTAACCCAATGACTCAGGTCAACCAAATTAAATCCATGACTCAAATCCCAAATTCAATCCTGACAGAGAGCTATCTTTGCAAAGCCAAATGATCACTCCACAAACATTGCAATGATTCATTACAACAAAAACCTGCACCATCCCTCATGGTCCATCAGTATAAGAGGTAGAGATATCTCTTGGATACAAGATCCCATCCATCTAGACATGATCTAGAGGAAATTCTTGAGAAAACCTAGTTTTTGCTTGATTTTGGCCTCCTCGAGCGATTTCTTGATCCGAGAGTTCTGAATTTGATTTTATTCAGTGTTATAACTTGTTGTGATATGTGGGAATACATTTAGACCCATCTTGGTCATCATCCACCCACGAGCAAGTTGTATTCACCGATTTTGGTTTTGGCTCGATTTTGATGCAATCTTCCAACAAACTAAAAAAGGTCTCAACTTTGGCCATGATTTTCATGATCGTTTATTATAATAGGTTCACAATACTCTAGAGAAAACACTACTAGTTTTCAGGTCTAGGACAACGGAGCGAAATCGTTGCAATAGGGCCAAAATAGATGCAATATGTACCTATTGCAACACATCACTCGCGTTTAAGCGTGGCAAGTACTTGCGTGCTTAAAAGATTATGCAACGGATTGTGGTTTCGTTGCAATACCTATGGTTATTGCCATGCAATGTGTTGTGGCAATTGTTTGTTGTTGCAACGAATGATGTCGTGGCGATATAGGCTATTGCCACGGCTGACTCCGTAGCAATAGCTTCTTTTGCCACGAAGTTTGGTCGTGGCAATAGTATCATTTGCCACGAAAATATTGCGTGGTAATAGGTTTTATTGCCACGCCAATGGTTCGTGGCAATAGACCCTATTGCCACGGAGAGCATTTCGTTGCAAAATGATATATTGCCACGGGAGGCGTTTCATTGCCATAAAGTTATTACGACGAAATATATTTTGTGGCATATAGATCCTATAGCAACGAACATTGTTCATGGCATATAGTGGAATCGCAACATAGTAGCGGCGTTGCAACAGCCTATCACAACGAAATACCAATTTTGCATACAAGTTTATCGCAATGGTAAAATTTGCGGTAGCATATTGAGCATATGATATTTTATTATAATTTGTTGTTGCAAATTAATAATCAAATTAGGAACACGGCTGAATCAAAAACACATATATTAATTCAACACATAATAATTTAAAAGTGCCACCACTCATGCAGGAATTACATATCAATCTCCAAACTTAAACTACAAAGTTTGTAACTAATAACAAAAGTACTATCACTTCCATTCCATTTGTCCTTGTTTCTTTGCCATGTTGAATTTCCTGACTCGACGACGCCACGACTCTGTTTGCTCTGATCAAATTGTTTCATCCTGATAGAACAAGAACAATAAAGAGTGACCTTAATGTGAATATTGTCCAGCAGCACATACTTAAGTATATCATAGTGCAAGTTTAGAGATACGAGTTACAGCTGAAAATAGCAATCCTGAGTTCTCTAATTCAGTTGCGTAGCAAAGTATTTAGCAAGTGATTCCAGCAGAATTATTTAATTTCATTTTATTTACCGATATATAGTAGCCCTACTTCACCTGGCATAATTTTCTATTAGTTTAGAACAGTATGCTATATTTGACATAAGAACAATGACAGATGAAGATTAATCACATTTTCATTTCATACCTGCTAGTCCCTCCTTTTCTTCGAACGAGTTGTAGCAGTATTCTTCAATTGTTGTGGAGGAATGAAGTTTGATGAACCATTATTAACAGCGACATTTTGGAAGAGGCTTCGGTTAAGATTAGAAACTCGAGTGATGCGAATAGGTGGCCTAGCATCTTTTTGTGTGGTCAAGATGCTTGCTGGGTCATTCTACAAATGTAAAATTTAGAATAAAAAATATTAGCATCCTGATGTGTACTACTATTAAAATATGTTCAGCATGCATGCATCAATTGAAGTTCAGGGAAGGTACACATCAAGAGGTCATCAATAGAATGTACAAAGTGCAAATCCCTTATGGTAGCAAACTATTTGCAAATTTTGTTACCTGTTGTAATGTTTCTTCTACATGTTCAGGTGTCTTTTCTGTGGTGTTCAATGTATTATCTGGGTTAGTCTTGTCCAATGTTGTCATATTTTCGTTTTCCTCACTTGGATTAGCCTCGCTTTCCCTTGTGTTCAGTATACTTCCCTGGTTAGCCTGCATATGGACCATGAGGAAAAACATTATGGCATGTTAGTTGGGTGGTCTGCTGCAAGCCATCAACAACAAATGAGCAAAGAAGCAAGCCGCTGCGTATATATCTGATGTATTACTGTAATGTTGCTTCTCTCTGTTGTGCTAGCCATGAAAGGAACTCTTGCCTAAGTTGTTCTCTTGCGTTATTTTCCTTCTCCACTTCCTCTTACATCTCTCGCCTAGTTTCTTCCCTTTCAGCAACTCCATTTGTAATTTGTTCCTTTAACATTTGCACCTCATCTTCGAGCTCATTATTTTTTCGTTGGGCTGCAGCTGAAGCACGGGATTGTTCATCAAGTATGTCTTTCAACAGCTGGCTTCGTGTGGGATATTTTGCCATGTATCCATGACCATGAGCTTTGCATGATTTGGTACCGGTGCTTTCCTTGTACCTTGACTGGAAAGCAATGTTTTCCTCTTCAACTGTAAGGAAGTCTCTATCTGGCTCTGTTGATAGGTCAGTAATTTTGAAGGCTGCATCATCCTAAGTGTGATAAGAGAAAATAAGAAGTTAAATTAGTTAAGTTTTATGCACAAAATTCTGAAAAATGTACTAAGTCATGAACAAATTAAATTTACTACTCACATAGACATCCCTAGAAGCGTTGTTTGACCATTCCCCGTTCTTCGTGTGGGTAGTCATCCAAAGAGTCAGATCAGTTGGCTCTTCTCCAGTATTTAGGTCTCTCTAAGATGGCAAACAATGTCTATATCTTCAGGCTTATGTTTCATTCGCTCAGCGTAAGTGTTGTATGCCTTGTATGTAGAACTGAGTATCCAAGCTATTCTTTTAAACTTAACAATGTCATAAATGAGACATTAGTCCTATCAAGATCGCACTCGAAGAATTCTTTTTCTGGTGGTGCTCCCTTGCATTGAATAACTAAAGTCCACTGCTGACCCGACCCTTGTTTCGTTCTGTATGTTTACATAGAGAAATGTTAAATAGTCAAAATGCAGTTGTCAGTATGCAAAATCTGAGAGGAAACTAGTAGATGATCAGAAAGAAACAATAAATTTGTAATGAAAATAAATGACAGGATCTAAAACTACAATAATTTTAGATGGTTCAACAACATGTAACATTTTCATATGCTAAGCTCTAAAGAGCACGGAATGTGTATACTGCGTTGCCTCTGTTTCTTGTAATAGGGTCACATTCAAATCAATATCTCTCGGAACTCTTCAGCTATAATCTTAATGAGTACTACGTGTATCAGTACAATATTTATCTGATCACAAACAGCAGTGTTGATATATACTGTCCTACGTATGCTAGCTCTTATGATGACCAAGTTTATTATCTAATCTAGCGGCATGCAAACGGAGATCGATCCTCGATTGCCAGCATTCTATAGTTGGGTTCTATCAACTTTCTTTGAAAATACGAGATTCCATTCTATGTGTCAATATGGTTGTCAGCTTGTGCGCCTTGTAGCAATGTCATTGTTACTATAATACCCAAAAAAATAGCTTGTGCGCTATTTCAATGATGCATGCATGCATAAGTTCCAGCTAGTACCAGTCAACTTAGACAATTTAAGTGTGATATTCATAATAAATGTTCTTTTCGTTCCTGTAATGCCCTAGAGACCTTGAGCAGATGTTGAAATTAATATTAACAGATGATTGCAAGTTATTGATATGTGTGCGTCTGTGTGATGATGCCTTCAGATCCAATACTGAGATAGATAGCATTTTTTTGTACCATTAAGAAGTTAGCAATGTAAGGATCTCTCTTAATGACCTTTGGTCTAAAAAAAATATAAGGATCTCTCTTTCAAGTATTGGCCTGCCATCTACCATCTGGACTCATCAATGTACTTTACCATTTTGCTGGTAATCTTCACGGTGTCTTTCTATTAAGCTATTCTCATGCAAGTGATTCATGCCTATTATCCAGAAATGCAGAACTTCTGTTCTTACTCTAATGCTCGATTGAAAGTTATGATCTGATATTCAATTTACTCCAGTTGGTTCTGCTAGATTTGTGAGGTTGACCTTTTGTTTTTGCTTGTAGAAGTTCGTAGTCATGTTACGGTGAATTTGTGCAGATATATTTAAACATTTTCACAAAGTAAAACAGATAGTTCAATCAGTTAAGTTTTGGGGTTAATTTACTTTGCCTCTCTTTTGAAATGAGTGAATTGATTTTGTATGGAACCAAAGGATCAAAACCTTCTACACCCCACACTGGATTTACAGCTTATACTTTTCCAGTTAGTCCATATGGATCAGACACCCATATCCCAGGACCATACAAACCCATTACAAGAAATGCACCAAAGCCAAAGCAAGCCAACCCTGCAAGAAATAAATGAATTACAAATATCTTGGCCTCTTGGGCAAATCCAAAGAGGGTTTTCTTGTCCGCTCATCACAGAATATTTGTATGTCCCAATATACCCAATGCCAGATAGTTAATATATTTATCCATCAAGCAATCAGCTTTATTTAAACAGTCTGATTGCATTTTGTCCAGATGTAATTGATGCATCTGTTTCTATCTGGTTATCTTTGAGCATCATGAATTTTATATGGTTGTAGATGTGAACAAGGGCTACATCTACACTTTTTTAAGAATCTTTCAAGTTGATTTAACGCCTAAACTGCAATAGTTAGCCATGTTAGCACTGATTGGGTTAGCACTGAATACATCCCCTGTCTAATTTCACACTTGTTCTTTTTTAATAGCAATTTGTAATAATGTATCCTTTTGGACTCAATTTAACAAACAAAAGTGGTTCATTATGACACTTGTGAGTTTAAGGTTATTATCATCTACTTGGTCACAAATTAGGCGGAAGTCTGAATCCGAACAATCTTTACAAAAGTCCAATTTCAGTTGCATCTGATATGTGCCAGATCTGTCTTTGAATCCAATCAAATTTAAATTGTATATGATATCATCAGATCTGTATTAAAATTTGAACATATTAGAATTAGTATTAAAATCTGTCTAAAAAATACGGATGAGAATATGGTTTTAACCAATTTTTTATTGATATAATGATACTACTTCCCTATCAAATTTTGGCCAAGCTTGGATCACTAATATATGCACAAGTATATAAACTGGGGGCATTGGACGCATGAAAAGTGATATTAGTATTTCTGTTGGTCAATCTTGATGCTTTTCATGTATTATTGGTCAACTGTTTTTGCAAGAATATCAAAAATCTGTTATTTTGATATGGAGGTAGTATATGATTTTTTTGGGTATTATTGTTTCTTCTCATTTGATGCAGAATGCCTAGGGAGATAATGAGGCTTCATACCTGGGGAGGGAAGCATCATCTGTGCCGTCTTCTTCAGCGCCAGAAGTTCGAGGTGGAACCCGTCGGTCGGCCCTCGTGATGGCGAAATCCCCGTCGGTGGCGTTGGCGGCAGCCGAACCAGTGATCGGCGTCGTCAATGGAGTCATCGCCATCGTCTTGTTGACCTAGGCGGCGGCGGGGGAGGCGACGGAGGCCGAGGGGGCGGTGGGTGGCGAAGGGGACGGGGAGGCAGAGGGAGGCAGAGGGATAGCCTTGCATATGCAGGAAAGTCGTTAATTGTCCAAAGTAGAAGTGCACGCAGAGTAAAATTTTTCTTCAGCTTTGCATCCCATGTTTCAACACCATTTTCCCAAAGATCCTTTAGCTCATCGATAAGGGGCTGCAAATATACATCAATGTTCATTCCTGGAGATTTATTACAGTATCAACATCGACATCATCCAATATGGTTGTTTCAAACACAACCAAGGAGGCAAGTTATAAGGGATTATGATCACATGCCATGTAGCGTATGTAACATTCAACATCCCAAATGGATTGAAGCCATCAGATGCAAGGTCCAACCTAACATTGCAAGGATCAATGCAAAATCCTTATACTTGTCATCAAAAATTTAAATTTTTTCGTTCGAAATTTTAACGAAATAACCAAAATTGCGTTCTTTCGGTTGTTTCGCCTGTGGCTGAAATAATTTTCCCCCCGAAAGATTTTTCCCTGCCTTCGCCGCGCTCCCGCCGCCTCCCCATCTCCTCCTCGGCCTCCACTCCTCCGCCTCCCAGTGCCTCCGGCGCGCTGCCCCATCCTCCCGCGCCTCCCTCCTCCGTCTCCCCATCCTCCACCGCGCCTCACCTCCCTCCGCCTCCCCCATCTCTGCCTCCCCCACGCCTCCGCTCCCTCGCATTCCCCACGTCTCCGCTCCCACCGCTCCCCCGCACCTCCGCTCCCCATCCTCCCGATCTCCGCTCCCGCCGCCTCCCACGCCTCCCCATCTCCTTCCTCGGCCTCCCTCCCCCCCCCCATCCTCCCGATGTCCACGCCCTCCGCCTCCCGCGCCTCCCCATCTCCTCCTCGGCCTCCCCCTCCGCCTCCCCCCATCTCCTCCCTCGGCCTCCACTCCTCGGCCTCCCCGTGCCTCCAGCCCGCCTCCCCACGCCTCCCCTCCTCCCGTGGTAGCAGACGCAGAGCCCTAGGGAGAGGATGCAGCATCCTCACGATAGTGGTGACCGGAGGTGCTCTCCGCCCTGTGCACTAGATGTCGTGGCACTCTGCGATATTACTCCTTACCTCTCTCTTTGGGGTTTACTTGTCGATGAATGAAATAAAGTTGGAACAAGTGAGTGTGATATAGATGAGCGTGTCTATTGGTGAAGTTCTCCTTGTTTACTTTTTGTCGCAAATCTAATGGCAACAAGCTTCGATCTGTTTCATTCCTCTCTGCAGCAATAAGTGTAGAACTTCTATAGTTGATTTTCACAGAGTCGCAAGAGCTCGCAAAGGTGAGATCCTGGACATTTGACTCTTTGACATTTTTCATGTGTCATTTACTAATTTTCTTCATATTTCCCAGTGAGAAATAGGCGAGTGAACATCCTCCATCATGCTGAAGTCAATATTTTAATCAATGAGGTAACAAAAATTATGGTTTTCTCCACTATTTTTGTTAGAAGAGAACTGCCGACTCAAGAATATTCTAGACATGCTTAATTAAGACAATATTACTTTTTGGTAGTTGTTTCTGGCTATTCAATGATTCTTTTCCATATTTTAAACTTTCTGTGGCTATAACAGATATAAAACCTGTGTGATGGTTTTCAATTTTTCATGGCCTTCCAATGATTTAGATTAATGAATCTCAATTTACACAGCCTGTGTGAGTCAAATGACATGTTAGTTAGGTCATTCTTGACTCACCCAAGCCTAGCTCATGATTGTCCTGCTCCGTGTGGCTGAACTGTCGGCTTGACGAGTCGCCAAGCAGGAGAACAAAGAAGGAAGCAAAGGTGAGACAATAGATTCTTTATTACTTCTTGATTCCCAACATTGGACCTATATATATATATATATATATATATATATATATATATATATATATATATATATATATATATATATATATATATATATATATATATGAGGTGCTTCTGAGGAGAGTCCGATCTGGACTGCAATCCCAACCCCAACTCTGAAACGGAACTAGAGTCCTTAAGGGACTGGACTGCTGATGGAAATAGAGTCCCTAATGGACTTAACTGCTGACTGCTAACTAATCCGACTTGGTAAGGCTAATTCCTTTGCACGATATGGTTGGGTTACTGAAATTAGTGCACTGGAGTCTTGTGCATGAAATTACTGAAGCACAGTTTCTCATTTAATTACTTTGGGCAAAAATGAAATATGTAAATGCATAACTAATAGTTGTACATTAAGGAGATAGCTATGGTCTGTTAGACTTCCAATTTAATGACTTTGTGAAATTAATCCACATCAGTGCCATGATTCCACATAGACGAGCCTCAGTCATGGGTACCGACCGTGTTGAGTTTCTTGCCTACCCCCAAGTTTTAATCATTGCTTCTTCATGTGTGGCTTGTTAATTGAATTAGCTCAACTGGAAGTGTAATTTTTTGCTTTGGTGTTTGGGTATGAAGGTTTCGGGACCATTCATCACAGAGTGTGATAAATGCGTAGAAATTAGCAAGGAGATGCTTGCAGCGGATGGTTGAAAACCAAGAGATACAATGGAATGTCTATATGTTTGTGACTACTTCAATTGATAAAATGGAAGCTTATGAGTATATGTATATGCATGTTTTTTAAATTCAAGTAGTCTATATGTCCAATTATATTTAAATGAACATGGGTTAATGTAATTCTTTTGGAATGGTAAATAATTATGTTGCTCTTTGTGTTGCAGATAATTTGAATGGAGTTAAAATTCTTGGAAGGATCATAAGTGTTGACAATGTCAACATGTGCAAGGTGGTATAGGAGGAGTGCAGAAGAAGTCATATATCGTCTCCTCTGCGCTGCTCGCTTCTTAATGTTTATTCCGAGACACATGGTGGGTCTTCAAGGTGTCAAGCTTGTGCTTCCTCCCGATCATGCCACTCTTGTTGACTTGTGGTAACTTGGTAAGCATAAACCTCATCTGAAAATTTTGATCTGCAGCTCGTGGTACCCTTTTCAAGGTTCCGTTAATTCAACGATCAAATGTAGGGTTCATACAAGGTGTAAAAGTTCTCATATGTTGCTAAGTCTATGAAAGGCTACCCATTGAAGTTGCGACAAATTGGGAAAGAGACAGATGGCATGTTATATCCTTATATTGATCCATGAAAAGAAACATGTGTGTCGGAAGATAAGAAAATCATTCAGCCTTCCTGCTGATCTTTCTGTCCTTTTCTTTCTAGGATCGATGATCACTATTTCGCGACACATCCTGTAATTTTTGATGAGACATTTTAGACAGGAAGTTGAGTTTGTTACGCTCGAATGATGCCGCTTTCCTATCTCATAGCAGCTAGGAAACTGTTGATATTTTGCGATAGATATCAACTCATATGACATAACAAACTGTTGTTAGCATTGGTAAAAGAATGTAACAGTATTCTAAGTCACATTGCAACTATTTTTGCAGCTCAAGTGATGACTTGGCTGGTTCCTTCAGCGGGACTTGAAACCATCTTACGCAAGAAAAGGCCATGCATTGAGCACCGCCAAAATGCACCTTCTTCCTCTTTATGTGCGGCATCTTGCACGAAAGAATGCCACTGAAGCCTGCTGCTGCTGATTCTGTTCTAATGATAAGAACATACTACAACTGCCAATCGGCGATGGCGGAGGTTGAATTTGTAACCGATCCTCATGTAATTGGCACTGAATCTAACAATACAATTTGTCAGATGTCTACTTACAAATTTGGCTGATTGGGACATGGGGCATACTTATTTTCTACTTACAAATTTGGCTGATTGGGACATGGGGCATACTTATTTTCTACTTACAAATTTGGCTGATTATGACATGGGGCATACTTATTTTCTTGTATCGTGCCTACATTTTGTTTGTGCTTGTCATGCCAGACAATTGAATGGATACAGGACTCCAACTGAAATGTAGTCCTAGGTAACACGTCTATCCTGAGCGGGCAATGCTTTGTTTTTGTCAGGTGGGCATCAGATTCAAGAAGACGAGAAACAACTAGTGGCTTGATTCTGAATTGGTCTCAATGTTAATTAGGTGCGATTAATGCCAACATGTGTGTATAGACGACGTAACAAGAGATTCAAGCTTCTGAATTTATCTCAATGGCAAGCAGCAGGTTCTAACAATGTTAAGGAACCAATTAACAAAGAGCATGGAGAGAAATTAAAGAACATATGTACTATCGTCTTGATCATCTTCACAATTGTTGTAACCATGGATCAAGGTTGGAAGGAGAAGTGTGATCGATGATCTCCTCCTCTCAACTTGTATTTATCTTGAAACAAGCTCCCATGCATGCATGGAGCTCCTTAAATCTCGCCGTGCAAATCGCCCGCCTCCCGGTCTCCGTGGGACGTTCGATCTCTTGTGCGGCTCAGATTGAGTCGAACGGCGGAGGAATTCTTTCACTGGATAGAGATACGGATAGAGATAAGGGCAAAAGAGCCATTTCACGAGAGAAAAATATGCTGAAACTGAAAATGAAATTAAAATGGGAAAAATACCATATTCACAAGAATATGCTCAACTCATCCTATATTTACAAGAACAACAAACATAGTCCTATTTTATCAAACCACTCTCAATTGGGTCCTATATATTCAATTTTCCCATTAAAATACTAGCATTAGGTAGAAGTCAATTCTCATGTAAATTTAAGCTAAATTTAATTAGGAGCGAGTTCACTTGTTGATTAATTTTTAGCTCGTGCTCGCATAATCGGTCCAATTAGAATGTCCTCATTATCATGTACACTCTGAAATGATGGACAATGGACTAGTGTCGACGAGACCTTCTAAACACATTTTCACTTTAGGCTTGTACAAATCGAGTATGGGGCCTGTATATAATTAAATAAAATAGTAGTAACTCTATATCTCTAAATATAATAATTAAAGACCCAATTAAATTAGAGTTCACCTGATAATATTTAATGCAGCTCACAATTCTTTCCAGTTAAATAATATATTTAATTGAGAAGTGCAAGACATGAGCGTATCCGCATCATCTGTGGAGGCGGGGCGACTGCTAGGTAGCGGCGTTTGCGCGGCGGCCGTGGATGGTGGAGGCGGGGTGACTGCTGGGCATGCGGTGGGAGGTGCCCAAGGTTTTATATGACAGGTGCTTACCATACTTAGATAAATAGAAATTTACAATTATAATTAACAGTGGGGTACAATAGTCTGGTGGTAAACGCCTTGCCCTCCGAGCTATGAGGTTGTTGGTTCGATTCCTCCACACCCCATGGTTTTTGTATTTATTTTTTCTATTCTAATTTTTTATCCTCTCCTGTTTTGTCAAGTGCGACTCTCTGCGTTTTAGTTGTCACTTTTCAATTTTTATCTCCTCTAGAAATTAATAACTATAGATAATATAATTCCTCCACACCAATTCAGCCCTTCATGTTGAGAAGTTAGGCTCACGGAAACAAAGCGTTGCAATAGCGATTATTGCCACGAACAATCATCATATATAGCAACAAATTTATTTCGTGGCAATACAAACTCATTTCATACGCATTGTATAGGAACCTTTGCAACGCAATTGATGACTATGACAACGCAATAAAATTGTGGTAATATTGTCACCCACTCGCAACGAAATTCTATAAGGTGGCAATACCTCCTAACTATTGCAACGAAAATCAATATTATCACAACGCAAGACAATAGTGGTAATAAAGTCATACTACTCGCAACCATTTTCTAAATGGTGGTGATAAAGCCACCTTATTACAACGAATTCAATGACTATCGCAACACAATATTTTAGAGGCAATACTGTGCACATGTCGCCACAATTTTGGCAAAACGTTGCAATAGTACATACCTATTGCAACTAATTTAGTGTCGTTGCGATGCGTTTCGTGGCTAAAGGGTCGGAATCTAGTAGTGAAATCTCTACAAAATTTCATATCATTTGAATCTACGGATTAAAAGTTCTGTCGATTTTGATTTTTGAAATCGGACTGAAAATACTATTCATTTGCCTAATTTTACTATAGTAGCAGTCAGACCACCATTGAAGTAGCGGTCAAACCGTCTGGGACCGGTTAGACCGCAATTTCTATGCCGGTTAGAGCGCCGGGAAGTGGTTGCTTCAAGGTTTTTTATTCGTGAGCCTTTTGTCTTGAGTTTTTATGTGAAAACTCTATTTTCTGCGACTTTGTAGTTGTGTGAATAGAATCTTGAATATGTGGGGGAATATTTGAGTTGGCACCATTCACCCTTTCTATTGCCATCTGGTCCAATCTATTGACAATCTAGTAATATCATTTCCGCATGATATATCCAAAATACTTTTATGCATATTGGAGATCAAAGTTTGAAAACGTTAACTACATGTGTTACAAAACGATATAAAAAAAGAACGAGGGAATATAACTACAGTATAATGCTAGTAAGAGCCACGCTCCCAAAGGCCCAATACACTGTTTAATTAAGAAGGGAAAAAGCGCAATCACAAATGATCATTAATTTCCCTTGATTCTATACCGTTGCTAATTCACAATATAGCTCCAAAACCCATCATATGTATAGATCAAGTAGATATTTAATTTTAAAAAGTTAATATTATTGGACCATACATATTTCTATTAAATAGTATATTATAACTACTTACTAATTTTTTTAGTATTAAAATAGAAGTATATAGTGAAAATATTGTAATGACTATATATTTGATCTTTGCAATGGACTTATATTATAGAACGACACAGGCTAAAAGAGAGTAACTATGACTGGTTAGGGTACATCGTACTGCTGTATACTAAGTATCTGTAGCCTTTGCGTCCCTAGCGGCTTCCTCTTGCATCTTCCGTTTCTTCTCGTCGATGAAAATCTGTGCCCAGTAGTCCACCGCCGTGCCCCCGATCTCGTCCACCCTCTCCACCGGGATCTCACCACTGTCGGCGGCGACATGATCAATCAACTCTGCCGCCTGGCCAATCTTTTCCACTTTGTCGACGGAGACTTCGCCATCGTCGGTGATACCCCGCCGCCGCGACATGTTGGATCAGATTTGGAAGGCGTAGATCACAAATTTGAAGAGAGGGGTAGACACAGAGGTTTTTTAGCTGATGGAACTCTTGGAATAAGTACGATGGGGCGTTCTTATAGGCAGATAAATGGCAGTCGGTAAGTGATTCCGGTTTGGAAGATGGCAGCCATGGTCAATGATACCGGAATTGTTGGAAACAAAATTTATTCGTGCAACAATATTCGATTTCATGGAATATATCCTACGAAATAGCCACGAAGTTGGGCACGAAACGAATTAACGAGTGGTGCAGGATCATTTGCTTGTTAATTAAGAAACGTTTGTTTCGCCTAATCGCGTGCGCACCGTCACATCATGAGCTACTCGTATGGGTGGAAGCCGCGCCTTTTGTATGTGCGTTGGAGCGAGATTAATTGTCAGATTAAGAAATGCATATGTACTGAACCATGTTCATGTTCCTCCTATGTGGAAAGGAGAACGGCATCGCTAGCTAGCTTAATGCTTTAGGCAGTGTTCTTGCATTGCATCATCAGTCTGCGTACTACGATGATGCAAGCCCATCTCTGCTCGCGGTGACGAGACTTTTTTATTCTTTTCGAGTTTTGGCAATCCATTGTTGTTGTTGTTTTCTATTCTAAAAGAAAGTGCTTCGTTGTTTGTTCAAAGTGTTCTAGCAAACCACAGATACACTATTGAAAATCTGAAATGTTGTAACACAGCGGCTTAACAAAGTACAGAATGTCACCCACAGTTTCAATTACTAGCAATTTTAACCGTTAAATAAGAACTACCATCAACTAGACTTTAATTAATAATTCCATAATATAATCATAAACATAAATATGACAACAATAAAGAAACCAATAATTGACATTAAGATGAGCCAATTATAAATTTAATCAAAGGAAACCATGACAAATAGCAACAATGTAACATTAATGCTGTAGGGGTGGCCTAACCCTCTGTGACTGGGCCTTGCAATTGGCCTAATATGTTCATGATTATGTTGTGAAATTATTAATTAAAGTCTAGTTGATGGTAATTCTTATTTAATGGTTAAAATTGATAGTAATTGAAATTATGGGTGACATTATGTGCTTTTGTTAAGCCAGGGTGTTACAACATTTTGGATTTTCAATTGTGTCACTACTACAAAAAGCCGTACATTAGACGCTACATCACAGACGGTTCCCCAAAACCATCTGTATTAAATACAATCACAGACGGTTTTAGTTTAGAGACCGTATGTGTTGCTACCAACCCTAAAAACCATCTACGAAGAGGAAATATCACGAACGGTTCGTGGTTAAAACTGTTTGTGAAGTATCAAAGACGGTTCTTACCAAGAACCGTCTGTGATATTTCATCACAAATGGTTTTCTATTTGAACTGTTCATGAAGTATCATAGACGGTTTGTATTAAAAATTGTCAATGATAATTAAGTTATCACATACAGTTTGTATACAAAACCATCTGTGATAATTCCACTATATTAATTGCACGCAGACTCATCGACTCTCTGTCTTAAATTCTAGATCTACACTACTGCTTTGAGCTGGAGGCAAGGCTTTGAGGCAATTTGGTGAAAGGAGACTATTTGGCTTGAGTAATTATAGATCTACTAAGTTTTTGACTACCTATGGTTAGTAATTTATTCCTAATTGTATTATAATTTACATTTATAGCTTTTGGTGAAAGGAGAATTGAAGATGGTTGATCTAGCTAGCATGATGAAGAGATAAGATTATTTTACATCTAGCATGGTTAGGGTTTAGAGTTTAGTAAGTTCATAGTATATTTCTACTTAATTCAATTTAATTAATTATTATTGCTACATATAGCAACTTAATTTAGATTGTACATATATAGTATAGTAATTAATTTATTGAATATATTATACTAAATTGTAATATGTGTAACGTAGGACTGAAGCTAGATGTACATTGAGAACCATGTGAGTGAAGAGTACATTAATGGTGTTTCTGCTTTTACAAGAGCTGCCAAGGAGGATATGTTGAATAAGGGGGTGGAATATATGTATTGTCCATGCATTGACTACGAGAATCTAAAGATATTTAAGAGCCAAGTGTAGATTGAAGCGCACTTGATTCGAAGAGATTTCAAAAATGGGTATACATATTGGACTAGTCACGGTGAAGAACAGATTACACAGGAAGGTGGTAATAATGACATCACTAATAAAGTCAATGTATACCGCTGGATAATCATGTCAATTGTGGTTCCGATTTGGATAGGCTGAATGATGACAATCTGAATCAAATGCTTCATGATGCAGAAGGGAACTATGATGAGAGAGAGTATATCAAATTCCAGAGCTTGATGGAGGGCTCGGAGAAACCTTTGTTCATGTGTTACAAGTCAAAGTACATGAGGTTGTCTGCTGTACTTGAACTGCTGAAATTAAAGACAAGCAACAGTAGGTCCGACAAGAGTTTCACGGCATTGTTAGGTCTTTTAGTGAACATGCTTCCAGAGGGAAACAAGTTGCCCAAAACCACCTACATATCCAAGAAAGTTCATTATCCATTGGGAATGGAAGTAGAAAGAATACATGCATATCTAAACGACTATACCCTCTACTGTAAAGAGTATGCAAACATGCATGTATGTTCGGTGTGCAAGGCATCCTGATACAAACGTAAGAATCAATCAGATGACGATGAGGGGATAGAGGTGAAGAGAGGACCTCCTACTAAGGTGGCATGGTATCTTCCTGTAATTCCTCATTTGAAGTGGTTGTTTGTGAACCCAAAGGAGGCAAAATTGCTGCGTCTGCACTTGGAAGAGCGTAAGAAGGATGGAATGCTAAGACACCTTACTGATTCTACCCAGTGGAGAAACATTGATAGGAGGTTTGTAGATTTTGGTGTAGAACGAAGGAATATAAGGTTTGGTTGAGTACAGATGAAATGAATCCTTTCGTTAAGATGAGCTGCCGACAAAGCACATGGCTCGTGATTCTCTGCACCTACAACTTTCCTCTTTGGTTGTGTATGAATCAGAAGTATATTTTACCATCGATACATATCTAAGGGCCAAAGAAACCTGGGAACAATATTGATGTGTACCTAGCACCATCGGTAGAAGATGAGAACTTCACTTTATGCTCCTGTTGTTCTACACCACAAATAATTATCCTGCCCTTGCTAACCTATCGGGCCAAAATACAAAATGGGCCAAAGCTTGTGCTCACTACTTAGATAATACCAAGAGTATGTGGCTGAAGCACTCGTGCAATACCATGTACATGCGTCACCGTGGGTTCCTTCGGAGGGCTCATCCATACCGCAAGATGAAGAAGCAATTAGATAGAAAAAATGAGGACAGTTCAGCTCCAAGGCATTTAAGTGAAAACAAGATCTATGATGTTGTTAAGGATTTAAATGTTGTGCTTGAAAAGAGATGTAAATTAATGACCCATGAGAAGAACGTTTGGAAGAGGAGATCAATATTTTGAGACTTACCTTATTGGGAGCATCTAGAAGTTTGCCACTACATCGATGTTATGCACGTAGAGAAAAATGTATGTGACTGCTTGATTGGTCTCTTACTGAATATTCGTCACAAAACAAAGGATGGTGCCAACGCATGACTTGACTGAGTTGATATGGACATCAGGCCTGAGTTAAGACCGACAAAGATTGATAAAGGATGAACTTACCTTCCCCTACTTGTTACACTTTGTCCAAAGCCAAGAGAACTAAACTATGCCATTGCTTGCATAGTGTGAAAGTTCCATCTGGTTACTCTGCTAACATGAAGAAACTTGTTTCGATGGAAGGTTTGAAGTTAATTGGCATGAAGTCTCATGATTATTATGTATTGATGACACAGATGCTTCCTATTATAATTAGAAGTATTTTGCCGATCAAAATCCGAGAGACAATCATGAGGTGTGTTATTTCATTAATACAATTGCTCAGAAGATCATCTATCCTGAAGGACTAGATGCTCTGCAGGATGAGGTGGCAATGACTCTAGGTCATCTTGAAATGTAATTCCCTCCATCATTTTTTGATATCATGGTCCATCTCATTGTTCACATCATGTGGGAGATAAAAATATGCAAGCTTGTGTTCCTACGTAGTATGTACCCATTCGAGAGGTTCATAGAAATTCTCAAGTCCTATGTATGGAATCGATCTCGACCTGAAGGGCAACATCATCAAAAGTTATGCAACCGAAGAGGTCATTGAGTTTTGTGTCGATTACATAGCTCAAGTTGAACCGATAGGTGTGTCTCTATCTCGCCATGAGGGGAGGCTCAAGGGTATCGGGACCATCGAAAGGAAAGCAATTACTCCAGATATGGATGCATATCCTTAAGCCTATTTCACAATCTTTCAACACATGACTGAAATGTCCCCGTATATCAACCAGCACAAGGGTGTGCTTTAGCAATAGAATCTGGAGCGATCAGATGTTTGGATCATGAGACAACACAACAGTCCGTTCAACCATGGTTGAAGGAGTAACTCGCTAGAAGCTCGTCAGTGATATGCTAACATGGTTGGCAAAAGGGCCAACATTTACAGTTATGACATGGCAAGGATGTGACATAAATTGGTACATATTTCAATACGTAGGCTCAGGATGTAAAGAGCACTAGCCAGAACAGCGGTGTTCGCATAGATGCGTTCAGTACTGATGGGTTAAGGAACTCCTGCTATGGGTTTACAGAGGAGATTTGGGAATTTGACTACGTGCTTTTCAAGATTCCCTTATTTTGGTGCTATTGGGTCCATCTCCCACAGGTGAAGGTCGACAAGTAGGGTGTCACTACCGTGGACCTCAACCGTGTCATATACAAAGACAAACTATTCATACTCACTAACCAAGTTGTTCAAGTTTTCTATGTGACCGACCAGGCAAATACGAAGTGCCACATAGTTCTTCATGGAAAAACAAGGATTGTCGAAGTTGAGAATGTAGTGAATGAGGAAGAATGCAATCAAGTTGATGAGTTGCCTCCTTTTGAAAATAGCATAAGGGTAGAGAAAGAGCTTGACGAAAGTAGCTACATACACGTTGATCATCATAAAGGGCTTATTTTAAAAGGAAATAAGCAAGTACACTGATGAATGAAATGTTTATATAACATATGTTCTGTATTTGCATTTATATATGTGAATTCACATTTATGTATATAAGAATGTGTGATATATATGTGAATTTACATTTATATATATAAGAATGTGTGATATATATGTGAATTTGCATTTATGTATATGAGAATGTGTGATATACCACAGAGGGAACTATGATATATATATATATATATATATATATATATATATATATATATATATATATATATATATATATATATATATATATATATATATATATATATATATATATATCCTGACAGTTCTCCTATATATATTGCGCACTAGGATTTGTCCCCACTGTACTGTCCACTAACACCGCCGCCTCACCCCGAGCCCGTTGCCCTCCTCCTCCTGAGCCCATCGCCGCATCCCCTAATGCCATCACTACCTTCCTCCTCCCAAGCCCGTCGTCGCCTCCCCCGATGCCGTCGTCGCCTCCCCCGACTCCGGTGGCCTTCCTCCCCCGAGCCTGTCACCTTCCTCCCCTGAGGCCATCGCCCTCCTCCTCCTCCCGAGCCTGTTGCCGCCTCTCCCGACTCCGGTGGCCTTCCTCCCCCGAGTCTGTTGCCTGTCACCCTCCTCCCCCGATGCCATCGCCCTCCTCCTCCTTCCAAGACCGTCGCCACCTCCCCGATGCCGTTGCCACCTCCCGACTCTAGTGGCCCTCCTGTAAGGTATAAGCACTAGCGGGCTTTGCATAATAGAATATGGGCTTTGTGAATGCTCAATGAGGATAACTTGTCAGATTAATATCACTGTAACTAATGAGAGACTATTCTGTTAGTATTGATTTATCATTACTTGATGAGGATAACTTACAGATTAAGTATTCTGTGCATTATGTTAATTACAAATGCTCATGCTTGTGCTCATTTTAGTATATTGTCCTTTGGCTTGATTACATTGTTCATGTTGAGGGATAATAGTTTGATCTCTATACATTGCTAAATTTAAAGCATAATTCTACTAGCATTTAAATGACAAAATAAGCCTAATTGGCTAACAAAAGGAGCATATATTCTGAATTTCAGAGATCACAAAGCATGAATATATTATTGATACAAATGTGATTTACTTGAAGTACATAGTTTTGACAAAACAACATTGCTTTTTGTCTTCACATATTCGGTAAGGTAGTTTAGAGTTCAAAGCTTGACTGGTTAGAGCACATAAATATATGATTGTATTCTAAATTCACCAAAAATTGGCTAAAGAATTGCTCACTTCTATTATCTTTTGAAGATGTCGTCTGCTCATTCTTCGACATCGTCATCGGATGTGTGTGATACGCCGTCCTCTAGAAAATCCCAACAAGGAAGAGGACTATCAAAAAGGCCCAAGGACTGGTTTACCATCACAGATATCGATGCGTCTGGGACCCCTCTTAATCCTTGCTGAGCAATGTCCGCATTCTAGAGCATAGTCAGAATAGTTCCATGGGAACGAATTGAGATCATGTTCGTTTCGTGGAAGAAGGTTCAGAAAAGTCAGCTGCTGACAGAAGTTTTTTGATCGTTCGAGATCCCAAAAGAACACTAGGCCTATGAGCGATGACATGCATTGCTAGCAGCATGCAAAGAGTGGAAGAACTTCAAGAGTCTGCTTGTCAAACAATACGTGGACAAGGATCTGATGCCTTTCAACAAGTATCCATTCCTAGAACCGCAATGGTAAGAGTTTGTAGCGATGAAGATGACAGATAATTTTAGGAGTGAAAGTGTGGTGCATAGGGCCCTCCAGGCAAAAAATACGCACCCCCACAGATTTGGCACCACTGGGTATGTGGGTAAAATCCACAATGGAGAAAGGAAGATGAGCAGCAATCATGCGGGAGTCATCCCCTCCATTTGCTAGGATCCCTGATGAGCGCGCCTGAAACTGGATAAAAGTGAGGTCATCTACTGTGTTGTCGGGGACCATCTCCTTTCGAAACCCCGCAGACGATGAAGTGTCCCACTGCCTGAAAGCACTGAGTGTAGAATCTTCCCAAGGCTCACTTGAGGCAGTTAGGAAGAGATATTTACTCTCCGATAGTCTGGGAAACAAGGAGTATTTGGGTCACACGAGAAGCCTTGGCCTTTATGTTTCTTGGAAACATGGCTTCCCAGAGGACTCCGAAGCTTACAGGAGTAGAAAGAGAGCTAAAGCCGAGCACAAGGCATAGCTACGAGAGAATATTATGGCAAAAATCAGAGATGAAATGCAAAGGTTGGTCAGAGATGAGATGTAAAAGTATAGGAAAAATCAGCAAGAGGCCTCCGCCGCTCCTATGCTAGGCAGCCCCCAACCGTCGGAGTAGCTGTGCGTCCAACCCTACCTCAGAAAGTGACCATCGATTTCCTACTGATAACATCCTAGTAATAATTACTATCTCTGGAATGCTCAATCCATTGATAGGCTTATTAGAGTAACTAATTTTGTATCGTTATGTAGGTGGCTACAAAGTGCAAGCTCCAAGTAAGATATACCTCCATTGCCCTGTGTGCTGCTTGGGGCCAGGTTATCCATTCGAGCTCTGGGCCATGGTGCATGGTGTATCTCTAGTGCTAGGTCGCAAAAGCGAAAGTGGACGGTGTTCATGCTAATTTCGAGGTCATCCTGCTGCAAATGCCCCCCAATGACGAGGTCATGATTCCAAGGCAAGCCATTAGAACATTCATCCAGTGCCCCAAGAGTGACATCTACCTGGAGGCTCCTGCACCTGTGCCAAGTCCACATGAGTTATCTGCACCGATGTCAAGTCCACTCAAGCTACCTGCACCGATGCCAAGTCCATAGGAGCTATCTACACCGGTGGCAATTCCACAGTGCGATCCGCATCAACACTACCTGCACACACAGCAAGGGCGTGATGCATCTACATCTTGTGCCCAATCGACTACCATGAAGTTGACCTACAACCGAGGTGGCATGGGATAACCGATAAAGATGGATGATGAGATCCTCTACTTGTCGTTGGCCCGAAAATTTATGCTAGGCGAGACATTGGTCACCCCAAAAGAGCACCTCCTAACTCTAGAACTATCTTGATAGAGATTGCATATGTATTACATTGATCAAGCCAACAAGGTGGAGGAGCAAAAGTGCTCAAGAGTCAACGTCAAGTTCATGCCGCATCATCTGCAACACAATATTCATAATTGTATCTTCACGGTGACCTTCGAGGACTTATTCTTTCTGTTCACACTCGACGCCCTCGACGCCTCACTCATTTGATGTTGGACATTGTTGGTGTATACAATCACGGTCTACGTTTATGTAATGCTGATAAATGTCATATATGACTCATTACTTTTTTGTGTGTGTGCGTGTGTATATATACACACACACACATTGTGAGTGAAGCCAGATCAACGAATCACCAGTTGGTTTCCTCGACCTATGTTTGGTCGCCATAGATATCATTAAGGAGGATGCATCCTTCGTCGAGAATTACATTACGAAGGTATTGGAGGGTCACCGCGACAAGGAATTCATACTTATGCCCTACAACCAGGGGTAAGTACTACACAAGTGGCTATACTTATTGATTTGTACTTTATAAGTAATACGAACTTAGGTTTAATGACCGTGACATACTTGTGTAGGCTCCACTAGATTCTAATTGTAATTATACCAAAATAGAACACGGTAATATATCTTGATTCCCTAAAGAAGAACAAAACTGACTACACAGTTATGCAACAAGTAATCGATAGATAAACATATTTCATTCATAGATAACTCTATTGTAGTCTTTCATTCGTTCCTAATGACTAAGGCTAACCTTTTGAAATCATGTAGGTTGTTCGCCACGTACGTTGCAAAGGTACGAAAATCCAAGGGAGGGATCGAGCCCTGGAACACATTCTAGATGTCCCGTATTCGCTAGTACACATTAATCCTATCAACACTTCATAGTAATGCCTCTCAAACTAATAAATTCTATTTTTGCAGTGCCACCAATAGCCAGGGCAACAACACCTGTGGATTCTATGTTTGCAACAACATGCAACTACTTGTCGGTTCTGTGAAGAATAATCTTAAAGTTTGTCAATCTTCCAATCATTATTCATGTTTATCAATTTATATATGTATGCACGACATTGATCTTTATACCGATAGGTTCCGTCCATCACTACAACTCCGTTGGAACAGGCCGACCTCAAACATATTCAAGGACAGTGTGCGTACTTCTTGATGTCTAAAGTCATAAAAGAAAATGAGAATTTCCACATTGTAAAATGAATTTCACTGGGATAAGATTGAGCTTAATTGTTCATGTGTGTATTTATATTTTATTGAGTAAAGTCCATTACCGGTCCTTAAACTTTTTATGCTGTGTCATCCCGGTCCATAGACTTTTAAAGTGTGTCATCCCGGTCCATAGACTTTCAAAGTGTGCCATTACTGTGGTAACAACCATGGACCGGGATGACACAGCATAAAAAGTTTAAGGACCGGGATGACACAGCCAAGACCCGTAACGGGCTAAGTTTGAGACCCAAAGTGTGTTTAGGCACCGGGATGACACACTTTGAAAGTCTATGGACCGGGATGACACAGCATAAAAAGTTTAAGAACCGGTAATGGACTTTACTCTATTTTATTTCTATTAATTGATTTGTGAAATAGATGTTTTTGTTTCTAAAATGAATGAATATGAATTGGATGTATATATTGTGTTGATCTGCTTGTTTCAGAGGGCATGCTAGCATTTCCTGAGGCTAGCCAAAAATAGAAATAGATTTAGGAACAAAAATAATATCACAGACGGCTATTACCTCGTAGCCGTCTGTAATAATTAACTATCACATACGGTTTGTAGTAGAAACCGTATGTGATATATGGTTTATCACAGGCAGTTTGTAGTAGAAACCATCTGTGATATTAATATATCACAGACAGTTTGTAATATTCTGCAACACAGACGATTCGAAAGCTGTCTATGATGACCTTGTATTATTACTGACTCATAAACTCGAACTGCTTCTATAACCGTCTGTGATGACGTTTTTAAACTGTTTGTGATAACCTATTATGCACAAGTGTATATCTATGGTTTACTAGAACTCTTTGAACAAACAACGAAGCACTTTCTTTTAGAATAGAAAAAAACAGCAATAGATTGCCAAAACTCGAAAAGAAAAAAAAAAAGTCTCGTCACCGCGAGCAGAGATGGGCTTGCATCATCGTAGTACGCAGACTGATGATGCAATGCGAGAACACTGCCTAAAGCATTAAGCTAGCTAGCGATGCCGTTCTCCTTTCCACATAGGAGGAACAAGAACATGGTTCAGTACATATGCATTTCTTAATCTGACAATTAATCTCGCTCCAACGCACATACAAAAGGCGCGGCTTCCACCCATACGAGTAGCTCATGATGTGACGGTGCGCACGCGATTAGGCGAAACAAACGTTTCTTAATTAACAAGCAAATGATCCTGCACCACTCGTTAATTCGTTTCGTGCCCAACTTCGTGGCTATTTCGTAGGATATATTCCATGAAATCGAATATTGTTGCACGAATAAATTTTGTTTCCAACAATTCCGGTATCATTGACCATGGCTGCCATCTTCCAAACCGGAATCACTTACCGACTGAAACAACCAAAATTTTGCAAAATCAAAATTGAATTCGATTTGCTTTGGTTTTGAGCTCCATCTCCTCCACAAACCTAATCTACACTAATCTCAAAGCCTTTTAGCCCCTTAACCCTCCCCATCACGGCGTCATAACGGTGGAAAACGGGATTTTTGCGCGGGCACTGTTCACATCCGGCAATGCATAACGCCGCCCCTGATTTTTCCACCGCCGCCGGCCTCCTCGCGCTTCTCGCGCCGCACGCCGCTGCGCTCCGCCCCTCATCGGGCGTCAGACGCGCCTTAAATGCGCCCTGACCGGCCGCAAGGCGTGGCAGAGCCGCCGCCGTCCGTGCGCGCCCGCCTCTGCCCCCTTCGCGCGCTTTCTCCTCACGGCTGACAATCACCCCCCTCTGCCACCACCCTGTCATCCTTGACCATCGTCCCTTCGCGCCTAAGCTAGTCCGTCCACGTTAGCAATCGGGAGTTCCCGAAATCGCCAGCGCCGCCTTGGATATTTCCCCTCCTCGGTGAACCGCCATACCCGGCCTACTTAAGCCCTCCCGATCCCCTCAAATGAATCACCGCACTCCCCTGCAGCTCCCCAAGCAACCCCGAGCTCCCTCTCCCCCTCCATTGCTGGTAATCCCGAAAAGCCCCAATTCGAAGCCCTAGTGCAATGTCGGGTGCCCGTTTCTCCATTCTCCAATTCCCGCCACCCAAAGCTCCTTCATAGCCCTAGGAACCTTCCCCGACCATTGCCTTGAGCTCCCAATCACCCACCTCCTCCAGCACCGTTCACCCCTCCCTACCAAATCCGACCACCGTGGCCAGCCCAACCCAAGCATCCCGAGCTTCGGCCAACCCCTCCCCGAGCTAACCCAATCCCCACTGATGCCCTAGGACCAGTCCAATTGCCTTGAGGAACCTCCAATTGCCCTAGTTCCTAAAAATGGCCGCAGTAGGGGAGAAGCTCGCCGCCGGCGATTGCCACCTCCGCCGGGCCCCCAACCACCTAAAATGAGACCCCCTCACTCCCAAGAACCCGCTCGTGCCCTCCATTTGCATCGCAAAACTCTGGAGCTCCGCCGCCACTCGCCGCCCGTTTCCTCTGCTCCTCTGCTGCGAGCGCGGTGGAGAAGAACAGCGATGCCCAGGCGCTTTGTTCACCCGACCGCCACCGACTTGGTCGGGCCAAGCCAACCCAGCCGCGCTAAGGCGCGCCGATCGCGCGCCAACCGCCCGCGCCTGTCCCGACCGACCGCGCCGAGCGGCGTGGTCTAACCGAGCCCGTCGCGCGCTGGCCGGACACCGCCGCCGCGCCGGACGCGCCCGTTCCAGCCGGCTCGAGCCTGAGTGACGCGGTTCGACCGAGCCAGCTAGCCCGAACCCGAGGAACAGTATACTGAGCCCGAGGAACAGTGCTAGCCCAAAACCCAAAAATACATATTTATACTCCCCGGATTCGTTTCGAGCCCGCCAACCCAAATCCAAGGCCCATTTTCCCATATAGTCCTCCTATTAGCCCAATAACCCAATTTAATCAAGTTTTTCGAATTTTCTTTCTTCTTTTATTTTCTTTGTTCCTAGCTTAGTCCTTCGGGCGCGGAACTGATTTATCTTATTTTACGTTAGCTTCCGACGTCGAAGACCACCTGGAGCAGGAAGGAGAAGGTCAAGCTCAAGTTCAAGAATCCGAAGTCGCCGAAATCGTAGGCTCGCAAGGCAAGTCACACATATTTTTGAACATGTTGATCCTACATTTCCTAAATTATTTATTTACTTGTATTTTTATTACGTTATTTGTGCACTGTTATTTTATGTACAATAAATGCTTAGAATGACATGATACTAGTTACGTCCTACCACCCGAAAAGCCCAGTCTAATTTGATGGCCATATTCACCTTGACAAGACGTAGTAATATTAAATATAGCAATAATGTGAATATGGTAGGTTAGAGAAACAATGTCATCTATTGTTACTAATAAGCTTGGTATTTATTTGGGAAATGGTTCTGGGGTAAGTGAGGATCGCTGGATCCTATGACCTTCTCCAGGGTGAAGGCAAGTACACAAATCAGTGACAGTGTTGTGGCACTGGACAAGAATTTGTGGGAAGAAACTGCCACCGGTGAAAATATAAGGACTAGACCCTTATACTGAGTAAAGAACATAGTGATCGCCCAACCACAAGTGTTGATACGTCAAACCTAGTCTAGTAACTGCTCAAATTCGATTGAACCTCTACAAACGCAAGGCGAAGGCACAGTGTGAGTACATACGGAAGGGAGTTAAGAAGGGCCGTATGGAAGTTGGCACAGTTATCATTTTTACTATTGATTTGATTATCGGGTGTCTACACAATAGTAGGCTAAGGTAAGTCAGAGGTTATGGTCTGGGCTTATTAAGGAAGTCTACTAGGTAGAGACTATATAAAGAATTGAGCAGTGAACAACCTTGTTTTCTTAACTCTTTAGCGGGAGTTAAGAAATCTTGTGGGTAAAGCAGGGCAGCTTTGCAAAGTCATGACCAATTGTATTCGAATACGCCGTGCTTCCGGTAAGTGAAGTTATATTTAATGGGTGAATCCAACAACAAGGTATAAGTAGATTTGGAAAGGATTTGGTAATGTTGGTGGTCTGGTAATTGAACCTTGAAGACCCCCTAAAGATTATAGAAAGTTATGATTTTATGTTTAAAACCTGTTTATAACTAAAACTGCATCTACATAAGATAATGAACTTTTCCCCATCACTTGATGTACCCTGCATGTAGTTAATGGTAGCCTCCGTGTGACTTGTTGAGTACGGTTGGTTGTACTCATGCATGCAAAAATCATTACCAGATAATGCTCGATAAGAAGGTGAGGAAGTTTTCTGAAGACGACGCAGAATTCTACGAACTGGACGACGCCGAGTGTTAGGGTTTGTTCTACACTCAGGCCTACCTGTGGAGTTTATTTTGGTAATGTAACTTTGGGCTGCACGCCCCTTATGTGAAACTTGGCTGCTAAGCCTTACGTTTGTAATAAAGTTTGGTTTTTTACGTTTAAGCATGCCTTGCAATGGTATACATTCTTCTACAGCACTCGCAGCTGAACAATCCTGGACAGTTGCGAGGTTAACCTAACGCTCCCAGAAATGGGGGTTGTTACGCCAACTGCCATTTTGCTGCCTATAAGTACGCCCCATCGTACTTATTCCAAGAGTTCCATCAGCTAAAACACCTCTGTGTCTACCCCTCTCTATAAATTTGTGATCTACGCCTTCCAAATCTAATCCAATATGTCGCGGCGGCGAGGTATCACCGACGATGGCAAAGTCTCTGTCGACAAAGTGGAAACGATTGGCCAGGCAGCAGACACTACTATAAAAAGGGTCATTTTGAATATCTCATCATATACGGTTCAACACATATCATTTTACTACAGACGGTTTTACAAGATGGATCGTCCAACTTCACCGTGATGTAAAGAACTATGTGCGATGACCTACTTATCACTTATGATTTATTCCAAACCATCTATAATATATCACAGACAATTCAGAACATAAACCATCTGTGATGTCTGTACTTATCACAGACGAGTTTTTTTAACCATCTACCATCTGTGATAATATTTCAACTTACCTGTTCTCACCGAATTTAAATTTCCTACTCATCTTGATGGATTTGCTCTTCAAAATAGAAGATTCGACTGTTATTTTCCTCATCTTCTCTTCTCTCTTCTCACTTCTCCACGACTCCTCATCTCCTCTTCTCTCTTCCCACTTCTCTTCCAATTCTGCTCGCCAAATTTTCCATTAAAAATAGAAGGCTCGGCCGACTACCTCACCGAGCTCCTCCGCCTCTAGTTGTGACGCCACGGTTCACTGTATAAGGCACTCTTGTCATGAGAGTGTCTTGTGCAGTGTCACCGTCGTGACACAATGGTGACGCTGCTATTTCCGGTCTCTCCTTCATCGCTGGTGATATATCCCCACCCCTCCCCTCTCTTCCTTGATGCTTGGATTTGAAATTACGAAGTTGTTGGATGGCAAGGGTTTCGGCCATGTAAATCTTATCTCCCTAAACTTGCATCGCTGGTGATATATCCCTCTCCACTTTACTCTGAGAACTTACATTTTACTTTCTCAGCTCCCTAAATTTGTCTCCGTTTATTATAGGTCGTTTCCTCCGTTTGCTAATAGAATTTGCTAATGTAATGTACATGGCTACTAACAGACTAGCCGCATATGACCACGGCTTATGACCACGTGCCTACGACCATGGAATACGACCACGACTTATGACCACGGATTATGACCATGCCTCTACGACCACGGCATACCAAAGTAACAAAAAAACAGCACCTACAACTTAAACAACGAGCCACCAAAGACGTGGCACCAATCATAAATAGGCATATTTTGGTTCATCTGCATTATCTGATTATGTTGTTTTATAGTATATTTAGAGAATGTTGACGAACTGAAGGAGGCCTACTTATGAGGATGTGAGAACGCAATCACAGACGGTTCTTAACTAGAACCGTCTGTGATATTATACTATCATAAACGATTTTTAACTAAAACCGTCTGTGTTGTAACTTATCACAGACGGTTCAAGAGCCGTCTGTGATAATCACCTGTTATTACATACACATAAATTTATACGGGTTAGAAATCATCTGTGATGACCCTTTCTGTGGTACTAAGAGTGGATTGATCATGTTGCCATCAACACTGGTGAGATCCAAGTGGAGAGGGTGGAGGAGAGAGGGGGCACAGTGGTAGACTACTGGATGAAATGGAAGATGCAAGAGCAAGCCTCTAGGGATGCGAAGGCTACAGATACTTAGTATATAGTAGTACGATGTACCCTAACCAGTAATAATTACTCCCTCTTGGCAAGCGTTGCCCCACAATTAAGTCCATTGTGGAGATCAAATATATAGTCATTATAATATTTTCACTATATACCCCTACTTTAATGCTGAAAAAATTAGTAAGTAGTTATAGTATGCCATTTAATAGAGGTATGTATAGTCCAATAATATTAAAATTTTAAATTGAATATCTCCTTGGTCTATGCGGATGGTGGGCTTTGCAGGGGCAGATGCACAGTCACAAGTCTAGGGGCACAGGCCCCGCACGATTTCAATTTTTGTTGCTTATAGTCCAAACTTATATAGTGTGTGTTCCCACATAGTAAAAACTAGTGCCCCACATGCCAAAAACGACATCTATCTAAAAAAAGAAGGCTTAAACACGTTGATAAACAGAGGAAGAAAAAAAAAAACATGTATGATGTTCACAAAGCAAGACACTCCAAAATAATGTATGTAATAGTAGGTTCTCGTATTCATCCTAGATCATTCACTAATGGTAGGTTTTTGATTTTGGTATGTTGTTTGATAAATAGTTATTTACTATTGAACTTTATCATGAAGTTAATTGATGTTACAAAATTTACAATACATTACTATCTACTACGTTATTGATGGATGTAGAGGTACAAACGGAGCAAATAATTTTCATCCGCCGATCGACCGAAGGCTCGCAGAACGAATACGAAAGGGGTAAATGGGTATTCAGCACTATCCATATCCAACTCCATGGAAAAATATAGAATAGGATACGAGATAAGTGATATCGATCCATATATCCGTATGTCAAGTGGTATAAGGAAGTCTGTTGTGACTTCACTTAGGAACAAGATAACATATAGACGGATTACTACATCTAAACATGTAGGAAATACTGAGTGATCTTCCTTTGGCATATTTATAATTAGTCTCTCTGTGCTTGCTCTGATTGCACCCTACTGTCCAATGTCCTGTGTAGGGGTGCAAAAAAACAGATAATTTCCATCCGAACGCTTATGGAATGAATACAGAATGGAGAAATGGGTATCTGGCATTATCCATATCTGACTCTGACTCCAAGAAAAATACGGAATAGGATACAAAATGAGCAATATTTGTTCGTATCCACTCTGATTACACCTGTAGATGAATGCATTGATAAGTATATATATATGGAGCATAAGGCCCCCGTGTTATTTTTGTTCTAGATTCGCCACTGGGGCTTTGGACTTATATTGCCAATTACCAACGGTATAGAATCAAGGGAAATTAATGATCATTTGTGATTGCACTTTTTTCCCTTCTTAATTAAACAGTGTATTGGGCTTTTTGAGTGTGGCTCGTACTAGATTATACTGTAGTTATACTCCCTCGTTCTTTTTGGATATCGTTTTATAACACGTGTAGTTAACGTTTCCAAACTTTGATCTCTAATATGCATAAAAGTATTTTGGATATGTCATGCAGAAATGATATTACTAGATTTATCCTAAAAATACTTTCATATCATTATACTTTTAATTATTTTTATCAACATATAATTAGAAAAAAAATAATGATCAAATATGTGTTATATGTTCAAAATGATAAGGAAAAAAGAATAAAGATAGTATCTTATTAGCTGTTAAGGCTGTGCATTGATCTGTGAAGCTAGCGTACGTGCGTTGCTGCCTGACTGCTTTAGTTTCCCGGTGAGAATACTACCGCTCGATCTCGATCGTTTCGTTTGGCATGCATCGCATCCATCCATGATCGTGTATTTGTGTGTATATGTATATATACACGCACTGTTCTCCACCTAAGTGTAAAATAAGTTATTATACGCTCAATCACCTTGTATGAGTCAAAACCCACAACCTATCTTGGTCAAAGACTGGTCAAAGAAAACTCACTATCTCTCATCTCTGTTAATCCCTATGTTGCTTTCTACCTATTTTTCGTGCTCAGACGATGCAGTAATTGATTAGCTTAGATATAGCAAATCCAAAGGCATAATGAGGTCACAGTAAATCTCTTATAATGGTGCTAAAAGAGAAAAAGGATGTTACAGTAAATCTGTGTCGGACTTGGATTTTTCAATCCAGAATTCGCTGTGATTCAAGTATACTATTATCTGGATCAGTAGATAATGTTTCACAGATATATTGCTGAATCATTTCATATATTGCTTAGAGAATATAAAACCATAATATTACGTATCAGAGTTTACATATACCATGTCGTCTAGTTTTTACATAATATACCATGTCGTCTAGTTTTTACATAAAAGGCCATTTACAATAGCCGAAACGAGAGTTACTTGACTAAAGCGAGACCATAATCCCCCATAGGCAAGCGACGGGGGCAAAACTATCACGCTAGTGAAGTCCGTTAGTTCCCTCAGTTTTCTTCACCTTCTGTACCTGGTCCATTGTGGTATGCGTAAGGATCTTGCTCCTTCACTTCTTAGTTAATTTGAGTAAGTGAGGATGAGCATAATCAATCGTGCTCTGTGAGTCAACACATAATATTTATTATTATAGATGCAGGGCTGAGCAAGGTTGGCTATAGCTCTTTTTGCTAAATGACGCAGTTGACAATTACAAATGTTTTCCTCTTTTGCTCGGTTTTGGTGCAACTCTCTTTGTTTTGAATAAAGGTCGAAACTTTGATATTGATATTCAAGATCCACGATTGGAATATGTTCCTGACAGTCTATGGAGGGTTTATTTCTAGTTTCACTGTATTTGAATCAATGGTTTAGAAGTTAGCCCTTTTCTCGAGATCATATGTAGTGCTTTATGTTCTCAACCTTGGCGAGCAGTCATACCAGAGGGAACTGAGTTGTATAACCGGCAACCCCAATCAGTCCAGTGTCATGTGCGATCCAATCGGCTGAGTGGTAGACCGGTGAATGTCGAACCCCAGAGCAACAACTCCGGAACCCTTTATGTAAATCGCACTAGTCCAGAATCAACTAGTACACATAGTGATAACAGAGATACATACCAAGCATAATGACAAATTTTATTTAACTAAATATAGGCCTAATAGCCAAAGTTTACATCAATAGCCTATAGGCCAAATTTAAATATAAGAAGCGAAAAATAAAACCAACATAGAAGAAGCCCAACAAGCCTATCCATAGACAAACGACAGTAAGACGCGGCCTATACAACCTGATCCTCACCGAGGTCAAAGCAGTCCTCCTCTAAGCAACAGAATTAAGTAAGGGTAAGTACATAAAATATACTCCACAAGTTACATGAGAAAATGCAATATTAATGCAAGGCTGACAAGTGAAGGTATATAGGGTTAATTGAGCATAAAGCGACATTTAAATAAATACAATAAATATATTAGAAATTGTTAAATTTAATACAGTAAATAAAAACAGTAATTTAAAGAAACTAATACTGTTGACGCAGGCACCGACCTAACCACGGGTATCCCACATAGACCATCTTTCCCAAAAGATCTCATTTGGATTTCATCTATCCAAAAGCATTTTATAAACCATTTTAAAAAACAAAGTCTAATCCGTGAAAAACTTTACTCAGCTTACCTATAACTGTGGGTACAGCCATCCAAGATAATTTATACACTCTATAGATGTGGTACAACTTTACGCATAAGATATATTATCTCATAATGTCACCCATTACACGCTTTTGTAGGCGTGATGAGAAAATCATAATAAAGCTTTTACAATGCAAAACTGTAAACCTGACCATGCCTTCACTAAGATTTCATCACAACATGAATCAACAAGTTGGGCCCCTCTTGTGCCGTGTAAGACTTTTCACGGCCTACACCATGCTCATATTTAATCTATAATGAGATTTAGGTTAAGACCCACAAGTTAGTCACCAAGACTGTCTCATACTAGCCTTGTGGTATTATGATAGAGTTTTGTAACAGTAGCTCACAGACTGGTCCTTAGTTGACTCAGGCTCTTCTCACATACCCCTTGTACCTAGTATCACCATTGTGTCACCAAACAATAACAGTGCCAGCAAGCACCCACCACCATACTATTTGCCTAAGTCCAAATCAAGTTTTATATTTTGTCTGGAAATATTCCATAGTTTTTCTTAACTCACCGAAGTTAAGAATACATTTAAAAACTTGTCATATTATGTGCAAAAGTTATCCCAAGCCCAAAATTATATCTACTCATGTCTAAGCGTTTGCTACAAGATTATCTAGCTAATACTAGTATACTAATCGAGTTTTATTCTAGGGTGATAAGGTATTTGGAAATCAATATCAAAGGAGATATTAACAAATAGGCAACAACTAAGTTTAGAACTGAATTGAAATACGTTGAATAAAAATATACATGCAGAATAATTTAAAATAACATAATTTTATTTGTAAACTGTGATCAACATGATCAAGATATGTTACTTGCCTTGCTCAAAATCGTCGCAATCTATATATGAAAATAACCCACTAGACTTAAATAAAATTCAAAAAAAAATCAAAAAGAGTCCAAAAATAGATAGTTAGGATTTTAAAAGAATTTAGAAATTTAAATAGGTCTAATCGACGCAAAGAACTCTGTAAGTTTCACCTCAAGTTATCTCAATTGCCATCTACTCGTAAAAGTTTCAAAGAAAATTTCTTATGTGATACAGTACCTAACTTTCAAACGGAGTATTTTCTTAAGACGGGGTCTACAAGTTAAACGATCTACACGTTAAAAGCCCAACATTTGTACCAGCCAAAATCGCAAGTGAGTATCTGTCTCTCCGTAATCTGTACCGTAAACAACCAAAATTCAAAAATTTCAACCAAAAACTATAAGTCGCAGCCGAAAAGGACAGGCTCAATGATTTAAGTTTATGAAGTACACCTATGGTTCAAACTTTTGCCGACTCAGCATTGATGGCAAGCCACCAACGAGATTGAAGCAGAGAGACGTGGACCTAATGCTGGAAACAGAAAATGACCAATGTCGGAAACAGAAAATGAATATGGCAAGAAATATGTATTTTCCTATTTTTTAAAAAAACTAGATATTCCCATTATATTCCATTCCCTCAACGCTCTCACCCAAACAACTCAGCGATAGCTAAAGACCCATTTTGTCTTTTCCATTTTCTCCCACATATCAGACCTAATCCTTCCTTTGATTCAGTGAAGAGGAAGGAAAAGCATTGCCCAACGTAGAATATTACAAAATACAGAGAACTATTATGACACACCGACTCGCATATATATACCCTACTGACTAGGCAAGATGTAGGAGCTACTGATAGCCAAAGCGTGTGCATATTTTGTAAAACCCAGTTCATGCGAGTAATATTTAGAGAAGAAAGAGGAGCCAATTGACCGAATCACCACCCAAAATTCGTTTACTCATAGAAGAAACATCCTAAATTAGAGCAATTAGTTACCAAACAAACACAACATGGGGACAGTACCAGGTGGCTGTGTGCCCCAATCCGTACATACGGGTGTTCTTTTAAGTTGTAACTGAAATCTTATGACTACAACTGATGGTTTTTATCTACGTTTTTCAATATGATAGAGGACGGTGGAGACGTCAACGCGGATGATACATACGGTTTTAGTCTCGAGAAGTCATTTGAAGAATCTGTTTCAAAATATTGTCTCATTTTGACTTTTGACTTTTTATCTTTCAAAGAAGCCAAAATCCAAAAACAGAAGTCGCTTAGTTCTTTTCAACTTATGGCTTCTCTGAAACAAACAAATCGGACGGTTTCTCGTTGCCGTTTCGAAACGACTTATCATAATAGCCTTTTCGAATCAATTTATTACTATTCAGTTCATTCGCATAAACAATCACGTTAAGACCAAAAATCTTATATCCTATAAAGAAATCAGGCAAGCCAAAAAAAACATGTCTTATATCCTAGAAAGAAATCAGACAAGCCAAAAAAAAAACATGACCTTATTCTAGTGGGCGCGCTCTCAGCCGTGGCGCTTCCAAATCAAACAAAGCCAAGAGAAAATAGAAAAGAAAATTAAATTATTCTGCAAATTAAAGAAAATCCAATATAAATTGGAAAATCAGAGGCCAACGGTGGTCTCCTCTTTTGACTTTTGAGTCTCGACTCCTCAGCTACCACAGTACTCCCCTCCTCCCTCCCCTCTCTCTCACTATGTGGCCCTGAGCTTTGCCTAGATCACAGCAGGATTCCTTGGCTGCATCTTCCTTCCTTTCAGTCCTCTTCCAGCTTTCCTTCTTGTGCGCGTGAGCAGTGAGCTGCTTTCTTGGCTTTCTTGCTCCCTCGCCCAAAGATCCTCTCTTCTCTTGGATGGTTCTTGAGATCTGCTGGGAGGATGCAGCAGGAGCAGAGGAAGAAGGTCCTGGTTCTCTATCTGTTTTGTTGATCCTTCCTTCCTGCTTTCTTTGATTTGTTCTAGTGTTTGTGCTAGGAATTAGTATTCTTGGTTCGAGATCTTGCTAATTTGCAGCTTCTATTTGTTGAACTGTTACTGTGCTATGTGTGTTATTTTGTTGGTAGGTTTGTTCGTGATGTGAATTTTTAGTGATTAGTTAGATCCATTGAATTTGGAGTGGATGTGCTATATTTCCTTTTCATTGAGGTAGCACGACAGAATGGGCAAATGTTGCTTTACAAATTCGTAAGATAGTTTTTTAGTGAAAACTGGCACAGGCTATTGGTTTAAAGATCTTGTCAGTTCATTTTGAGAATTGAAGTTTGATATAAATGGTGTACTGTTCATTGACTATTGCCCTGCAAGATAGTTACCTTAGAATTCACTAAAGCCTCGGTATGAACTAATCGTTGCCCCTGCCAATTGAGGCCTTGGCTAGTTGGCTCGTTAACTTGTCCTGTTTTTTTTTCATATTTCATCTAATCTATGCAGTAATATGTATGCCTCACGTCATTCTAATTCCATTAGTTGGACAAACTTTGTTTTTATGCCCCTTTGGCTCCAAGCAATTTGTCAAATAACAATTATTAATTGATATTATTCAGCCCATGATAGTTTTGCATTATACCATGATCCTTAGTTTCTGATGTAGTCATTTTCGTTTACAAATTAGCTAGATTTTTTCAAGTGCCACTATTTAATACTAAACAAACGTAAATTAGCACTGTTCAAGCTGATTCTTTTTCTGTCCTTTGTGATGCAGACATGTTCTGAAATGGATTTTTTCACCGAGTATGGTGAGGGAAACAGGTACAGGATAGAAGAGGTCATAGGGAAAGGGAGTTATGGTGTGGTTTGCTCCGCCCTGGATACTCACACTGGTGACAAAGTTGCTATCAAGAAGATCAATGGCATCTTTGAACATGTTTCTGATGCAACACGGATAGTTCGTGAGATCAAGTTGCTTAGACTCTTACGACATCCAGATATTGTGGAAATAAAACATATTTTACTTCCTCCATCAAGGAGAGAGTTCAAGGATATATATGTTGTTTTTGAACTCATGGAGTCTGATTTGCACCAAGTTATAAAGGCTAATGATGACTTAACTCCAGAACATTACCAGTTTTTCTTGTACCAGTTACTTCGAGGATTGAAATACATACATACAGGTAATTGATTTATTTTCACATGAAATATGGTTCTTTTGCATATTCCAACAGCTTGCCGCGAGAAATGCTCCATTTACTGTGTTCACTGTGTTATAACAATGGGAGTGATACAGATGTCATTAGACAACAATTCAAACTATTATTCTAGTAGCTGATTCTGCTGTAATGTTTGTGTCGGCACTTATGAAAAAAGGATTTATAACCTAATGATACATCCAGGGTTCGGTTTCCCGGCGGTTACCGGAAATCCCGGCTGTGACCGGGATGAAAATAACCGGCTGAAATACAAATTTCAAATAATTGAATTTGTATATGTTTGAATGGGTTCGGGGGCATTGTAGATACATTGGATGCTTAAGCATCTGGTTAGGAACATGTCGGCCCCATGGGGCATGATAAAGTAGTCCTTTGTCTGTTGCATGTGAAGTTGCATGTGGAGGAAGTTGTTCTCTGCATGTGGGGGAGAAAAGGTAGCTGGCTGCAGCAGTGCATCACATTATTGGGTCTCGAGAGCGGCGAAGCGAAAGGGAGAGGAAGAGCAAACAACAAGCGGCAGAGCGAGAAGAAGCGACAACGGCGATAGGAGTAGCGAAGCAGCAGCAACCAATTGCTAGCAGCTTTCTGGTCATTCTTGTTTAAGATAGTTTATTATATAGATCTGAGCAATATTAGCAACATTCTTTGCTCCGCTTGAGATACCTTTATCCAGATTTTGTCATGTTTCATTGTGACTAATTGTGTATGTAATACTCCCTTTGTGTCTAGTAGATGGTGTTTTTACCTCTAGCATAGGGCATAAGGCTTGGAGAAGATTGATCGTGGCCATCTTACCTAATGCTCCTATATTTTGTACTCCAAGATCTTGTTTAACCCTCCATGCCTAGTGTTACTTCACCTTTGAAAAGGTAAACTACAATTATTGAGGGAGGGATGTCATATATAGGGAAAATGTTAGAAATTACCTTGAAATTGCAGAACAACAAACTTGCAATGGTAGATAGAACATGAGTTGATGTGCAAGAGCATGATGACCTTCTATAGATTGTACAACATACTAACTCATGCTACTGAGTCCAGCAGATGTTGTTTTAGCCTCTAGCATAGAGCATAAGGCTTGAAGGGGAATGACCGTGGCAATTTTATTTAATGCTCCCATATTTTATTCTACAAATTTTGTTCAATCCTCCTCCTTGCCTGGTGTTAGTTGTTAGCCTCTAGCATGGAAATAAGTCAGCATGCAGTAGTTATACATTATGAACTTTATTTTGTGCCTTATGCATGGAAAATTTAGATTTGTGCCTTACCGATACATATTTTTGTTGCTGCATGATATTGTAGTTGATGGCTGGTAAAAGTATCAATATTTGGAACCATGGAGAGAGACTAGGAGGTGCTAGTTGGAAGTGCAGATATTGTAAGCTTACAAAGTCAGACGGAGGTGTGACACGCCTGAAAGAACATCTTGCTGGAAAGCACGGGGATGTTATTCCTTGCAGTGGGGGTCCGGCGGAAGTGAGAAGGTTCATGCTAACAAGTATAGAAGAAACGAAGGCCAAGAGAAAATCTATTAGAGATGAGCGCCTGAGAATGGAACAAGTTGCATCAGAGCCTGTAGCGCGTGGTCCATCACGTGAAGATGTCTTTGATGATGATGAGGAAAAGCAAATGGAATGGGCTCGCCGAGAGTTGTTGGAGTTGCACCAGCTCGAGCAGAGGACAAGAGCTCGAGGTGCGACATTTGAACATGGTGGAGATAGTGGAAGTGCCACAGGAAGGGGTACAGAAAGTAATGCTCTTTCGAGGATGTTTGGCAGGTCGAAGTCTATGAGAGTTGATTCTGATATTTTGCGCAGTCGGGCACCCATCCAACCCCGCATTGACACAACTCTTAAGAAAGAAGCAAAGTCAAAACTTGGAAAAGTTTGGGCTAAGTGGTTCCATAGTAATGACATTTCTGGAAATAAGACAGAGTGTCCTTATTTTTGTGCTGCCATCAAGGTTACACAAGAACTTAGTGAAGGTGTTGCGTCACCTAAAGTGCATGAAATTGGTAGGCCATACCATGATGCTAATGAACTGTAGATAAAGGAGTATGTACAGCAGTTCAAAGAAGACACCCGGTTACCGGAAATCCCGGATAAAAACCGGATAAAATTTGCCAAATGTTTTTTTGGGCGGGACGGGAGGACACCGGTAACCGGTCGGTTACCGGAAAAACCGGCGAAAAAACCGGAAAAACCGGTGGAATGAAGTATGAAGACTGAAAAATATTTAATGAAGTATTTAATGAAGTTGAGTAATGGAAATATTAAATGAAAAGTATTTAATGAAGTATGAAGACCTCAAGTTGTACATAAAAATTGGTCCTTACTATCTTGAGTCTTGAGTGTTGACCATGTGGTGAAGCCCTCTCGTCATAGTGTCGTGTTACATCTGAAATAATAAAAACACAAGTTAATAGTAATGAATGCTAACTTGAGTAGTATACTAAAAAGTGAAAACACTAATGGAGGATCAATTCGTACTAATACATTGTTGAGAAACGCGAAGATTGTGCGATGTACTCATTGTTATCAATGAGGACAAGTCCTTCAGAATGAGCCAGGTGGGCTTTATATTGATCCCAAGTGTATGTGGGATGAGCATGTTGTACCCAATGATTATAAATTTGTTGGTGGTATGCAGGTTCCGCCCACTGGTAAACAATTCTTGCATTGGGAGGATAAGAGATGTCCGAGGACGAATGAGAATCATCAGTAGAAGATAGTAAGTTGGCATCTCGACGCTCATAAGTCGGCAAAGAGTATGAGCTACCATATGATGCGTAGGAAGAAGAGTCTTGTGGTTGAGGATGATCTCGTTGGCGGTCCTTAGCCTTTGTGTAGGTCTTTTTGATTATTCTTGATTCGTGACAACCATGGTCTTCATTCTGGGTAGCATGTGTGAAAGTTTTCTCACAGGTGAATTCCAATGGTTGACATGTGTCTTGTTGGCCTTGTACTCCCATCGTGAGATGTCCCACCATCAGCACCATCATCAGATGATAAAGAGGAACTACGTCAGACTCTTGGTACTCCACTGCATCAGATGTTGGAGTTTCTGTCTCTTCATCACTTCCCACAATATCCTCATCAATATCTTTTTTCTTCTTACCAACCACTTGTTTCTTTGTTTGTGTAAGTGAGGCAAAGTCTCGAGCCAATTTTTCAGTTGGTTGGCTACAAGCTTTTCTTTTTGTAACATGAGACTTGCCAATAGTTTTCTTAGTCTATTGCTTCAACGGTTGGTCATCAAGTGCCTTGTCAAGTTCATTCTCAAATATGACATTAACTACACTTGTAGATGGCATAGGGGGTTCACCTTCCTCATCTAGCAGAGGCTCTGAGTGGCTCATGGAGCTGTCAAGCCACTCATAAATTGGGTTTACGCTGTTATACATGGTGGCATTAATGAGATCTCCAAAATGATCTACATCCCTATCTTCATTCCTAATCTCATGCTCTTGCAATCGTAGCCTTAGATTGTAGTGGACATATACAATCTTATGCAATTTCTTGTATCCAAGATGGTTCCTCAATTGGGTATGCACTAAAGCAAATGTGCTCCAATTACGTTCACATCCACTTGAGGAAACACATTGTGAGACAATCCGCAAGGCATATTTTTGTAGTGTTCCTGTCTCCGCTCCAAACGTCATCCACCATACAGCTACAAGTCACATAAAAAAATATGTTGAACATATGTTGAACACTGATGGTTGATTTTGATGTATTTCGAATATATGTTGAACATACCTGCACTCATACGACTAGTAGCAAGGTAAGTCTCGTTTGAAGCAAATAGGCCTCGTCGGTTACGATAATGTTCCATCTCGACTAGAGCTTGCACTGCATCCTCGGGTGTGTCGGCTATTTTTTGAATTGCTTTTGTCAGTGCACTGACGAGGGCTGCATTCTTCCCCAAATCATATAGTCTGTGGCTTTGCGGGTTAAGCAACGATGCTATTCAAACACACATAGTCTATTAGACAAAATATAACAAATATGCAATAGAATGTGTTATGGTTTACGAAAGTATGTACTTGCCTGGAACGATGTAGGTGCGTTGCTTCAATATTGCAATTCTTCTATTAACTAGCTCCATAATACGATTATAGGTAGCCTCATCTTCTTTTAACACGTCATTAAGTTCAAATTGAAGTTCATATGTTTGTGCAACCAGTCCTGCCACTATTGCAAGTTTCTGTTGGTCTACAAATCTCAGTAGTCGATAAATTGGTTGTACCACTTTAATGACTCAATCCATACAAGACCACCATTGTCTACTTGTGAGGCAGGAATACATGTATTCTCCTTCTTCGGTCATAGACAAATGGTTGGAGCTCCACACATTTGATGCCATCCACTTCATGAACTTGTCTTTTTTGTCCCAAAAACTCTTCAAAAAAACAAATGTCGTTCGAAACCTTATGGCGTTTGGACGAACTATCTCTCCTCCAATTTGTTGTCGCATTTCGTTATGCAGGCGATTGTGGTTGTATAGAAACCGACAAATCCTCTTGGTCGCCTTGACAACTACAGCAACCTCGTTGAACTGGCCGATGTCCTTCAACATGAGGTTCACAGTATGCGCTGCACAGGGCTGCCAGACTAGAGTTCAATATTCTTCAATTACCAGTTGACATGCTTTCTTGTAGTTTGCACCATTATCAGTCACAATCTGCATAACATGTTTAACTCCAATTTCTTCGACAACTTTACGGATCTCACGATACAAAAAGTCCGCATTTTGTACGTCACCAGTCGCATTCACTGACTTAGGAAAAAACATTCTTCCATTGCAGTACAACATGAAGTTAATTATACCCATCTGTGTAGGTCCTGTCCAGGAATCACACATGATGGATACTCCATATATGCTCCAATCTTCTTTGAACTACTGTACATACTCCTTTATCTCCAGTTCATTAGCATCAAGGTATGACCCATCAATTTTATGCCCTCTAGGTGACGCAACATCTTCACCAAGTTCTTGTGTAACCTTGATGGCAGCACGAAAATAAGAACACTCTGACTTATTTCCAGGAATGTCATTACTATGAAACCACTTAGCCCAAATTTTTTCAAGTTTGACTTTGCTTCTTTCTTAAGAGTTGTGTCAATGCAGGGTTGGATGGGTGCCCGACTGCGCAAAATATCAAAATCAACTCTCATAGATTTCGACCTGCCAAACATCCTCGAAAGAGCATTACTTCCTGTACCCCTTCCTGTGGCACTTCCACTACCTCCACCATGTTCAAATGTCGCACCCCGGGCTCTTGCCCTCTGCTCGAGCTGGTGCAACTCCAACGACTCTCGGCGAGCCCATTCCATCTGCTTTTCCTCATCATCATCAAAGACATCTTCACATGATGGACCACGCGCTACAGGCTCTGAAGCAACTTGCTCCATTCTCAGGCGCTCATCTCTAATAGATTTTCTCTTGGCCTTCGTTTTTTCCATACTTGCTAGCATGAGCCTTCTCACTTCTGCCGGAACCCCACTGCAAGGAATAAAATCTCCGTGCTTCCCAGCAAGATGTTCTTTCAGGCGTGTCACACCTCCGCCTGACTTTGTAAGCTTACAATATCTGCACTTCTAACCAGCACCTCCTAGTCTCTCTCCATGGTCACAAACATTGATATTTTTACCAGCCATCAACTACAATATCATGCAGCAACAAAAACATGTATCAGTAAGGCACAAATCTAAATTTTCCATGCATAAGGCACAAAATAAAGTTCATAAGGTACAACTACTGCATGCTGACTTATTTTCATGCTTGAGGCTAACAACTAACACCAGGCAAGGAGGAGGATTGAACAAAATTTGTAGAATAAAATATAGGAGCATTAAATAAAATTGCCACGGTCATTCCCCTTCAAGCCTTATGCTCTATGCTAGAGGCTAAAACAATATATGCTGGACTCAGTAGCATGAGTTAGTATGTTGTACAATCTATAGAAGGTCATCATGCTCTTGCACATCAACTCATGTTCTATCTACCATTGCAAGTTTGTTGTTCTGCAATTTCAAGGTAATTTCTAACATTTTCCCTATATATGACATCCCTCCCTCAATAATTGTAGTTTACCTTTTCAAGGGTGAAGTAACACTAGGCATGGAGGGTTAAATAAGATCTTGGAGTACAAAATATAGGAGCATTAGGTAAGATGGCCACAGTCAATCTTCTCCAAGCCTTATGTCCTATGCTAGAGGTAAAAACAATATCTCACTTGCTGCTGCTCTCCTCTCCCTTCTGCTTTCCTGCTGCTCTCAGAGACCCAATAATGCGATGCACTGCTGCAGCCAGCTACCTTTTCTCCCCCCACATACAGAGAACAACTTCCTTCACATGCAACAGACAAAAGGACTACTTTATCATGCCCCATGGGCCCGACATGTTCCTAACCAGATGCTTAAGCATCCAATGTATCTACAATGCCCCTTGGAACCCATTCAAATATCTACAAATTCAATTTTTTGAAATTTGAATTTCGGCCGGTTATTTTCATCCCGATCACAGCCGGGATTTCCGGTTATCGGCTGGTAACCGCCGGGAAACCGAACCCTGAGAACAACACATAGTGACCCCCCCCCCCCCAGTTGCCTTCTCAATCCTGCACTCTCCATCTGTGCGATTATCATCAAGCAATCGTATTTGTGATATTACCGTCCCTGATATGACTAATGCATTTTCCAATAGCTTCTTGCAGCAAATGTATTTCATCGAGATCTCAAACCGAAAAATATCTTGGCAAATGCTGATTGTAAGCTCAAAATATGTGATTTTGGTCTTGCAAGGGTAGCTATGAGTGATACTCCAACTGCCATCTTTTGGACGGTACATCATTTTACCCCACCATGATACTCATTTCTTTTAGCTAGTCATGATATATAACATAAGCTAATTGCTTATTCCTTTTTAGGATTATATTGCAACAAGGTGGTATCGAGCACCTGAACTGTGTGGATCTTTTTACTCCAAGGTTCTGAATATATGTTTAATTTAATATGGATCATGATATCCACCAAAACTTTCATTATTTTTTTCTTCTTATTATTCCAGTAATCTGATTTAGTGCGGTTACTGTGTAAGCGTGCTGCAACTCTGGGACAGCAAAGCAAACATGCATAACGTTTCCTTAGTTGTTTTTTTTTTCCGATATCTCTCACAAGTTCCAATACCAATTATGGGCAACCAATATCAGTTAAATGGCATGGGTAATAAATAATAATTAAGGACAAGTTTCAACTTCCAATACAGTTCATGTTTCTCTCTCGCTGCACTCTGCTTAGGACCATTAACTGATCAAATTAAATATTTTGTTCTTGTGTGACATATATATTCTTATGTTCATATTAGTTATGGACTTATAGTGCTTCACTGCCATTCCGTCTTCATGTACTACCTTGTTTTGCTTATTTCTTTTCATGAAACCAAATATTTATAAGCATTCACAGAAAGAAGGGCATCTCTACTTGTAATTCAAGCCCCTCATGTCTAGGACTGATGGGCCCAACATTAATTCAACATAATTTGGAACCTGAGCTACACATAGACCTCCTTGTCTGACCACCTGACCATCCAACTATTTTAAATACCTTTTGTTTCATGAATGACCCAAACATGTCTTAAACCAAAAAATTAAGGCTCTGATACTGAGTTTTACACACTGATCATCTAATGAGTTGGGTTTCATGATTCATCTACTACGCACAGGCTGTTAGGATAGGGGGGCATGTCTACTCTTTTTTTCTGATTTAACATCATCTAGTTGTGGCTTTGTTATTTTTTTGAGAGAAAGTTGTAGCTTTGTTATGATAACATGTTTGTTGTTCATAAAAGGAATGCTGCATATTTCTCTTATTTTACTTGTTGCATGGGCTTATATATTGTGCGATATCTGGAGCGCCGTTGAACATTATGTGTTTCAATATCTTTCAGTATACACCAGCGATAGATATATGGAGTATTGGCTGTATATTTGCAGAACTTTTAACTGGAAAACCTCTTTTCCCTGGGAAAAATGTGGTGCATCAACTTGATATAATTACAGATCTCCTGGGAACACCTTCTCCAGAAACAATATCTAGGGTCAGTATGATTTGATATTAAAAGTGTTTAGTCTCCAATAAAATCCTCTAATGCTTTGTATATACATGTACTTCTTATGCAACAGATTCGAAATGAGAAGGCCAGGCGCTACTTGAGCAGTATGAGGCGGAAAAAGCCTCTACCATTTGCACAGAAGTTCCCAAATGCAGATCCACTTGCACTACGTTTGTTAGAGAGAATGCTAGCTTTTGATCCAAAAGATCGACCAAGTGCTGAGGAGGTAGTTTTAGTAACATGCTTGTCAGTACTAACAGCAATCATTCTTATGGAGTATTGGAGTGGTTTCAACTTTTCATTCTTGTAGCCTCAAATACCGGCAGCTAATGTATTGTAACATTGTCAGGCTCTTGCTGATCCTTATTTCAAGAACATAGCCAATGTGGATAGAGAACCTTCCGCTCAGCCCATCACAAAGATAGAATTTGAGTTTGAGAGGCGGAGAATTACAAAGGACGACATAAGGGAACTCATATATAGAGAAATTCTGGAGTATCATCCAAAAATGCTGAGGGAATTCCTTGAGGGCACTGTGTAGTCATGCCAAGTAGACTTTCATTGCTTTAACATCTTTAACTGAAGTGGAGTGCCTGAAACAATTTTAGTGACCTTGTTCTCAGCAGCCAGGCTAGTTCTGTGTTGAACATGCTATATGCTTGTATCTTTATCATTTATGCACATTATTCTGACTTGTAGTTTTGACTGTTTTGTTGATTCTTCTACATAAAGCATGCGATAATTGTTTTTGTTTGATGTGCATTGAGTTGTGATTACTTATTTTATTTGTTCTCATTCGATCAGTCAGGCACTACATAAACTTATGACATTCGTGGAACTAAAATCACTTGCTCTACCATGCTTACAGTGCAGTAGACCATTTTAAAAAGCAGTTTGCATACCTTGAAGAACATTATGCCAAGGGATCAACAGCAGCTCCGCCTGAGAGGCAACATAACTCATTACCAAGGTAAGGTATTATCCTTACTTTTTAATACGGCATGGATTAACTGATAGCACACTTAGCCTCAATTGAATATGTGGTTCTTGACTATCTAATTGACAGGCCTTGTGTTATCTATTCGGATAACCGACCACAAAGCACAGCCAACATCACTGGGGATCTTTCCAGGTGTTTAATCAGAGATAATGCACAAAAAGCACAGCAAGATTCTGCTTCAGTTGGTGCAAACAGAGTTCCTGCAGGTAAGCACCTGCAGCTTCCAGAACTTAAATCCGCAAGCATGCCTATGTCCTCAACTCTTATCTGTTGTAACTGGTAACTCTAAGACTTATTCACATCACTTCATCCAGGGCCGGCTCTGGGGGTAGGCCAGAGGGGCGCCGGCTTAGGGCCCGGGCCAGGGAGGCCGCGCCAGACTACGGCCAGTCGGGCAGACTCCAGAGCCCAGTTCCCGAAGGCAGAAGCCTGCATGCATGCATTTTGTGATTGAGCATTTGAGCCATGCATTAATGCATACACGTAACGTTTTGTGATTGCGATATTGCGACGCTTCAACTAACGCAACGCCGTAAGCCCGTAACGCGGAACGCCTCGACGCTTCGACTAACGCCAGATTGGCCAGAAGAACGCCGCGCCGTCGCGCCGCTGATTCGCCGAAATGCCGAACGTGAAGTCGTGAACTCCGTCCGCGGGCCACGGCTTCGACAGTTCGACGTGATCATCTCCTGACTCCTGCGCGCTGCGCCGACATCGTGGCCGTGAGACTCCAATACGGCAATACTTGATTTCTCTGAATTGCTTATTTGCTTATTTGCTCGTCGCCTCTTGGATCGTCGCAGCCCGAGACTCCCGATTGCTTATTTGCTTGTCACCTCTTAGATCTCAGTCGCCGTCTGGTTTCTCTGAAATCTGAAATCTTGATTCTTGATTAGGTACTAACTAGTTACATTTGGTTTATGAACTAGTTAGTTCCTAATTAGTTTATCATGTTAGAACTATTGATTTGTGTCACTTTAGACAATATAAAGTTTAAACTGCATATTTTATAAGTAGAAAAAAATATTTATAGTAAAGAGTCTATGGAGCTGAATTCGCCCTAGAGCCCTTGAAAACGTTGAGCCGGCCCTGACTTCTTCTGATAGGTGCTGCTGCCAGGCCTGGTAAAGCGGTTGGTTCGGTGCTGCGTTACGGTAGTTCAACATCTGTGGCTGAGCAATGTGAACAACGGAGGGTTGCTAGAAACCCAGCAATTGCTTCAAACAACGTTCCTTCCGGGAGCTCATACCCCGGAAGAAGCCAGACCTGCAAGAGTGAAACAGGTGATGCTGAAAGGATCGATGCGAGCCAAGCTGGGCCACCAAAGCCATATGTAGCAAACAAACTACCAGCTACTGTTGATGGCCGGAGCAGCCACTGGTAGATTTCTCCAGTGCACCAGCAAACCGTAACTTATCATGGCGTCAGTATGGGTTACTTATTCCAAGTAGTACATTCTTACACATTCAAACATGTCATTCTGTACAGACTTGTATTATTTGTCAGGGTGCTTACATTCTGAAAGACCGTAGAACTGTATTGGAAGTCCTCGCGTTAGTCTGCTTGTTTCCACGTGTCTTCTTAGTTCAAGAACTAAAAGATCAGGTACAGAAGATTACACGGAATCGGATGGATTCGGGTAAAGGAGTATAGTGGAAACTGGAAACTTTGTGGCACTAGCAACAAGGGACTGTTACTCACCTGACTGATGCTGTTAATCAATTTGTTGTCCAGGCTGGTGGCTCCAAAAGAAGGGCCAAATAGTTCATTGTTGGATATATATTTCAGTTTCAGAATACTGTTCGCCTTGGAGAGCTAGGAGCTGCAAGTGTAACTAGAAAGTTAATTGAATTTCAACTTTCAAGTATTTTCCTGTTGCTAGTTGTCTGTCATTCAACTGTAGTATGGAACTACTCGTATTTACATTTATAAACAAGCATTAGCAACCATTTGGGGAGTACTATTTAATAGCTCTTTTCTTTTTAGCTTATGACTTTTGACTTATCCATAGTAATTAACTTTTAAACGGCGTGCCTTTTCAAGGTGGGGTTTACAAATAGATTGTACTAGACACTTTACCGATTTTATCTATATCGGTTAAAATCGCATGCAAATTTCTCTGTATTTTCTCTCGCCAATAATTAAAATTCAAAATTTTAAGACAAAAAATATAAGCAGCAGCCAAATAACCCATTCAATATATAAACCCCAAATGTTGTATCTAGCTAGTATCGTGATGGTCGTTCTTGCCTAATTCTTGTATTGCATGATCTGCACTGCATTTTGTTCGTGTTCCTCTTCAGGTCCAATTGAAATGACATACCACAGCTTCAATTTTCTTTTTTTTTTAGTTTTTGGTTCTATAACTTGCTGTGCTAGCTTAATTCAACTTTCGATTCGTGGTGCCATTGTCAGATAGTTTTCATCAGTTGTGTGGGACCGGTATGATAACAAAGGGGTGAATGATGTTCTCAAATTTTCTTTTAAGTATTCATCGATTCTTCGTTCTAATAGCTATGAAAAACTATGAAGATCAAGAAACTAAAATTTTGAAAACTCGCTGCACTGTAGTAAAATTAGCTTAGTAAAAAGTTAAAAAAAAAAAGCACTATTTTAAATCCAAAAAACAGTGTAATTTTGATTCTTAGATCTAAAAGACTTGAAACTTGAGTCAAGGTTAAATCATGACCTAAAGAATATATTCTAACGAAATATCTTAAAGGAACTTAAGAGAATTAGATTCTTTTAGTTCATAAAGCTCTACTGCATCAAAATTAAGCTAAAATCATAAATTGAGCCAACTCTTAAACCAAAACTCTAAATCACTTGACATTTGATATGCACCTTCTCTAGGATGTTAGGAACATATCCCATCAACGATCAAGAAAATCGTTACTAAAGTTCTAACCTTTTTTTCATTTAAAGGAATGTTGCACTAAAACCAGCTAAAAATTAAAAAAATATAGTGAATATGACTTGCTCGTAGGCGAATGATGGCCAATATGTCTTTAGATGTATTATCACATATCAGAGCAAGTTAGAACACCTAAGAAATCAAGACAAAAATAATTGGAGCAACAAATCACTCGGAAAGACCAAATCAAACAAAAATCGGACAACTTCAACAATTTGCCAAACCTGATGCATAGAACAATGTGGATTGATTTCAAAAGTATATCTACATCACTTAGTTGTCTTTGACATCCAACAAGATAAGAAATGGAAGAGGCAAGATCAAAACCAATCAAAACGAAACCAAATCAACCAAAACAAGAGGATCTATAAGAGGTGAGCAAAGTTGATATATTGTTATTTGAGGATAAAGATTTTACAACCACTCCACCTAGAGGGTAAGAGAGCACACCACAACACTCACACTTCTCAAACCCTAACCCTAGAACACTTGCTCCAATGAGTAAAACTAGGAAGGTTGGATAGTTAACTTACAAGTTTTCATCCCAACCCATTAAATAGACAATGCAACTAGTCTCATCTAACTCTAACGGATACTATCCACTTAGCACAAATGAGAAAAACTTATTAACCCCACACAACATGGGTTTTACACACTACATTTATGCACGCTTTTCGAAGTACATAAACTCAAATCTGCTAAATTCTTAGCCTTTGATCCACTTAATCATCCCCAGCTCCTCGAACTAAACTACACAAGTGCTGCTCAAGCGTCGTGTTTTGATTCAAGATAGTTTCTGGTATTTTAGTAAACTTACCAAAATACATTTTTCTTGACTCGGTTTTCATCTTCCCTTGAAAGCAATCGCCATAATTGTCATGCGTGGAAGCATCACTGGCTTACCATGCGTAGATAAATCTCTCCCGTTCTAATTCTATGGGATCACGCCTCACTTGGACTGACCATACCACAAGTGTAACTCGCCGCTCGAATTTCCACTAAATATTCCACTAATCTGCATGTATTATGCAAGTATTGCTCCCCTCATGGAATTGCCAGTAAAAACTGTGAAGAACGTGAAGCCCAACTCCCAGCTAGCCGGCAGCCCTTTTCCTTTTACCATCGAACCAATTAGACTGAGAGTCAAGAGAGACCAACTAGCAATTAGCATATGCACATGCACACGCGCAACCATTCCTCAACTACTCGTTTTCTCAAGAGTCGAGAGTTGCTACGAGCCCGCAATGTAACTCTTAGCCTATCTTGATTTGTATTCTTACATCTAAATTTTCTAACAGAAATTATATTACATAGCAAATTAGCTAGCAAAAACCAACATCGATGTATTGTACAGTCTATGACTTTGATAAAAAAAAATCATCGGTCAAAATTGCTACACCTCTTCCCATAATGATCGACTTGAAGTTATGAAACAACTAATAGCACGTCGCACTATATTCGTGCGCCTCACCTCACCGTCATCGAGGTCGACATGGTGGACACTTGTCACACCCACGACATGGCCACGCTCACGCAGTCGTCCAACTACCTGGTCGAGTCCCGCCGCTAGCTCTTCCTCGCCGTCTTCGTGGACGGCCGCGACGCGCACAAGCTCGCCGGCGTCGCGGTGTACAGGATGGACTTCGCGGCGGCGTGGCGCAGGGTGGACGGCACCGGCGACGACCGGCTGTTCCTCCTCGGCCTGCGCGGGAACCGCGTACATTTCCTGAATCACGTCGCTTTCGAAGAGAACTGCCTGCACGTCATCGACCGGATGGGAGTGAGGTGGTGCAGCGGCCGTTCGAAGGTTTCCCGCCGCCGCTGCGTCCGCCGTTCTGGATGATGCTTGCAGATTCATGATTGGATGTACAGCAAGATTTAATTTTTGTAGAGTTAATTTGGAGAAGATCGAATTTCTTGCGACCGGTTGAACAAGCTTTGGCAAACTCATCGTTTGACACAAGGAATAATTTAGGAAATGGCTGTACCAATTAACGGCTCTTGTTTAGTTCACCAGTCTTGACAGAACCTGACCATCTGTCGAATTGCCAAATTCGTGGAGTAGCCTTGGCAAAAGGGTGCCCTGGTTGCCAGAATGGATTTTACTTTTGAGATGTATAGCATTCACAAATCACAATCCAAGTTACTACAGGAACAATGACATTTTCAGGTTAGATCCTATTTATATTAACTTCTGCTTCGAACACAAACGACTCCTGCTTCTAACAAAAACGTCCTAGATTTTATAAACCACTTCTATCATATACTACTTTAAACTTTCACATATTATAATATACTTTGTATTTTATTATATCACAATTCTTTAAACCACATGACGGTCTAAATATTATAATGTCTTTTGTTGCACCATTTTTCTTACACTACTATTTATCATCCGCTTCTATCAGCCACTACTATTTATCAGCCGTAGTGAAAAGTCAATATAAACGAACCCAAAATTCTGAACCGGAATGAATCGAATCAATCACTTGTTGAAAAGATGAATTTTTACATCCAGTGAAATTTTAAAGGACAAATTTAAGACAAATGGTGGCGCAACTGACGCCGCGCAAAAGTTGCACAATGCGTCCAAGAGCCCCGAAGACAAATGGCTGTAATGTACACGATGCCAAAGACAACCAATTTATGGGAAATCGTCTCTGCTTTTCAACTAATTATGTCTTGCATTTCCAAACAGCAAAATATAAATCGTAGTTAGAAGCATATGCTCCAAATTACCATCACCAGGCCAGCCAATAAGCCCTAATCTGCAAGTGCTTACAGTAGCTTTTCGTTGATGTTAAACAATGCCAGCAAAAGTGGGAAGGCGATCGTCTTGACAGTGCTTACAGGAGCTGTTTGATTGCCCTCCGCAATGCCAGTTACCAGTCAAAACCGAGAAATTGTTCTTCAGATCCATCAATCGTGATTCTTGCTAGCATCACGCATATGAAACATAAGCTGCAAAATTTCACCAGCTGTGAGGAAAAGGACCCATTTTTTGTAAAATAAAGAAATGGATTAGCAAACAATCACCTTAACACCCACATAGAACGAAGTAAATATAAAGGCAAGGACAGGAAGGGCTGTGAGATGGAAACGTGCATTAGCTACAAGAGTTCATGTATATTTGACTGAATAAAATTCATTAGAAGTAATGGATGCGAACTTGAAACTCACCATCCTTCCGAAGCATTCGCGAGATCAGAAGTTTTATCCCTGATGGTCCTACAACGTAACCAACAAGGTTTGCCACCTACATGCATTAAACATATCAGAAGCAGCATTCTTGCAAGTAACAAGGCAAGAGTATAACTGATCTGATGTACAGCTCAAATTCCTTGATGTCTGAAACTGTGCCAAAAATCATGACCACTTTAAGGCAATCGAGACCATCAGACTTGGTCCTTCAATTGCATGCACAGTTTCTTTTATTGGAAATTTGTTGTTGAAAATCTTTGATTCTTTTTATCTTCTAGCAATAGAAGATGAATAGAAAATGACTGGATCCATTTAGCTGTGCACTCAGAAATACATAAGACGTACCATAAGGCAGCTGATTGTCATGGCACCAGCAATTGCACTAAACTCACGGTGAACAAACATCCCACGGGCACTTCTTGCCTGCCAAAAATATTTTTAAAAAAGTGTACCAGTTAATTGCCTTGTAAAATTGCCATCAAACTTCTTGCAAGAATGCCGAAAGATCCATATATGCATCTACATAGATTTGCATTCCTGCACGTATCTTGATAACATGTTGGCGGTGGAGTTGTTTGGATCCTCAATTAGTATATTAACTCAATTCACATATTGGTTCAACTTTCTCCAAACAAAGAAAGTAACTAGATATGTTTAAGTAAATGTAGTTATCTTGCAAAAGCTGTACTACAAAATGTTGAAAATTGAAACTATACTCTTGACAACTTCTAAGCAAGCAGATGTACTGCACCAGCAGCAAGGAAATGCCACTTTATCTCACAAACTATATAGTCTATTGAATCACAGTTAGAGAAACTTCACCTGAAATTTGTTGGATAAAGATTTGACCAATATTTCAGGAACAAAAAATAAGCAAGTTAACCATGCCCATGAAATAAGTTTCCTGTTTAGGAGAAGGCAATCAAATGGACCATGTAAGTCATCACAACTGATATGTCAAGAGATTTAATAAAATTTACTCTTAAGTTTTGTAGAAGCTACCATTCCAGATCATGCCAGACTGCAACAAATGTGAATATCACCCAGATACTAAGTAGCTTTCTTCGGGAGCCACCAAGTGGAATGTACAAGTACCTGCAACAAGTCAGACGTTGATCAAATAAACCTACACTTAAAGTAAAGACTAATCAATGCCTATGGATTGACTGCAGATGTACCTTGGTATAGACATATACCAACTCTAAGTTTCATGCATGGGGCTCAGTAATCATGTAACTGGACCTAAAACTATATCCAATTTGTATAAACTTTTACATACATAGTATAGATTTCTTGCACACGTCGAAGAGCAGCGAGGCTATGAACAGCAATGAACTATATATTGTGTGAAAAAAATGCTAGCAAGACACAGTACAATCATGTCCCAGGACATATATATGTGGTAGCACAGAAGAGTTTAATAGTACATAAACTGACACAATACAATCATGTCCCAGGACATATATGTGTGGTGGCACAGAAGAGTTCATAGAGATAGTACTTAAACCGCCTACTTTAGCACAGACCTGACCAACCATCTGTTAAAAGTAGCATGCCAGCTTTTCCAGAAACTCTCCAGGTCGTGACAATTATTTATACACCTAGGCATGTTTTCAGGTGTCTCAACTCCTCCTACCTACAATGAAACACTGAGCATTAAAACATAAAAAAATAACATGAAATAGATGTAGAGATCTGTTGGAACCGGCACTCCGTAAGTAGTAGTTGTGGTAAATGGCAGGCCTTGGCCGGGAGCTCTGGCAACCAGGGGCCGTGACAATACCAAATTGATATGATCCTTAGTTCATAGGGGGTAAATACTGCCGAGAGGATGGCCGGGCAGCGTCAGCGTAGAGGGAAAGAGAGGAAACTATAGATGAGAATGACTTTGTTATTTCTTGCTTGCTTGATTCCAATAGTATGCGGCAGCCCTTTATATAGATGGGCTCCCCCTAACAGATAGAATTTAATCTCAATCATATCTCTAGCAAATAGAAACTAATATCATATCTCTAATAGACAGAAACTAAACTCTTTAACTTTCTAATAGTGAATCGTAGAAACTAAATTCTTAACTTCCTAATAGTGAATCGTCAGGCTCAAGGTCACGCCCGTGACATTACATCCCTCCCGAGCGCTTTCGACTAAACGGGGCCTGCAAAAGAAGATATTTTTTCCTTCTTTTTTTCTTTTCTCTTTTTTCCTTTTTCTTTTCTTTTCCTTTTTTTACATGGGAGCTAAGAAAAAGGGTTAGAAGTCTCGTCCAATACTTTCGTCTCAAGCAATGGAGACTCAGAGGCGACGGAAGGGCAACAACCGGTGGTGGCTGGGGCGGCGGCCAGCGGTCGGGTCCAGCAACCAACCAAGGCGGCGGGCAACGGAAGATATCCAAGCAGCGGTGGCTGGCGCCGGACGATGGTGGATGAGGCAACACGATGCAGATCGGCGGTCGGCTTCGACGGCTTCACCAGGCGGATGAAGATGAAGTGAGGCGGCGATGGCGGAGGTTCCCCGACGGCGTCGGCTCCGGCTCCTGTGGTCGGCAACCGGTGACGAGCATTCAGAGGTGGCGGCCTACGTGCGGCCAGGAACAACGATGTCGGTGGCGATAGGCATGGATCCAGGCGGCGGATAGTGATCGGCGATTGGGGACGGCGACCACGGGATGGGCTAGCGCGGCTACGGTCCTAGACGATGGCAGCGGGATCCCGCGGTGAGTGGAGGTGGCCGACCGGCTCCAAGTGGACCCAGGCTAGTGGTGTCCTGATCTCGTGGATCCGAGCGCGGCCATGGAGACGGCGATCTCGGCGACGGGGAAGAGGTCGGAGGAGGACCAGACGCGGAGGAGCTTGTCAGTGGAGGTGGACGTCGGGGGAGAAGGAGGTCGGCCTCGTCCTCCTCGTCGTTAGAGGGAGGCAAGTTCATGTTGCCCTTGTAGGACGATACAAGCGTGTTCGAAGGCTTGGCCTTGGACACCAGCGCTGCCTCTGCAAGCAACGCCTCCACCGTCACGGGGTGTAGCATGTAGCCGGTGCGTCGACCTTGGAAGATGCCGCTCTACTCTCTAAGCCGCGTGCAGATCGTAGAAGTCATCCTGATGCCGCCGCTTCTCTAGCCGCCGCCGCGCGTCTTTTGCACCTTGTGCACTGCGCCGCCGCCTCTTGGGCTTCGATCTGCGCTGTCATGCTTCTATCTATTCCTCTTCGGCTTGATTTGTGATTTATTCAAAGGTCGCACGCAAGCAGCGACATCATCAAGACTCGGACTTCGTTTTTATTTTTCTTGTTTTAGTGTTAACTCCTTTTTCAAATACAATGCTATTGCATACGCCTTGTATTTGAGGGGGGTGTTAAGGAGTTAGAGTTGTATTAGGATATAGAGTTTGTATTCTATTCCATATATGTCTTATCTCTATGTGGCATATCCTCTTGTACTCTCCTATATATATGGCCCTTTGGGTCTCATATCAATACACACAATATTCATAACAGTGTTCATGCCAATGTTACCTACACCACGTCTATATAAATGATTGTTCAAGAGGTAAAACATGCATTGCACAGTGGAGCATGTGGAATACAGAATTTCAATGTTGAATTACCAGTGACCAAACTCTGAAGTAGCGCCAGATAAGAAAGAATTTCAACCACATAAAGTTTAACACCTGCATAGGAGATTTGGAGAGTCAATGATTATTAACCAAAAAATGTAAACCAATTGAATAAAGAAGTACCAGTGTGTTAGCTAAGAATAGAGATATCACAAGTTCAGAACCATAGAACCTAGTAATACGCAAGTTTATGTATTAAAGTTGGACACAACCTATGCAAACAACTTCAAAAACACAATATTGTGAGTTGGGACACCTATTCAGATAGGTGGTTCATGACAACTTATATGCAGGCCAGCCAATTAATAAAATATTGAATAAGAACAGAAACAGTAAGGACCAGTGGAGATATCAACTGCTACACACTGACTGAAAAGTGTGCAAGAAAAAAATCATAAGTGACAGAACTCAGAAGTAAATTCATAGCACATTTACTGGAAAATAATATATGTACAATATAATCTTACCCCATAACTAATGATGAAGATCTCAAACGGCGATAATTGCTGCCATAATCGGCTGTCATCAGAATATTTAATTCAAATTTCAGAATATAATCATAATCATAAGAAAGGATTAATCGTATTATATAAAAAGGAGCAATTACCTAACTACAAAAGCATTGTAGTGGAAAAAGTGTGTCATGGCTTCCATAAGAAGGAAACTTAGGATCCACCTCAGCCCATACCAAGATATTTGTACAACTGAATAATTTTTCTGAGGTACATCTAACTGCAAGATCGCTACAACAAGAACAGGTTAGTATATGCAACTGGAATATATCTGTAGTACCTAACTATTAAACTCATTACTTGAAAAAGAAGCACAGTTCGAATTCCTCTCCAGAACTCTGCACACAGTTCCTAAAGCCACCCAGTGTCATTTGAAATCACTTACAAGTTACAATCAGCTTGGAAGATATTTCTCAAAATGAAAAGGAAAAAATGGGACCTGAACTCACGTATAGAGGACTGGAAAAGACAAATTCATAACAATCATAATAAGTAGTGATCCTTTACCATTCACTAGATCTAAATTGCAAATGTCTTTCACATTTCTTCTCAAGACTGAAATTTGGACTTAAGAATCATGCCAGGTTATAGATTAACCTACTTACTACTAATTCAGCAATTCCATTTTAGAACTTTCAAAGCTATTAAAGCATGATGTGCACAAGAATACAAAAAATAATAGGGTGCAATATGCATACCATGTGCTATCATTATCCTGAATGGTACAAATTACTGCAATTTTTTATCTAAGTATTGTTTTGACTCTATAACCTAAGAATCATGTTAACTCTTGCAAATCATTTTCATTAAATCATAATTCATACATGAATTCTGCTACTTTCAGCTTGAAATGAGACATTTCAACTAAAAAAACTAGTGAAAAGACCAACCTGAGCTGCAAATGCATTGTAGCTTACAATAGGTCCAGCAATATAGAGTGGAGCATATGTCAAGTAGCATAAATACGATAGGAATGTGTATTTGTCAACACTGAGCCCTCTCTCCTGCCAAAAACAATGCAAAATTTTATCACCAGATACAAATAACTGATATAGTTCACTTTGTAAAGGAATAGCTTATAGGATAGAAGAGTTACCAATGCTCAAAATTCAACAAGGCTATATCATAGACAATAGGAAAATGATATACTAATATCACGACCTACTTTACAGGCAACCCAGAATGTTTATATTGCATCTACCTATAGCTCACAACAAGTCAACCTGGTGTCAGCTGAACATTAACCATTCATTTACACTTAGTAATTATCAACATTTCTAAATAACTCTAGTAGTTTCATTCTGTCCAGCGACAACACCTAGTTTGCAGGAAACTCAAGGGATACCATATTACATGTGTCCAAAACTAACAATGGCTCTATCATGTATCAGTATTACATTGGAACATCACTGTCAACAACAATAGGTTAATTGATACAAGAAAATCGGAAGAATAAAGTACCTGCAAAGCAAAGTAGCATGTCTTGCCAGAATAACAAATTTGGCATCGCTGCATATGTTTCTGTACCAAGAGTACTCATGTCAGTACAGTCCGGTATTGGTATGTTGGACAAGATAAGAGTGTTTTGTGTATGTGAAAGCTGGTATGTCAACAATATAGCTATATCAAAGGCACTGTTCTAAAAGACGACCGCCTAGCCAGCCTAGGCAGCACCTAGCGCTTTCTAGAATACTGATCAAAGCTATGGTCAAAAACAAAATTCAGGGGCATGGATATCCATGAGTTGTGCATAAATTTATTGGTCTCTCATCGGGCACAAACCACACATATCAGATAAAAGCTCTATATTTCCCAAATCACTTTCCTTTTAAACAAGTTGCTTTGCTAATTTGCCCAATAATAGTTTACAAAACAAGACAGATCATAATTGGGGTGCAACGGGTTGGATTTGGACAGATGTTGCTAATACCATATCCTAACCCATATTTTTCCCAAATTCAGAGTCAGTTACGATCAGGCCAGATACGAATAGAAATTTGGAGTTACGAACACGGGAACATCATGACAGATACTGATAGAAAAAACTCTGAACTCAGGTTTTTGTGCTGCGATTTAGCAGCAGCTTTTCTGTTTCTTCTTCCTGTTTATTTATAGCCGAAAATTCCAATAAGGCCTAAGTGTCCAATTAAACATGATCCTAGTGGTGCCTAAAACTCAGGCATGATCAACTTGCTAACTGCCTAACTACTTAGACTGAGCACCCTGAAGAATAGCTCAAAACTGACTGACTCCTAACTGACACATGCACACAAGATTACTCTAACAAAACTCCCCCTAATCCTTGTGCACTAACTCTGAATTGATTCAGACCATTCCAATTCTTGCACGTAGCTCTTGGAATTTGACTCGCCCAAATGCCTTTGTTAAAATGTCAGCGAGTAAGTCCTTGGTGCCGATGAAATCAGCGCTGACGCTCCCATCCTCCATGCAGTCCCTAATGAAATGGTAACGAAGATCGATGTGGTTATTGCGTTCGTGGAAGACCGGGTTCTACTCAGCGCCAAGGCGGACTTGCTATCCACCTTCAGCTCGACCATCTCAGCTTTTCTCCCATGGAGTTCACTGAGTAACCAAGCCAACCAAAGTCCTTGCGTCGTGGCAGTAGTGACAGCTACATACTTTGCCTCACAAGATAACAGCGCCACCACCCTTTGCTTGAGCGATTACCAACTCACCAGGCTATTACCCAAGAAGAACAGCGTGCTGCTCGTGCTCTTCCTTGTGTCGATGTCGCCAGCGTGGTCGCTATCGCTGTAACCAATCAGCCGCACCTCTCCATCCTTCCACCCGTAGTGGATTGTGCCGGCGACGTAGCGGAGGATGCGCTTCACGGCCGCCATGTGCTCCTTCGTTGGCCGCTCTATAAAACGACTCACAAAACCAACAGCAAATGCCAGGTCTGGCCGCGTGTGGATGAGATAGCGGAGGCTGCCGACGATGCGCCGATGCTCCGCGACGTCTACCTCCATGGCAGTGCTGTCTCAACTGAGCTTGAGCCTCTCCTCCATCGGGGTGTGGGCTGGATTGCAACTTTCCATGCCGTTCAACTGCAGAATCTGCGCGACGTAGTGTGCCTGGCCAAGACTGATGCCGCCGCTATCCTGCTGCACTTCAATTCTAAGATAAAATGACAGCAAACCAAGATCACTCATCTGGAATTTGATCTTCATCTCGCCCTTGAACTCCTCCATCGCCTGGATGACCCGGTAATGATCAGATCGTCCACGTAGACCCCGACGAGCAGGGTCGTGCCGCTGCGGCCGCGCCGGTAGATAGCGTGCTCGTGTTCACTTTGCTTGAAACCAAGATTCTTGAGTGTGTGGTCGAGCTTCGCATTCCAATGTTGATCTGTTTACTGATCCAATGTTGGTACAGAATCCGGCCGGATACTGAATTTGCTTCCTGAATTCAGTCCCGACTGGATTCGGCTACGGATCAGTCAGGAATAACCTGACCCATTTGCACCCCTAGTTCATAATATTGTTTTGAGAGTTGACCTAGATACAAACACAATCAGGTTTGCTCAGACACACTATGGTCCAACAAGTATGTCAACCAGATAGACAATATATTTCAAACATGAAAGAATAGTGTGTGCTCTGCATCTAAAATATAATAGAATTTATACATTCAAAAAGGAAGCTGTTATTGCTACTTCCTTGCATCTGTATTTTTCATAAACTATGGGTGTGCACAAGTCTAGGCAAGCTTTATGTATCAACTCGATGCCACAAAGCAAAATTCAAATCCTGTAACTTCTATAACTCCCTTAACTTTGATCTATTAAATCCTATACTCCTATAGGTTTTCATAACCAAATTAGAACGTTACAAGCAAAGCATATGTACATAAAACTGTAGTTCCGGGTACATCGATAACTCAGATTATAATATACTTCACAACTTCTGCTAATGAGTATCATATGCAACTAGCGTGTAGTAATAGGTAACTGCTTAACATGGATATAGTCGCAATGTAAAATGTCATCTTGTCATTTTGAAATAGATAAGTTGGTCAGCGAGTTAGCGTAGACAACTCAAGTTCAAATCTTATCAGTTGAAAATACCACCAAATACTTGTTTTATGTTTCACCTGAAAACCAGCAAGTTCACTTGTCATTAAATTTTCACAAGTACACACAAAAATTGGAAACAAGGACCAGCTGATCCCATCTGGTTTTAGTGTCAAGTGTTAACACAAACTCGAACCCATAAGACAAACTGCTTGGCTTGAATCCATAACTGAAAGTGGATACAGTTGTCAACAATTTCAAAGCATTTAATGAATAGCTTGAATTTAAAAACAAACTTCTTAATAAATGCATGTGGATAAGGAAAACAATGTTTGTAAAACTATCTTTACATACTTCAAAGCATTTGATGCTGCAACACTAAAGTATGCATGATATCGTACAACAAGGTAAGTATCAGGTAAACATAGTACCTTATGGTCAAAGTGAGAAGAACAAAGTGTCCAGCAGTAATCACATCCAAAGCTAATCATCCGTAATACAACTGCCACACGAAATTAAATGGGACATAAAAACAACAAATTTGACAATATTACATCAAGTAACCTAGACAAAGTACAGGACACATAGACACGAAGAATTAAAAAATCATAAGACCTACGACGAACTAACTGTATGTGAAGAAACTTTCGTGATAATTGGATCAAGCCTACTACAACTTGAAACAATGAATTACGTCTGAAGTCTGAACTTTTAACATGTTGCAAGAGCAGTCTATACTATGGCATTTGACCTCACAGCAGCAAGCAGAATGAAACAGTGCCTACTGACTTGGAAAGGAGTGTATATCAAGCAGTTCAGTAACTTCAGTTTGTTACCTCATTGGTTTTAACCTATTAATGCAATCATGGTGTTATGAAATTTTGGGAACCTGTTCTTAGCGACTGGGATTATAATTTGTCACAGTTGATACAACAAATAATTTGTGGACCAACAAGTCTGACACCATGTCTACAAAAAGATCTGAAGGCACTAGTTTTCTTTTTCTTTTTTTGTTCAGTGTTATAACTCAACATTAAAATGCTCCAGAATATAAGTACTTTCATGACCTTCCAGAAATCTGAAGAGAAACTAATTTAAAATGTTATAAATTTGTATACACTAAGCATCAACAGCTCAATGTATAAACATTATTTCAATCAAACCAAGACAACATAAGGAGAAATATACCAAAATTGAAGCATATGTGCCATCGAAATGTACCCCGATAATTGTCTAGAAAAGCAAGCTTTTGCCTATTTAGATAAGAAAGTTAAATCTCATAAAAAATTAAAGAAAAAAATATTGCTAAGAGAAATTGCATGAAGCAGTACAGCAGCATCAAAAAAACTCACCCAAACAATGAGAATGAATATCCTTCATAGACTCGGTTTAGTATAAGAACAGCTAAGTTGAAGCTCCAAATGAGGCCAATACAATACTTAAATCGAGCAAATAGCTACAGAATAGAAAACTATGATCAACAACAAAATTGAAACCATTATCTATCAATTACAAAAGAGTAAAGCTGAAATTGATCTAGACACAACAGCCTGTATGATTGCTTGCAACTGACGGCACCACTTATTGGTTGATGATAAGCACATAACAACACAGGCATCAACTTGACTTACTAAATTGAGCATACCATTTTCAATCTCTCCAACAACATGTTTCAACCACCCAATCCAACGATAGTTTAATTGTTATGGTCAACAAGTTGCCCTTGATGAATGAATCATGGATAATCAAAGACACAAGGTTTGCTGACACATCAACCAACAGTTCACAAGTATTCTGCCAAGACACGGTTCTACTTCCCACTGGCATGATGACTCAAAGATTCACTGATTTGGCAATGCCTAATCATTACAGTACACCCTATTCATTTTATACATGTACCGTGCTGCTTGTCTTCTACGTGCTCGATATATTACATGTTTCCATTGCAGGAATAGTTTCCTATGCTTTACATCACGTTGCAAGTTGCAACGTTGTACATTTTCCGGAGAAAGTTCATCCGCTCCCAAAAAGACACAATTTGTTGCTTTTACTGACAATGACACCACTGCTAGTACTCATAACAAGAATTCCAACCAGTGAACCAACAAGCAGATTGGATTTTTCCATGTAGTTTTGTTTGCAACATTATCTCTCTATATATTTATGCACGCAACAGAAGAGCAAAGATTAAGATAATTTAAATCAAAACAGTAGTTTTGAATTTTTGATCAAAGATGCAAGCACTGACCTTCACTATGGAGTAATTAATCCATGCTATTACAATAATGAAACCAACACTGCCATGGAGATAAATAAGTCAGAAAAACTATGAAGGCGGAGAAAAGGCAGAAAATGAGCACTGATCAGTAGCATACCAAGCACCATGTAGATAGCATAAATAACTCAACGACAGTAGAAGCCACAACAACGAGGCCCCTCTGCCCTTCAAGATATAGCAGTAGCGCAGCGTATTCACCAAAATCAGAAATGCGCACATTACAACAGTAAGAACAGGTAAGTTTCCACGGAAGTTCCTCCATTGTGGATCAGACAAGTCCTGCAGCAGAAGACAAGCAAAATCAGACGGCAGCTCTTCAATATCCCGGTAAGCTAAAAGACTGTGTCAAAAACAGGCAAAATTTTACATACATTCAGACGGCCAGCGAGTGATCCTGCTCGTAGGCCGTACAGTCTCCCAGAGTAATCTGCGCATCAAGAGAGAATGTGATGAGAAGCAGCTCTGAAACCAGCATGGCGTACTGAAATAATAATGAAAGAACCAGCGGAAGGGGAGAAGGATGGATACCGTGGGAGAGGCGAAGCGACCTCCGGATCACGACGAGGTAGAACACCAGCGCGTAGAGGCACAGCACGGTGAGCTCCAGCCGCTTCCACGAGACGCTGCCCATCTCGGTGCCCGAGAAAGGTGAACCGGAGGTCGAAGGCGCGGGACGCGCGAGCGACGCCCGTGAGCAGAGATAGCGGGGACCGAGATCCGGACTAGACGGCGCCTACCCTGCGGCGGGCGGGGGGCAGGGGCGGGGACCGAGGGCGAGGATGACAGCAAAACGGGGAGGGGGCGGCGCTAGCCGCGGTGGTGGTGGTCGCCGGCGGAGGAGATGGGGAGTTGGGCTGGCCGTTGGATCTTACGTCAGAACAAAACCACCTCTCGTCATCGCCCAACGGGGAAGCGTATTCTTGTCCTACGCTTTCACGTGAATAGCTCAAGTGTGGGCTACATTATTCTAACTACTTTTTGTCCGGCCCAGTCGTGGCCCATGGGCTCGTTGAGACATCACGCCACCGTCAACCACACGACCTCGAACTGTTGACACATCTGTTGGCTTGTAGCTACCTTTTTACATCCACTTTACCTCAAAGATAAAAGACTAATCCATAACCCCACAGAATAGATAAGATCCAGAGAACATGAGAGCAACTAGTAGCCGCAACTACATACTCCACCTCAGCAGTAGACTATGCAATAAAAGACTGCTTCCTAGACGACCAAGAGATAAGAGATACTCTTTCTATTTATCCTACACTCCACAAAATCAACATAAAAAAGCACAAAGTCAAGAGTGTTATGAAGATGTGACGTACTGCTTGACGATGTGAGGCATGAGAGGGAAGCCTAAAATCGAGCGTATAGATACACAGCAAACTATATGCCTGGCCTTGAAACCATGAGATAGAGAAAACAGAGTCAATCATGATGCGGTGCTCCTACTAGTCCACGGGCTCTCCATACTCGCCAGGATCCAACATGGTAGAAGTGGTGTTGTAGCTACAGGCTAAACAGGAAGAGATGGGGATCGGTAGAAGAGGAAGAGAGCTAGATCTGGAGAGGTGGTTGGTCAGAATGAGAGGATCCCCCCTTAGCCCCTCCTGGGGTTTATATATATATGAGTGGGGTAGAATGGGAAATCCCCATTCTACCCCTTAGCATTTACAAAGGATGAGGGTACATTGGTATATTTACACTTGTATGTTCCTCTACACTATTGGGCCTATTACATGTTGGACTAGTTGCACGGCCGATCCACGGGGTTGGGCCACCCTACAACAAGACTCCTCGGCAAAGAAGCGCCGAGGTCCCGATAGGCGAGCCGACGCGTCAACCACCCCACCCCGTTCCGGCAAAGAAGCGCGAGGTGCCGATGCGTAACCGTAGCTCGCAGACCCCTGAGGCAATGCATACGAAGAAATCCGTGAAGTCGGGCGCCGAAGACGTGTCATCGAGCGCCGAAGATGTGCCGTCCCGCCGAGGCGATGCCTACGAGGCGGACGGCGAAGCCGAGTGCCGAAAACGTGCCATCCCGCCGAGGCAATGCCTATGAGGCGGACGGTGAAGCCGAGCGCCGAGGACGCGTCGTCGAGCGCCGAAGACGTGCCGTCCGGCCGAGGCGATGCCTACGAGGCGGACGGCGAAGTCGACATGCCGTCCCGCCGAGGCGATGCCTACGAGGCGGACGGTGAAGCCGAGCGCCGAGGACGCGTCGTCGAGCGCCGAAGACGTGCCGTCCCGCCGAGGCGATGCCACGAGGCGGACGGCGAAGCCAAGCGCCGAAGACGTGTCGTCGAACGGTGAAGCGAGCTGTCCCGCCGAGGCGATGCCTACGAGGCGGACGGCGATGCCGAGCGCCGAAGACGTGTCGTCGAGCGCCGAAGCGAGCCGTCCCGCCGAGGCGATGCCTACGAGGCGGACGGCGAAGTCGACGTGCCGAAGACGTGTCGTCGAGCGCCGAAGACGTGTCGTCGTCGAGCACCGAAGACGTGCCATCCCGCCGAGGCGATGCCTACGAGGCGGATGGCCGCCGTTCCCCTACTTACGGTGTAGGCCGAGGGCACTACGCACGACGAGGTAGAGAGGCGAAGGCGCCGTTCCCCTACCTTCAAAAACAGTGCCCGCGGAGAACGGACGCTTACGGCGTAGGCCCAGGGTACTACGCGCGCGAAGGCAGGGAGGCGGAGCCGCCGTTCCCCTACCTTCAAAAAAAGCGGTGCCGCGGAGAGCGGCGCTATGGCGAGGCCGAGGGCACTACGCCGCGGAGGAGGCGAGGCGGAGCCGTTCCCTACCTTCAAAAACAGTGCCCGCGAGAGCGGACGCTACGGCGTGGCCGAGGCGCTACGCGCGGGGGAGGAGGCGGAGCCGCCATTCCCTACCTTCAAAAGCAAAGTGCCCACGAGAGCGGGCGCTTACGGCGTAGGCCGAGGGTACTACGCGCGCGGAGGCGGGAGGCGGAGCCGCGTGCCTCTACCTCAAAAAGCAGTGCGCGAGAGCGGCGCTACGGCGAGGCCGAGGGCACTATGCACGCGAGGCGGGAGGCGGGCCGCGTGCCCCTACCTTCAAAAAAAGTGCCCGCGGAGAGCGGCGCCACGGCGAGGCCGAGGGCACTACGCACGCCGAGGAGCGAGGCGCAGCGCGTTCCTCTACCTTCAAAAGCAATGCCCGCGGAGAGCGGCGCTACGGCGAGGCCGAGGCACTACGCACGCGAGGCGTGGAGGCGGAGCCGCCATTCCCTACCCCGAAAAGCAGTGCCCGCGAGAGCGGCGCTACGGCGTAGGCCGAGGGCGCGCTGAGGAGGCGTGGAGGCGGAGCCGCCGTTCCCTACCTTCAAAAAAATGCGTGCGAAGCGGCGCGCACGGCGTAGGCCGAGGGCGCTACGCACGCGAGGCGTGAGGCGGAACCGCCGTTCCCTACCTTCAAAAAGCGTGCCCGTGGAGAGCGGACGCTACGGCGAGGCCGAGGGCACTACGCACGCCGAGGTAGAGAGGCGGCGCGTTCCCCTACCTTCAAAGCGGTGCCGCGCGAGAGCGGCGCCACGGCGAGGCCGAGGGTACTACGCGCGCGGAGGCGAGGAGGCGGAGCCGCTGTTCCCTACCTTCAAAAGCGGTGCCGCGAGAGCGGGCGCTACGGCGAGGCCGAGGGCACTACGCACGCCGAGGTAGAGAGGCGAAGGCGCCGCCCTACCTTCAAAAAAGCGTGCGCGGAGAGCGGGCGCCACGGCGAGGCCGAGGGCACTACGTATGCGCGGCGAGGAGACGGAGCCGCCGTTCTCTACCTTCGAAAAGTGCCCGTGGAGAGCGGGCGCTACGGCGTGGCGAGGCGCGCACGCGCGCGGAGGCAGGAGGCGGAGCCGCCGTCGCCTACCTTCAAAAATAGTGCCCGCGGAGAGCGGCGCTACGGCGAGGCCGAGGGCACTACGCACGCGGAGGCAGGAGGCGGAGCCGCCGTTCCTCTACCTTCTAAAAAAGCGGTGCCGCGAGAGCGGCGCTACGGCGAGGCCGAGGGCACTACGCACGCGAGGCGGAGGCGAGCCGCCGCCCCTACCTTCCAAAACTGTGCCCGCGGAGAGCGGGCGCTTACGCATAGGCCAAGGGCACTACGCACGCGGAGGCAGGGAGGCGGAGCCGCCGTTCCCCTACCTTCAAAAACTGGCAGTGCACTCCCTGGTGCAACGCGCGCGAGGGCGCGATATCAAGTGGTGCGCCGCTTAAAGCGAGGCACTCCCTAGTGTCTCGGCCATCGTGTAGTTTTTTTTGGTACTCCATAGAGTGCGTGGGATCAACATCCACGTCTTGTTTATACTCCGAAGAGTACGCGTAGGGACAATGTCCATGCGTGCGCGGCATCCGCGTCTGGTTTATACTCTGTATAGTGCGCAGGGAAAACATCCGCATCTTATTTATACTCCGTAGAGTGCGCGCGGAGGCGTCCCCCCGCGGCGTCTTATTTTAGACTCCGTAGACTAGCGCGTGCGGAGGCGGACCTCGACGTCACGTCTTGTTTAGAGTCCGTAGACTAGCGCGTGCGGAGGCGGACCTCAACGCTACGACTTCTTTATAGTCCAGAGACTCGCGCGTGCGGAGGCGGACCTCGACGCTACGTCTTATTTAGTGTCCGTAGACTAGCGCGTGCGGAGGCAGATCTCGACGCTACGACTTCCTTTATAGTCCGGAGACTCGCGCGTGCAGAGGAATACCTCGACGGTCATGTCTTTTTTAGAGTCCGTGATCGGCGCGCGCGCAGCGGACCTCGACGCTTCGACTTCCTTTATAGTCCGAGACTCGCGCGTGCGGAGGAATGCCTCGACGGTCACGTCTTTTTAGAGTCCGAGATCGGCGCGTGCGGAGGCGAACCTCGACGCTACGACTTCCTTTATAGTCCGGAGACTCGCGCGTGCGGAGGAATGCCTCGACGGTCACGTCTTTTTTAGAGTCCGTAGACTGGCGCGTGCGGAGGCGGACCTCGACGCTAGGACTTCCTTTATAGTCTGGAGACTCGCGCGTGCGGAGGAATGCCTCGACGGTCACGTCTTTTTTACAGTCCGTAGACTGGCGCGTGCGGAGGCGGATCTCGACGCTACGACTTCCTTTATAGTACAAAGACTCGCGCGTGCGGAGGAATGCCTCGACGGTCACGTCTTTTTTAGAGTCCGTAGACTGGCGCGTGCGGAGGCGGACCTCGACGCTACGACTTCCTTTATAGTCCGGAGACTCGCGCGTGCGGAGGAATGCCTCGACGGTCACGTCTTTTTTAGAGTCCGTAGACTAGCGCGTGCGGAGGCGGACCTCAACGCTACGACTTCTTTATAGTCTAGAGACTCGCGCGTGCGGAGGCGGACCTCGACGCTGCGTCTTATTTAGTGTCCGTAGACTAGCGCGTGCGGAGGCGGATCTCGACGCTACGACTTCCTTTATAGTCCGGAGACTCGCGCGTGCAGAGGAATGCCTCGACGGTCACGTCTTTTTTAGAGTCCGTAGACTGGCGCGTGCGGAGGCGGACCTCGACGCCACGACTTCCTTTATAGTCCGGAGACTCGCGCGTGCGAGGAATGCCTCGACGGTCACGTGTTTTTAGAGTCCGTGGCGCGCGCGCGTGCGAGGCGGACCTCGACGCTACGACTTCCTTTATAGTCCGGAGACTCGCGCGTGCGGAGGAATGCCTCGACGGTCACGTCTTTTTTACAGTCCGTAGACTGGCGCGTGCGGAGGCGGACCTCGACGCTACGACTTCCTTTATAGTCCAAAGACTCGCGCGTGCGGAGGAATGCCTCGACGGTCACGTCTTTATTAGAGTCCGTAGACTGGCGCGTGCGGAGACGGACCTCGACGCTACGACTTCCTTTATAGTCCGGAGACTCGCGCGTGCGGAGGAATGCCTCGACGGTCACGTCTTTTTTAGAGTCCGTAGACTGGCGCGTGCGAAGGCGGACCTCGACGCTACGAGTTCATTTAGAGTCCGTAGACTGGTGCGCACGAGGGCGTCCCCTCGTTGCGTCTTCTTTTAGAGTCCGTAGACTGGCGCGTGCGGAACCTCGACGCTACGACTTCTTTATAGTCCAGAGACTCGCGCGTGAGGTGGACCTCGACGCTACGTCTTATTTAGAGTCCGTGGACTGGCGCGTGCGGAAGCGAACCTCGACGCTACGACTTCTTTATACTCCGTAGAGTACGCCGACGCTCGAGGCAATCGTGCGATCAGAAAATCATTAAACATTGCGATGATCCAGAACAGGCCAAAACTGGAGAAGCGAATATGGCCAAATCGACTGCTCTGAGAGCAAAACTGCAGCCTCAATAAATAATATGATGATCAATTATTTCTCTTAAGGCCACGTACGCAAGAAGTGCAGCAGGGAATTTAGTAGAGCCTTGTGGGCAATTACGTGCAGTGCGTACCAAGCGGGCGGCGTCGACGCAGCGGACCCCATAGGTGCGGGGCGGTGCGCAGAGCACGTGGAGCGTGGCGCGAGGATGTGGACCGACTCGAGACCTCATAGGGACTTTGCGATGGCGTGCCACGAGGCGCAAAGGCCACGGAGGCGCACCCGATCCGCGCCGAGGGCGAGGCGGCGCCGAGAGGCTGCGGGAATGCTCGCGTCTTGGACCGTCTCGGCGGCGGAGAGCTTGGCGATGCTTCACGGAGACCAAGGTGACGCCGCGAGTCTAAGCGAGCAGAGACGAACGCGCTCGCCCACGCGGAGGTCACCGGAGGCGCAGGGCATGGGCGCGGAGGCTCCCGAGCAACCTTCGCCTTTGCGGAGTCCTTGACCGAGGTGGCCATCCCACCGAACCGCGGAACGCGAAGCTGGCTGGGCGCCTCGCGCCTGCATGCACTGGACTTTCCGATGTGACTTCGCGACGCCAGGCCGGATCCGCATGCCATGCAGCCAGCTGTCACCATCTTCGGCGCGGGTAAGACTCAGGGTTCTGGGATTCAAAAGGCTAAAAATTTCGGTTGCCACCGAATTTGACGAATTTCGGAAATTTCGGACCGCTTTTCAGCTACGTTGACCAGTCAAACATTTCGATTTGACCGAATTTTGACCGAATTTTGCCCGAATTTTGACAAATTTAGTCCGAAATTTTGAAAAAAAAAAAGAACAGCAGAGAAATAAATTAAAAACGATCAAACAATATACCATACTTCGATCAAGGCTTAAGAACAATAAATACTTCAATAGTTTTCAAACAACACACATTAGATTGCAGCCAAGACAAATTTAATTGCACACATGTGCCCACAAGGCCACAACATAATTAGAGGCAATATTTAGACAGTCCAGTCAAAGGGGTTTGTTCATCACTCCACCATAAATAGTTCGAGTTCAAATTAAGTACACAACATAGTCCAAATCCAAGGCCCTTGAAGTCTAGTTCATCACTCCACAAATAGTCCAAAGGAGTTGAACATAGTTACAATCCAACCACCACATGTACACTAAGAGAATTAAGTTGCCCAAAAGTGAGTCACCCAAAAGAAACGTGAGTTAGCATATTGTCAATTGCCACTGGCACCATTTGTGTTTCATGGCATCGGCCAACCATCACCATATACACACCAAAAAATTGCTCCAAAACTGCTGGACTGTACCTATACAACATGCATGAAACAACAATTTGTAAGTTAACTTCAATTAACCAGCAAGCCACTTCATCACTACATGATTTTCGGATGATTCTATTGGTGAAATATATTGTAGTCCTATTAGTAAAAATGTATTGCAGAGAATTTACTATTTGTAAGTTAACTTCAAATGGAAAAGAGAACTATAAAACAACTATGTATTTTCGGATGGTATTTTCGTCCAACCATCACCAGATACACACCAAAAAATTGCTCTAGAACTGCTGCTGGACTGTACCTGTACAACATGTATGAAACAACAATTTGTAAGTTAACTTCAATTAACCAGCAAGCCACTTCATCACTACATGATTTTTGGATGGTTCTATTGGTAAAATATATTGCAGTTCTATTAGTAAAATGTATTGCAGAGAATTGACTATTTGTAAGTTAACTTCAAATGGAAAAGAGAACTATAAAACAACTATGTATTTTCGGATGGTATTTTTGTCCAACCATCACCATATACACACCAAAAAATTGCTCCAGAACTGCTGGACTGTACCTATACAACATGCATGAAACAACAATTTGTAAGTTAACTTCAATTGCTCATAGCAATAAATTAAAGAAAAGCGACAAGAACAATTCAAGATGTCAACAGTGAAGATGTACTAAACTGACCCGCGGATGGACCAGCACAAATCAATACCATAAATCTGTTAGTCCTTGGATATGGCATTCCATGACAATGATATTGCAATCGATACATTACATTTGTTCCTTTCTAATTTTTCGAAACAAAACTACTGTAAACCTATTAAAGGGCAGTCAGTATTAAAATCAACTACAGTTGCAAAAGAACTGTTGTAAATCAGAATGCTTTGTTGCTCCCTCTTGGTTGCTTTTAAGTTCACACCACCACTCAAAGCTAATTCTGTTTCCGATATGATCGGGATTGGAATTTACGTTCGGATCGGCTCTAATTTCTGGGAACCAAACCGAGTGCTATTGAATTCTAATCGGATATCCTATTCAGACCCGTAGCAAGTCCGGAGGTACTAGTCAAATCTATTACTGTGAATTACATTAGTAATTACATACACCATTTTCACTACCCCACCACCAACCCCCCAAAACCATGCTCACACAAACACCGTAAGCACGCATGCATCAGAGCGCTGTCCACAAGAAAGGTACATACAAACTGGGAAAAACCGTCAACAAGATGGCTTCAGTTGCTCATGATGGCAGGTCTCAAACTTGATAATACAACATTAACAGAACCACCACACTCTAGCTATAGCTTCATGAACTGTATTGTACCAAAAATAAAGTAATCTATACAAATACTAGGCTTGCAGTTGTGATGTCAATCTCTACAAAACAGGATACTCTGTTTTACATATACCTTCAGAAGCTGTTGCTGGCCGTGGTGCTGCAGCTGGTGCCGGCCGTGGTGCTGCAGCCCTTGCATGCCCATCTGAAGCATCACCAACCCCAATGCTTGCACTACCCCTGTCCCTCATCTGGCTGATGTCGCTGCCACCCAACCCACGCCGTAGAAGACTGCTCTCCATGAGCAGGGCCTGTACCCAACCCACATGGATGAGACGATGCATAGCAGGAATCACACAAAGCATCCATCACGGCCGGACATACATAGTCATACCAGCAGCTCAGCAGCTCGGTGATTGGGTGTTGATGGCGCCAACGATTGAAGGACTGCAGCGGCAGTGTAGATCTGGAGGATTAGTGATTGGGGACGCGCCGCACCCTTCTGCAAAAATGGGTACCGAAAATCTAGTAAGCATCAATTACTTGTTAGCGGGCAGCACAAGCAAGATCAGGAAGAAGAAAGGTAAGCAGTCTCATCTTCGCATCATCGACTGGCTACTAAACCCACAATTAAACTCGACTTGATTCAACTCCTAATCCAATTACACAGGAATACATAGAGGAAAGATTTGCTGTTTTGGTTGTTGCAGAGCAAGAGGGAAAGCGGAGCGTCGAGCATGGGGTAGTACCTCTCGGAGGAAGGCGATGGAGGCCAGGAGGGCGAGCGCGACGAGGTCTCGGTAGACGCAGAAGACGATCTGGTTCATGCCGACGTTGAGGACGGACTTGGTGAGGACATGGTAGCCGCCGTAGGCGAGACGATATGGCTGTAGGGGAGGAGAGGAGTAGAAGGGGAGATGTTGGGTGGAGTGGAAGGGAGATCCGCCGCCGCTGGCCTGGGTGCGCCGTGCGCACGGCGCTAGGGCTAGGCCAGCCGCCGCCGTTGGGGACGATATGGCTGTAGGGGAGGAGAGGACTGGAAGGGGAGATGTTGGGTGGAGTGGAAGCCTGGAAGGGAGATCCGCCGCCGCTGGCCTGGGTGCGCCGTGCGCACGGCGCCTAGGGCTAGGCCAACCGCCGCCGCTACAGCCATCCGAAAATGGTTGGACAAAAATACCATCCGAAAATACATAGTTATTTTATAGTTCTCTTTTCCATTTGAAGTTAACTTACAAATAGTCAATTCTCTGCAATACATTTTACTAATAGAACTGCAATATATTTTACCAATAGAACCATCCAAAAATCATGTAGTGATGAAGTGGCTTGCTGGTTAATTGAAGTTAACTTACAAATTGTTGTTTCATACATGTTGTATGCAGCACATCCAAGCAGCAGTTCTGGAGCAATTTTTTGGTGTGTATCTGGTGATGGTTGGACGAAAATACCATCTGAAAATACATAGTTGTTTTATAGTTCTCTTTTCCATTTGAAGTTAACTTACAAATAGTAAATTCTCTGCAATACATTTTTACTAATAGGACTGCAATATATTTCACCAATAGAATCATCCGAAAATCATGTAGTGATGAAGTGGCTTGCTGGTTAATTGAAGTTAACTTACAAATTGTTGTTTCATGCATGTTGTATAGGTACAGTCCAGCAGTTTTGGAGCAATTTTTTGGTGTGTATATGGTGATGGTTGGCCGATGCCATGAAACACAAATGGTGCCAGTGGCAATTGACAATATGCTAACTCACAGTTTCTTTTGGGTGACTCACTTTTGGGCAACTTAATTCTCTTAGTGTACATGTGGCTGGTTGGATTGTAACTATGTTCAACTCCTTTGGACTATTTGTGGAGTGATGAACTAGACTTCAAGGGGCCTTGGATTTGGACTATGTTGTGTACTTAATTTGGACTCTGAACTATTTATGGTGGAGTGATGAACAAACCCCTTTGGACTGGACTGTCTAAATATTGCCTCTAATTATGTTGTGGCCTTGTGGGCACATGTGTGCAATTAAATTTGTGCTGGCTGCAGTCTAATGTGTGTTGTTTGAAAACTATTGAAGTATTTATTGTTCTTAAGCCTTGATCGAAGTATGGTATATTGTTTGATCGTTTTTAATTTATTTCTCTGCTGTTCTTTTTTCAAAATTTCGGACTAAATTTGTCAAAATTCGGGCAAAATTCGGTCAAAATTCGGTCAAATACGAAATGTTTGACTGGTCAATGTAGCTGAAAACCGGTCCGAAATTTCCGAAATTCGTCAAATTCGGTGGCAACCGAAATTTTTAGCCTTTTGAATCCCAGAACCCTGGCGCGGAGACGGGCGCGGAGCCAGCCGAGAGGACGGGGCGCAGAGCCGGCGGGCGCCAGGCGACGCTGCACGACGGCGCTGATAACCACACGCTCCGCCAGCTTCGCCGAGGAGACGGGGCACTGAAGTAGATGCCACCGCTCCGCGGTATTTCATGTGTATGCATGGTTGAGACCCCATCGCATGGGTTGTACGCGGAGTCTGGTGTCGCCTGCCGTGCCCTCCGTTCGCGCGTACGGTGCCCTTGTAGATGTCGAGGTCGAAGGCGCTGTCGCGGAAGCGGAGCCACGGCGAGGTAGACACGTACAATCTGGGCTTTGGCGAAGCGAGGGTCAAGGTCGGAGGCGTTGCCGCTCAGCCGGGACTCCGACGAAGCGAGTCGATGCCGTCTTCGATGTCGCAGGCTGAATTCCGCAGCTTGGCCCTCCACGCTTCTCCATGGCTGCGAACCTTGGCCGCAGGCGACGTCGCCGCGTACCTCCCTAAGTAGCTGGTACTCGTCGCCGAGCGGGTTGCCTCCCTCGATATGCACATGCGATCAGGGGCGGATCCAGGACAAAATCTGAGAGGGGGCACAACAATACATATAGTATGCTGAATTGTTCTCATTCATAATTTTAGCATGAGTGAGGGCCTTTTAGTTGGGCTGAGTGGGGGCACTAGCATTAAATCTTGGGTTATATACCTGGATTCCTGCGAATTGAGTGGCGGCCTGGGCCCTCACTCCCCTCTCTTTGGATCCGCCCCTGCATGCGATCACACACGCGATCGTACACATAGCAACCATGAGCTGTACACATGCATGAACGTATGCTTCAATGCATATACATGATTACATGCATGGATGCAAAAAATGTACGTGATTGCATGCATGGATGCAAAAAAATATACGTGGAGGGATATGTCATGCGTGCACTGACGGATGGATATTCCATGAAGGCGTCGTGGATGCAAATGCGTGGACGCGAAGGCGGGGGCAGACGAGGAGGCACCGCGCGGGGTAGACCTCGCCGAGGGCGTGCGAAGACCCGCCTTCGGCAACGCAGGGGTGAACGGATGCGCGGAGCTGCCGGGGGCTTCGCGAGGCTTGTCAACGCGGAGGCCCGGCGAGGAGCCTCGGTCTGCAGCTAGTGCGGAGTCTCGGTCTGCAGCTAGTGCGGAGTCTCGATCTGCAGCTAGCCCACACGACCATGCTAGCGCTGAGCTCATGCATGGATGGGCATATGGTTAGATATGCATACGTAAAGCTTTCTTGAGACACCCTACCCACTCAGATCTACTAAATCTGGATTTGGAAAAGAAACGAGAACTCATATGTGACGCTCGTGATATGAGCAACTCGAGATATTCCCGTTCCACGCTAGGAAGCTTCTTCGATGGTAGCCACCTCTAGCGTCCCTGCTAACGCCCCTACGCAGCTTCTTGCTCGATCCCCACGGACGGCGACATCTGTTGTAGCTACAGGCTAAACAGGAAGAGAGGGGGATCGGTAGAAGAGGAAGAGAGCTAGATCTGGAGAGGTGGTTGGTCAGAATGAGAGGATCCCCCCTTAGCCCCTCCTGGGGGCTTATATATATATGAGTGGGGTAGAATGGGAAATCCTCATTCTACCCCTTAGCATTTACAAAGGATGAGGGTACATTGGTATATTTACACTGGTATGTTCATCTACACTATTGGGCCTATTACATGTTGGACTAGTTGCACGGCCCAGTCACGAGGGGTTGGGCCACCCCTACAACAAGTGGCAATTAGAGTAGACATTAGCTTACTACTTCCTATGTCGAAGCAATGAAGAAGGTTCTTTGTGTACTTTGATTAATGAAGATCACTTCCTTTAGTTGTTTCACTTGAAGATCGAGGAAAAATTCAACTCGTCTATCATACACATTTCTAATTCCTTGCTCATATAATCTAAAAATCTTGGCACCAAAGCATGAGAAGAACCATCGAATATAATGGCTCTCTTCTTTTGGGCTTGTGGCATGGTTTTTTTTACAATAATTAGCTTTCAAACAGAATGTCGTTTCAATACAGGGTCTATAAATCGATTGTAGTAGACAATGTCCCAACTTTCTCATAAGCGAGTATCCCTCTCCGTACTCTATCTCACGAACAACCAGAATTCAAAATTTTAAGCCAAAATACATAAGTCACAGCCCAAAAGAATCCACCCAATGTCATACACATCAATCTGAAGAAGTAAGAGGTCACTATCATGCCTGAGAGTGAACAAGATTTTATCTACCATTCCTATTTTGAAATCATTTTTAAGCAAAAAATAAACTTCTAAGCTTATCATACCAACCACTAGGAGCTTGCTTCAATCCAAACAAGACTTTGAAAAGCTTACACACATAGTTTACGTACTTAGGATTTTTGAAAATCAGGATGTTGCTTGATATAGACTTCTTCTATGAACCCATCTAGAAAAGTACTCTTGACATGTATTTGAAAAAGAGTAAAGCCCTTAAATGCCACAAATGCTAGTAATATATGAATGGTTTCTAATCCAACTACAAGTACAAAGGTCTTTTCGAAGTCTAAGCTCTCTACGTGGAAAAATTTTCAGCTACAAGCCTAGCCTTGTTGTGAATTACCAATCCATCCTCACTTTGCTTGTTTTTTAAAACTCATTTTGTTCCAATTATATTATGCTTAGGAAGAGGTTCAACTAAAATCCAGACTTTGTTTATTTTAAAGTTCTCAAGCTCGTCATGCATAGCATTGATCTAATAAGAATCAAATAAAGCATGGGAGACATCTTGGAGTTCAAAAGATGAAAGAAAAGCAGAATATGTATGAGAACTAGAGAGATCAACATAGAGTGAGTAACTCACTTATGAAATTCCCCAGTCATCTTCTCTTGAGGGTGTCATCACTGAATATGAAGAGGAGGTCTTATGCAGATGTGGCATCTACCATGAGCTATGGAGGTAGGAGTAGAGCCAATCGATGTGCCAATGATGGTGGGAGGAGGTAGCTCTATTGAAGCTGGAGTGGTGGAAGTAGGCTCTTCAACCAACTTAGGAATGACTAAAGAAGGGATTGGGTCCTCATCCTCTAAGTTAGGGTCATCATCGATGAAGATGCTCTTCTGATTACTTTATACCTGTGTATCTGCACTATCGGGTCTAGTACCAAGACTAGCCTCATCAAAAATGACTTCACAAGTCTCAATGATTTTCTTGGTATCTAAATTAAATACACAAAAGCCATGAGAATGAGCAGGATATCCAAGAAAAAATATCATCATAACATCTAGATTCAAATTTGTCCAAGTTATCATGATTAAGAATGAAGCACTTGTAACCAAATATTTTAAAATGAGAGACGCTAGACCTATGACCAAATATAAACTAAAAGAAGTTTTGCTTATGTACGAACTCAAGAAAAACCCTATTGAATATCTAGCAAGCAGTAGAAATCACCTCAGCCCAAACCTCTTATGGGTGCTATGCTCATCTAGCATGGTCCTAACCATCTCTATAAGGGTTCTATCCTTCCTCTCTACAACCTCATTCTATTGGAGAACTCTATGTGAGAACTAGTGCTCTAAACCTCTCTCAGTGCAGAAAGTGGCAAAATATGAGTTCTTAAATTCTATGACATTGTCACTCCTAATGGTTGTCAAGGTTTCTAGGAGGTCAAATGCTAATCCATTCTTAGAAACCAGAAAATATACCCAAGAATACTTAGATAAGTCATCTACAATGACAAGCATATAGTACCTTCTCCTGCAAACTGGACTCTAGAAGGGCCAACTATGTCTAAGTGCAAGAGTTGTCCAAGGCCATTAGTCATTACTAAGGTAAGAGGAGGATGAGACGCAGAAATAATATTACCATGCCTATAGGGTGTGCAAATTAGGTCCTTGTAACTCTTAAGCTTAGGCAATCCTCTAATAAGGTCATTGCTATTAACTCTAGTCAAGCCATCGAATCCAATAATCTAAGCCTACGATGCCACAATACTAGATCTAAAGAATCAGAATCCACAAGACACCTAGGGCCAGAGATAGAAGAGATACTAAAATCAGCACTAAAGATGCTCTCAAACGTAGAGATCCTAAAGATAAACTCACTCGAGGAATCTAGAACTCTCCACTCCTAAATCTCACTTCTACATCCTCATCGAGAAGCCAAAAACATATAACATATTATACCTCAGCTTACTTACCAAAACGATGTCCTTGAGTATAAATTTGTTATTGACGTACACTGTGCCCTTTGCTATCACGGTCCCAGTAGAAGCATCCCTAAATTGGATCAACTCATTGTTGGATACACAAGCGACGAAGGAGAACCATCGAGAGTCCCTAGTCATGTGTCGTGAACACTCAAAGCCAACAAGCCACACATCCTCCTTCCTCACTCAATGGACCTACAGGGCATAAGTAGGAAATATTAGTGCCTCAGTACTGGGGTTAGTAATGAAAGACTTGAGAATCAAGTACTGGACCACATGATGTCTAGGAAGCAGGAACAAAATGATTGGCAAGATAATCATAAGGATGCACACGATAACCACCTAGACCTCTTCGAATCGACCTACCAAAAGTTCGGCACTCCCCCTGTCTAGACTCTACCCGTCGTATACCCTCATGATATTCTAACCCAAAGCGCTTCCTAGAACCACCAAAGGAGTCAAAAAAAAACCATCTACAAATCTAGACCTATTCCTAGAAGGAAAGATAGGAGGCCTAGCTCTAGAGACATAAGTAAGGAAACTCCTCTAATGGACCTCAAAGCACGCATCCTCTCATTTCTCTTAATCTTGACTCTACAGAAGCAGAACTCAATAATGTGGTAATCCTTCTTGTAGAAGGTGAAATGGTACTTAACCTTTTGAGATGTCTGAACTGCTAAAGTAGTACCTGACTTGCTAGAAGGGTTGGGCAAAACCCGCTGACCTAAAGACAGTCTTGCATGACTCGAGGGGTTTTATCTTAAACTTGCCACTTTTAACAACTTTCACAACCTTAGGTATGTGGTTTTTGGAATACTTGGTTTTTCTTTCCACTAGAAAACCTCTCAGTGGTCTTTCTGAGGTAGTTATTCTCTTGAGCTAGGTTCTTACATGTGGCACAATAATTGATTTTGGTTGCCCTAGCATATCTCTCTTTATTTACAACTACCTCTAGTTTTAAAGCCTCACAAGACACACAAGGGGAATTTCTAATCCTACCTAATTGCTACTAGAACTTAACTATAAATGCCTCATGTATCTAATCTAAATCAGCCCTAATTTCATCACAAAATGCACAGAAATAGAATCAATTACTTTCTTAAATGCAGTATTGACTTGAAATTTTTAATTTTATATTTCTCCTCAAGTATCTTGTTGAGAGGATTAATCTTAATCGTGAGCCTAGGACAATTTTACAAGATTCAGTTCTAGAATGAAGAAGTATTTCAGTCATTTCTCTTATTTTAATTTTGCTATCCTCACAATGAAAGCAAGTATGATCAGAATTAAATTTAAGCAATTTCTTAGTGGAACTATCTAGCTTTAGTTCAAGCAAAGTACAGTTTGAGCATGACGAAGGAAGAACATCTAAAGAAATCACATCTAAGCCAATAACATTCAAGAAATCATGATCAATACTAGACTTGAGAGATTTTAGTTTATCTAGAGCATCTTTAAACTGACTAGCAATAGAAGAATGTGCATTTTTCAAATTATCCAATTGATTATGTAAGCATGAGCAAGATTCACAGTTATCATCAGGATTCATGGATTTGAATATAACAACTTCTAAGTTCAAGCATTCAATCATAATATTCTGGTTCTTGATTATTTTAGCTTATTTCTTCAATTTTTATTTAGCAGCAATAGGATCATGTTTTATCTCTTTGGAGGAAGGGCATACCTCGCCAAGATCACGATAGGGCTCATCGAAGGAGTCAATGTTGTTGTAGCCCTAGGCCATGAGCACATGACTATGTAGTTTTGGGTCTTCTTCTTGCCGTTGGAGTCGTCCTCTTCATCCTCTGTCCCTAAGTCTACATCGCTCATATTCATGTTATCAAGAGTGCTAAGAATCCGGTTGATGAACACACCGCAGTTGGAACTCCTCCCCCTTGCCCTTCAGCTTGGGGCACTATAACAGCCCAACTATTTATTTTAAATCTTTTGGTAACAATTAATTTAATTTAAAAAATAAAATAATGTTGCTTGAATTTTGAATTTTATTTGCCCTCATTTTCTGGTTTTAAAAAGGCATTTCCTTTTTAAAAGTAATTTAAGTAAAAACATAAAATACTATTAAAAAAAGGATATTTTGAATTTCTATAAAAATCCTAATTCAAATTAATTAGTTTAACTTATGTGGCTTTTATCTGGATTTTTTGTGATTTTTTGGGTTTTAAAAATTAGTTTTTAAACTAAGAAGTATTTTTAGTATAAAAATTAAAGGTCAAATTAAGTTGGAAATAATTTTCCTAAACATCTCTAGAGATTTCTGTGCTCTTTTCTAGAATTTTCGAACTTTATTTGCGATTTTCTAAGCTTTTATTTTATTTTCAGGAGTTCTAAAAAACAAAATTCAAATTTTATACCTTTCCTCCTTCCCGGGCCACCACGTGGACGGTCCTGATCTGCCCCACCGCCGCACGGTATCATTACCCATGCCCCCTTCTCCCCTCTCCTGCATGAGCACCACCGTCGGTCGCCGCACCACTTTCGCCGCAACTCGCGTCCCCTACCGATTCACTTCATCCTCCCTCTTCTCTGTGCGACCCACATTTCAAATTCCCCAATCCCCTTCCTTATTTCTCCCCACACCTTTCCTTTTTCTTTCTCTCGGTCAAATCACCGCTATGATCTCTGGTGAGGGACTTTCCCTTGTGCTCCCCCTCTGCACCTATTTAAAGGCACCCCCGAGCACCCTCACCACCTCACCACTCTCCCCGTTGCCTTCACTTTCCCCAGTGCCTGAGGATACTCTGCGTCGTGTTTCCTCTCTCCACCACTGATAAGAACATGTACCCTATGGATACAACCATATTTGCTATACTTGTTGTTCCAATTACAAGAGCTCCTACGCATCACTTAAATTATGAGCTGAGCTCATTTCAAAGAGATTTTACTTTATTTGATAAAGAACTTATGATATTACATAATGAGAGTTTGTTGCGTTTGCTATCATGTACCAAGATTTTTGATCAAGATCATGCAATACGTGACACTACACACATGTTAAAACCGAGGATGGTTTTTTGTCAAGAAGGGGAGGATGATGTGACCATGCCACCAACACGTACGACCGTAGCAGCCAATATCAAGATTGAATTAAAGGTGAATTCATTTCTTCAACTTCAACACATTTTAAATGAGAATATGATGCTACCTAATGATGAAAATATATATATTTGTAGCACCACATCACTTTGGAACCAATTGAAGCAAGGGTTCAAGTTGGACAGGTTTTGGAATCCAATTCGGCCTCCAGATCAATTCGGATTCAGCTTGACAAACCAACTTCAAACGGCCATAACTTTTGATCCAGAAGGCTTCTCGGGGCCCGTGAGTACTCGTTGAAAATCTCTTGGAGTATATTTTCAGATGGATCTAGTCTCACCTCCAAACTCTACCCGAGTAGATCATAAACTGCGAAACAAGTCAAGTTATTTTTCTAGTCCGAGTCAAAGTGGGCCGAGGGCCTTGTAACTTGGGCTATTTGGGCCGGTACTGTTCATGTGAACAGTACCACGGTCGCGTAAACAGTAACTAGGAATAGTACCACATCCCTTTTCATTAGATAAGTGTGGCTTCCCCCTCCCCTATTTAAGGAGGCCGCACCCTTTTAGTTTTCCTTGGATTTTTCTTAAGAGATTATTCTGCTTAGCAGTTTCACCGCATGTTCAGTTGAGGAACCCCAACTTGTGAACTTAAACATTATTCACAATTTCAAATTACATCTTAAACTCTCTTACTTGTGTTCTCGATTCGCTTGCAGGAGATAGCCTTCTTGGCGAGGTCAACCGTGTTCGGCACAGTTGATAACCAACGGAGCAGTGGTGTAGCGATTGCAAGGGGTTCGATCTATTTTGGTCGGAGCCTTTGGATCATCAACGTTGAGATCTCCACAATCGACTTATCAGTACCTCTCGGAAGATCGGGCCATCGTCACATCAACCACCGACTGTAAGTTTAAGCTTCATTGAGTTGATTTTGGTGATAATAACAAATGCAATTATGAGACTAATATGTTTATTGATTATGATATTGCTTAGTCTCATTTGGATGAAAAAGTAAAAAACATAAGAGGTATGCATTCAATATCACATTCTTATCTTATTGCATTCCTCGGATCCGAAATATAGAATGAACTTCACCAAATAAGTCAAACTTGAATATGTGCATATACATTCACAATACATTCTTATATGCACACATCTAGGGGGAGTTTACTCTATATTTTGTGCTTTCATTAGTATTGATCAATGTTCCATTTTTACATATTAAGGATCTTTACTTTGAGACATATCCCATGAGTATATATAGCTTGTGTAGTTCATATGTACTCATAATCGGGTTGTCATCTAGTTTTTCTATTATGTGTTAATGGTTGGATGATTAATTAAAATCGGACAAGTAAACTTTGCTTTAAAAGCTTACCTTAGAGTATACAAGTGTTGTGTATATGTTGTATACTCATAATTCAATTTTTATCTCATTATTTGTTGAGATTGTCATGAATTACCAAAAACAGAAGATTATAGAATCTAGTCCCTCCATTATGTGTTAATGGTAAAATTTGGTAATTGATGGCAATTGTACTAATATTTTCATGAGTTAGATAAATAGGTTAGGTTCCACAAATGTGAAAAACTTGAGATGACTTCATATGTTTAAGATCAAGTTAAGTGAAGGATACATCATGAGTTGATGCATGTCCGAGAGAATATAATCATGTGTTGATCATCAAGTCAAGTGAAGACCCATCATGTATTGATTGAGATAAAGTAAAGAATCCATCATAAGTTGATGCATGTCAAGACTATGACTCAAGGCAAAGGTATGGCTAGTTAGGGCTAAAGATGTGTTCCTAGTCTTTTGCCAGTCGTGATATTTGGTTGGAAGATCGGATTGTTAGTATAGGTTGCCGTACTATTAAGAGGGATCATACCTAGTAGCTTGAGTCTCATCATGTATTGATAATTTAACCTCACTTGCTCTAGCACTTCTTGGCATGAGACTTGTATTTGAGAATGTGTTTTGCAAGTAGTTAAAACTCATGTGTTCAATCCTTGTAATGTGAGACTATACATCGCAAATGTGTTTTGCAAATATTTTAAGTTCATATTTCCATTCTTTGTTGTATGAGGCATATATTTGCAAATGTGTTTTGCAAATGGTTGAAACTCATATATATAACCCTTGTGTCATGATTCTAAAAAGTGTGCAAATATGTTTTGCAGCTTGTTGAGAATCATGGATAATCATTATGTACATGATAGTGTAGTTTGCAAATGTGTTTTGCAAAATCTGTTCAAGTATATGCACTTTCAGGGAAATCAGAACTACCACAGTGTGTTCTACGGTACTACCGCTAGTCGGAATTATCGACGTTATAATCACAGAACTACCTTGTCTGTTGGTGGTTGGAAGACCTATGTGGTCAATGACCTATGTGGTCGAAGATCGACGTGGCAAAGATCGAAGTGGTTGAAACCAGCGTGGTCGAAACTGACGTGCTCAAGATTTGTGTGATCAAAGACCAGTGTGGTCGAACCAAGACAGTCGGATCCGATGTAGACAAGATTGTGTGATCAAAACTAGAGTGGCCAAAACTGACATGGTCGAGATCTGTTTGATCGAAGACCAATGGGGTCGAACCAAGACGGTTAGAACTGACATGGTTGAGATCTATGTGATCGAAGACTAGCATGGTAGAATCAACATGGTCGAAATCGATGTAGCCGAGACCTGTGTGGTCAAAATCGATATGGTTGAACTGATGTAATTGATTCAACGTGGTCGAAGATCAACGTGATGGTCAGAGATCTGTGTGATCGAAAATTGACATGGCCAATGTGGTCGAGACTTGAGTGGTCGAAACCAATATGGTGAGAGACCTGTGTGGTCGATCCGGACAACGTGGTTGAAGACCAGCGTGGTCGGAGACTAGCATAGTCGGAGACCTATGTGGTCAAACCAGATAACGTGGTCGGAGATCAACGTGGTCGGAGACCTGAGTGCTCAAACCATCCGATGTGGTCAGGGACCAGTGTAGTCGACGATTAGTACTTTCAATCGGCTCTGTGTGAGCAGTCCGATCAACTCTGTGTGAGCTGTCTGATCAGCGAGCGGTACTACCGCCTCTATGTAAGCGGTACTTCCAATTTGCAAAACGTCCGGCTTGTATACCAGTTCGTTTTTTCCAGAGAGACACCTGTGTAGAGTCTTCTCATCCCTGAGGAAATCGGTAGTTCCGCACGAGTGCTGCGATACTTCGGATGATCGATAGTACCGAACTTTGCATGATGAAACTACCAGATTTGCCTACAACGACTAGTTTTCTGACTATTGCTAAGAGAAGCAGATGTACCGATCATTTGCCTGTGGTGCTTCTAGAAATCCTATTTTTCTGTCCCAACGACTAGTTTCGAGGTCTGGGGTATATATACCCCCTTGTGACCTGTTGGAGGATAACTTTTGTATTCTATTTCACTATCTTAACCTAGTGTGAGGTCCTCCTCTCAATTGTGCATGTGTTGCGCCTTGTGAGTAAGGAGGAAGACTCTAAATTGCATGTGTCGCATCTAAAGGTGGATTGTGTATCCACCCGAGCTTGTGCATTCGTTACACATGGTGAGAGTCAAGCGAAGGGTTTGAATTATTGCTCTTGGAGTTTGCCGACTCCTAGACGGCATTAGAGTATGTGTGGTAATATTTTCAAAGAAGGTTGTAAGAAAACCTAACAAAGTTGTGAAGGATGGAGCTCACCTACCCGAAGCGGGAAAGAACTACCACTAGTGGATTGAGGTATTTCGGTTTAATTCGTGGAGCCAGTCCAATTCATTTAGGCTAACCTCAATATGGACTAGGAGAGACCAGCAAGTCTCCGAACACCACGGTAAAAAGCAATTGTATCGATTGTGTTTTATTTTCTTGTGCTCAATTTACATTCAAATAATTTATATTCATATAATTAAATTGATTACTTGTCATCCTAGGATTGCAAACCTTGACATAGTGTTATCTTGTTGATGCACTTAGGTGAACCCGGTTGCTGCTAATTCTCTATAACTACATTGACTAAATTTTCTATACCAAAGTTGTATTATTCTTTTCTACATCTACAATTTTCTACGAATACTAACACTAAATAAACTATCTACTTCATATACAAAATATGAAGTACAACATACAAAAATATTTACCACAGAAGTCACGAAACCTCTCCTTCTTCCTCTCCCTCTCGTCTCATCCTCCCTCTCCTTTTCTCTCCTCTCCTTTTCTTCCCTCTCTCCTCTCTTCTTCTCTTCTTTCTTTCCCCTCTACTCACCGTGCGTCTGAGCGCCCGCGTTGCATGGTCCATTTATATGCGCCTCCAGTTACCTAACCCTTCAGCCACTGGAATTGCAATCGCCTAACTGATGGGCAACTGAAAGTAGTCGCCTGGTGGTTCAGTGATTGCAATTTATTCGCTCAACGGCCAGCAGATTGCTTACGTGTCACGCGGCTGTTGGCGATAGGTTCCAGAAGCCCAACGGTTCAATGACTAGAGCCCATTTCTGTAAAAAAAATGTTTGCACAGGTATATTTATGTTATTTCGAATAAAATATAAATTATTTATTAAAAAAATTCGCACAAGAACTGCAATTGTCAATGAGATGAGCAGAGCAGCGCACTCCGGCATGGAGGCCCAGCCTAAGTCCATTACTTGGGCCGGGTTGCCCAAATTGGTCTGGCCCAAGGTACTTCTAGCCCAGGTGTGTTTGACAGCGTAAACCAGCACAAGCGGCTCGGTCTATTGGGCCAGAACCAGCCCTATCCCATCCGTCCTAGATGCAAGCTTTTCTGACAGCCAAGCCTGGGGCATACGGGTTATAGAAACAAAATGGTATTAAAATTCCTCTCCATACAAAATGGCATTATTCTTCGCTTAATTACCACAGAACCAAAATTAGCCTTCCCATCTCCGCATCCCAACGACAAGGTTAATAAGAAATCACCGATAACCATATGAGATTGTAAAAATGACCAGACATGACTTACATAAACCAGATGTAGGACACGTTCGGTCTCTATTACAGTGGATATAGAGAGTTTGATATTTCAAAACTTGCCTCACAGGCATTTCAGAAGACATTTCTACTTGGCTGCGTTCAAGCTCATGACTTATAGCTAATGATACAGTAACTAAATTTTAAAAGGTGTTTTTTTAAAGCATATCAACAGAAAGATTACAATAAAAAATGTACTGAGTTCAGCTGTATTGACCAACATCGCATACGACTGATTTTCTCTGCGTACTACCTCTTGCAAACAGCTAGAATTCAAAATTTTAAATCATAAGCCACAATCCAAAAGAACTCACCCACGACATAGCCCTGACACTAGATGATGTAACAAACCAAAAAACAAATATGATGAGTAAACTCTCCCTCTAAACTTAGAACGCAACTTTTTGTAGGCTCGTCAGCTTTGTTTGAAGAGTGCGGTTTTTCATAGGCTCGTAGGCGCTGTTTCTTCAAATGCTTCAACAACGCTTCCTCCTCAGTAATGTTCAAGGTCCCCCCCCAGTCAAGATCGCCAATTCGCCATGATCCCCATCGTACTGGAACATGCAAAGTGGTACTTCTACCGACGCTTCCTGCTCATGGATAGATGTGCTAAGACTGGAAAAATCTTTCATAAATAAGTAGCTTATTGTAGCATAAAGCATTTATTCTTCTCCCGGAGGAGAACATCAAGTCATCCAAGCCAAACTTGACAACCAGCATGTAAATAAAAAGTAAATGCTTTAGCCTTCGAGCCAATCAAAAGAGAGAACAATGAAGGCCACTAAACCTTTATAATCAGCACACGTCTCGGGTCTCAACCAAAATACCTTATAATTCTGATTAATTTCTCTTTAAGAGGAAGAAGAAAGACAAACCTTATTTTCTTGCTTGGTGCAAGTAACCCACGTTTCTCAATGCTCTTATAGCGATCCCTCGCTAGATTACAACACCCCTGCACGACATACATATATATAGCAGTTAGCTCCGGCAGAAATCTAGACAGCAACAAAACAAGAAGTGTTACCTTCAGCTTTCTAAGGGAGCCACTAATCTCTTCTGTCAATAGAACTTGAACGGGAGCTGGTTCAAATCTGTTAGATTCGGAATTTGTAATTATTAATTAGAAAAACCAAAAATTCATCAGCAAATATTAAGGAAATAGACTAACATGTACAAACAAATCCTTCTATATACAAATATACCCCAGTAACTAGTACAGTAAAACTGTCAATCCTATTTTGTACAGCATAAAATGGGGAAGTATTAGGTAAGAAAACGATGAACAGATGAATTTTGTATTTGAATTGAACTTCTATCACTAAGTTTCACAGAAGTAGCAGGCTGAGAAATGCAACATAGATTTGCTATGATAAATTGATAACTGCTTTGCAAAACTATTTTCTGACATAGGATGCAAGGCAAGCAACGTTGGATGCAGAATAACATAATAGTTCTCAAAAGAGAACATTCTGGAATGGCAGATCGTAGCAACTCCAGTTGTGTCAACTGCACACCTTCAAGAAATCTATATAAACTACTACATCTGAGTATCCTACAATAATTTCTCTACTGTAGTATTCTGCAGACATATGCCTACTAACTTGAATGTGGCCCCTTAATCTACTAAGATAACATGGCATCTGCAATATAAAAAGAAGTATTGATTTGCAAAATATATACAATAACATAGCCATTTTTACCAAAGTATATTAAAGGTACAAGAAGTACTGGTTGAAAAATATGGGCCAACTAAAATAATTAGTGTCAGAAATGTACTTGTGTCTGCCCAGACGAGGTGGGGCTGACTTGAGCCTTTCCTGTTTAGCCACAGTTCGCCGTATGCGCCTTTTCTCCTTTTCCTCATCCTCTTTAGCTATCTTGTCTATTATATCTGGCAAGCTGCACAAAAAAAAGCAAAATAATGTAAGCAAACTTTGACTAAAAAAAGACTACTCTTGGGAGCTCGATGATATGAGTATAAAACCTACCTGTCTATTTCCTTTGAAAGATTTTCCATTTTCTTTGCTTCTGCTTCTGCTCTTAATCTCTCCTTACGACGAGCTCTTCTGTTCAGTTCTACCCTTGTAACTCTTTTTGTTTTGGCCTTCCTGAAAATGAATAAACCATACAATTAAAATACAATATTATCTGCAAAGACAAATTGGCCAAAACAGTGAACATCATACTCCAATAATATTTGCAAATAAACACCTCTAATTCAAAAGGTCAAAACAGTGTGTTTTTTCTTGAAAAAACACAGCATCCCTCCAAAATGCTGTTATCAGATTCTAAAATACAGCTGCGGTCTTCAGTAATTTTCAGAAATATTGCAAACTAGTATTTGTCTATAATTACTGAGCAGGTGCCCTAAATGAATATCCCATGCCTTGCTCTGTTAGCTTCTAACGGTAGCAATGGAGGAATATCGGAACATATAAAACGCAAAGCATCACCAAAATTTCTAAAATAATAACTCACTTACAGAATATATAAACATTTAAGAAAAAAAAACCATAATCACACTAAGCTTTTACAACCATCATTTACATGTAGTAAACATGAAAGCTTTGAAAATAAAAGCATCATGTGTTAAAAGTCAACAATTGTACTATAGACTTTCAATAATATAGTCAAGTTTAACCTCTGTCCAGCCAAGGCATCAGCATCCTGGTCTCCATCGCCTTCTGCATCACCTTCATCTCCATCATCAGCATCAAGAAAAAATTTCTGCAGGCCAGGTGACAGAACAAAAGGTAGTAAGCAAGTGCTATGCAGATTGGTATGTAAAATCACAAGCGCACAATCCACTAGTAAGGTGCAGAACCATTCTATTTTATTTCAAAAGTTAACAGCGGACAAATACTCTGAATGGTTTCCAGATAAAATGGTAAAAAACTAACATATTTACAGGTCATATGGTTTACAGAACGTAGCTTGCAAAAAAAAGTTGTATTGAATGTGTTCATCTGCCATTGATATCTAGTTTTAAATATTCTTGTCAGTCTGGATTTCTGCATCTCTAGTTAAGGACTCAAGCCAATCCAATTCAAATACACATGAAATAACAGAACTACTCAAGCCAATCCAATTCAAATACACATGAAATAACAGAACTCAAACTGCATTGCGTGCTAACATTGCAATCTAGATGGCAAGAACCAGGGCATGCACTATTCTTCCCTAATGATATATCAAAGACCTTTGTGCTTTCATGATACTTATAGCGCCTCTAAGAAACTAGAAAGAAAAATCTCAAGAATGAACCAAACACTAATATAGCACCTTCAAGAGACTAGATGAATAATCTCAATTGTTCACAGGTATACTTCTGTTGTTTGAAATATCATGTATCTGGATGGTCATCTTTCAATAAATCAATAGCGCACTGCAAGGAATTTTATTTTAATATACTTGGTGCAAGGTAGATTTTCCAGAATGGGACCTAACTCTCTAAAACATTTAAATTCATAGTACACATCCAAGTTCACAAATTCCAATACAAACTGAGTGTGGAGGAAGCACTTAAAAGAACAGAGGGCTTCTAATAGAAGGATAGGAGATTGTAGAAATTTCAATAATCTGTTGATGGAGCTACGCATAAGCCTCAGCCATAAAACTTACTTCTTCTTCAGTGATTGCTTCACCGGGAACTGTAAGTGGCACAGGTTTGGGCCCCAGCTCTTTCGTGTAGATTTTACGCATCTCATTAGCAACGGCTTGAGCAAGAGAATCCTACAAACGCCAACAGAAACTACATGAGTAAAAGTTTTTTTTAGTAAAAACGCTAAGATATCCACTAGCCCTAGCAATTACTAAGAAGCAGGTAACACTGCCAATATCTGCAGCTTTAGAACATAAATGGGAACACATACTTGATGGGCTTCAAATGGAGGATTAAATGAACATCCTGGGGGCTCAATTTCGACAGCAGGAATCACAGATGTAGTAGATCTCTGCAATCAGTAATGCAAAAAAACTAACAAACTCAATTAAGACTGAAGAAGAAATGCAAAAGCCATCAAATTCAGCATTTCACAAGGACAAAGATTTGTAAATTTGCATAGTATGACGGCATACGTTACAAATACAAATTTAAATTTTCTTTAGTTACAAATAGTAGGAGAGAACGTGGACCCTCGCGTCACCTTTTTAGCTTTGGCATCTCCTTTAGCATCTCCACCCCAGATGTCAAGGTTCTTTTCAGCCGAATCATCTTCCTGCAAACAGACGAATACACCAGTTAGCAAGCTGGGCCTCAACCAGAAAGGATGTTACATTTCTCTCAAACAGCCGATACCATGGGGACACTTCTCTCCTCCTGTGCCTCCTTCAATTTCTTCTTCTTTGCCTTCTTCTTATCCTTCTTTGTCACCAAAGAAGATGGGACTGGCTGTACATATGGGTTCCGCTTCAACACACTTTCGTGATAAAGAACCTTTTCTCTCTTCTTCTCAATCTTCCTTTTGACGGGAATATCTGTAAGCAGTAAGCAAAAGTTCAGCTACACCAAGAAATGCATTAGCAGAATAACCACTGTAACATGCAAATGCGGCAACAGATATACCAATCGAGAGTCGAGGCAAATTTCTGCAGCATGTAGACGTAGTAACTTTTATAATTTAGTACACCCAAAATTATATACAGACTGTAAGCCTCAACTCGGAACTAGTGTAACAATTCCATCACTGATATGAAGCACCTAGTCGCTGATATATCGAAAGGAGTAAAAAAAACATTAGGCGCCCTGGTCTCAAATCTGAAGGTTAACATACTATCAGAATATCAATACCATATAAGAAGTAGCCATATGATAAACAAATTTCACTCCACTGCTTCCCAAAAACACAAACATTCGTTAGCCTCGACTCGGAACTAGTACTACGATTCCAACCCTGAGATAGTCCACCAAACCTCTAGGATTTTAAGTCTAGAACCCAACACCTTCCCCGCTCAGAAATTTATCGACCGGAGTAGCAGAAAGGTTGTTGACCTTTGGGGGTCGGTTCGGAGGTGTCGGCGGCGGAGGAAGTGGATGCGGAGGTGGGTTTGTCGAGGTAGAAGAGGGAGTCGGAGGGGAGGGAGGGGATGGCGGCGGCGCCAGCGTGGGCGTCGCGCGTCTGCTTCTCGAAGAAGTCGTCGATGTCGTCCGTGCAGATGTTGGCGCGCCACGCCTTCTTCCCCTTCCGCGAGCCCTTCGCCGCCTTCCCCATCGCCGCCGGTCGCTCAAGGTAGGTGGGTGGGCGGAAGGAGGCGGGTTTTGGGAGGAAAGGCCGAAAGGCAGTAGTTTTGGTGGGGAGTTAGGGTTTATGCGATTTAGGTGGGAACAGGGGTACTGGCAGGTGGGACCTGCCGGTATGTGGGCCCTCTGAGAACGTTCGGTAGCGCAATTTGTTGTTCGTTTTTTGGGGGAAATAGAAATAAGAAAAATTCAATCATCCAAACTCGATTTTGCTCTAGCGACTCAAATTCGTAATTTTGCTTGTATCTAATACGAATTCTTAACTTTGTCTCTAGAAAATATTTGTGTGTGCGAGAGAGACTTTGAACATGGGGAGTTGCACGTGAAAAATGCCCAAGTTTTTTAAAATACGTTGTAATTTCAAGCCCCATTACATTGGCTTTGATGATAACGATAAATGTAATTATGAGACTAATTTTATATCAACTATAATATTGCCTAGTCTCATTTGGATGTGATAAATAATAAATGTAATTATGAGACTAATGTGTTTATTAATTATAATATTATTTAATTTTATTAGAATAAAAAGGTAAAAATCATGGAGGTATACATTCGACAACATACTCTAATATCTTAGTGTATTCTTCAGATCCAAAATATAGACTGAACTCCACAAAAAGTCTAAAATGAATATGTACATATGTTTTCATTATACATTCTTGTATGCACACATTTAGGAAGAGTTTATTCTATGTTTTGTGGTTTTATTAGTATTGATCTATATTGCCTTTTCTATATGTTAAGAATTTTTACTTGGAAACATATCCCTTAAGTATACATAGCTTATATAGTCCATATATACTCATAATCGGGTTGTCATCTAGTTCCTCCATTATATGTTGATGGTTGGATAATCAATAACAACCAGATTTGTAAACTTTGCTAGCAATTAATCTTAAAGACAAATACTTTCATTTAAATAAGTTAATTGCTTTGAAATCTTATCCTAAAGTATACAATTATTGCGTACAAATTGTATACTCGCAAAACATCTTTTATCTCATTATTTGGTTAGATTGTGATGAATTAGCAAAAAGGCAAGATTGTGAAATCTAGCCCCTCCATTATGAGTTAATAATGAAATTTTGGTAATTGATAATAATTGATGTACGGACTAATATTTTCCATAAGTTGAATGAATATATTATGTTTCGACAATGAGGATGACTTCAGATGACTTTATATGTTGAAAATCATGAAGTTACGATATGAGATGGAAGATGGCTTTATATGCTAAAAGCCATCAAGAAGAGAAGATAATCATGAGTTGATCAAGATTCCCAAAAGGAGCTGACCATAAGTTGTTTATCAAGTCAAGAAAAGACTCATCATGTGTTGATGGAGTTCAAGTGAAGAATGCATCATGAGTTGATGCATATCAAGATAATGACCCAACTTGAAGTAAAGATGTCCGTGCATTAAGCTTCAAGGGGTGATTCAAGGCAAATATTAGACTAGCTAGGGCAAAGGGTACATTCCTAGTCTTTTATCAATCTTGGTGTTTAGTTAGAAGATCGAATTGCTAGTATAGGTTGTCGTACTATTAAGAAGAGTCATGGCTAGTACCTTGAACCTCATGTGTTGATATCTTAATCTCACTTGCTCTTGCTCTCCGTAGTATGATGCTATTATTTGGGAATATGTTTTGCAAATAGTTAAGACTCGTTTGTTGAATCCTTCTAACATGAAACTATACATGGCGAATGTGTTTTGCAAAATATTTGAAGTCCATGTTTTCTACTTCTTGCGGTATGAGGCTTATATTTGTAAATGGTTTAAGCTTATACATAATCCTTGTAGCGTGTGACATAAGTTTGCGAATGTGTTTTGAAAATGTGAAGAGTCCATGTATTTATACCTTGTGTGATTACAAAAGTGTGTAAATATATTTTGTAACTTGTTAGAAATCATGTCCGATCTTTATGTGCATGATACTCTAATTTGCAAATGTGTTTTGCAAATTAGTTGAAGTATATGCACTTCTTTGGAAGAACGGTAGTACCAGCATGTGTTGCGTGATATGATCGACAGGTGGTCAAAACGACATGTGTTGCGCAGTTGGACCGGCCGGCGGAAGTACCGACTTATGCGTAGTATGTTTTTTCGAGAAACACCTTTTGAAAGCTTTCTCCTCCCTTGGAAATCGGTAATTGCGCAATATGTGGACGGTACTACCGTGCTGCGGTAGTACCAGACTTTAGCCAGCGGAACTACCAACAATCTGTTATAACATCTAGTTTTCTTACCGTTACAGAGGGGAGCGGTAGTACTGATCTTATAATGGCGGTACTACCAAAAATCCTAATTTTTGTCCCCCAACAGGTAGTTTCAAGATGTGGGGTATAAATACTCCCTTATGGGCAGTTGGAGATGTGGTTGCTGCACTCAATTTCACTCTCTTGAGGTAGTGTGAGATTTTCCTCTCAATTATGCATGTGTTGCACCTTGTGAGGAAAGAGAAGGCTGTAGATTGCATGTGTTGCATCTAAAGGTGGATTTCGTATTTAGTTGAGCTTGTGCATTCGTTACATGTAGTGAGAGTCATGTAAGGGGATTAACTTATTACTCTTGAAGTTTACCGACTTCTAGATAGCGTTGGAAGTATTGCAGCTTACCTACCCGAAGCGGGAAAGAGCTACCACTAGTGAATTGTGGTGTTTGGCTTAATTCGTGAAGCCAGTCTAATTAGTTTGGGATTACCTCAACGTGAGTTAGAGAAACTAGCAAATCTCTAAACACCACGGTTAAAAGTAACCATGTCATTGTAGTTTGCTTTCTTGTGCTCAATTTACATTCAAACAATTTATATTCATAGAATTAAATTAATTGCTTGTCATCTTAGAATTGCAAATCTTGAAATAGACTTAGGGTCTTAGTGTATTTAGGTAAACCTAGTTAATTTAGGCTTTATTTGTGCTATACCAAATTAAGTTAAGTTTTCATATTATATACTTGATTTAAATCAAAAAATAATTGATAGAAGAAATTTTTTTAAAACCGCCTATTCAACCCCTTCTAGTCGGCCTCCTCAATCTTACAACACACATTTCGTCCAACGGTTAAGCAACTTGTCCAGGTATTGCTCGACTAGAACTAGTCGCTCAACCGGTGAGCGACTTGGACACTTAGCGTGCAACCATTGGGCGATCAGCCCAAGTCACTCAACAGTGGAACGACAGAGGGTTATTGATGTAAAAGAAAAAACACAAGTATATTACTATAATTTAAAATAAAAATAGAATATTTAAATAATTTGAAAATGCCCAGTAGCATAAGCATCTCCACTACATCAACCGCCCCTCCCTGGATGCACTTGAGCGGATCAATTTTTCCAGAGAGCGAGCGGAAGATCCGGTTCTTGAACGGATCAATTTTTCCAGAGAGCACCTGCGGATGCACTTGAGCTCTTGCGGGAACGGAAGTACCGGCCACTTGAACGCCGGAACTACCGCACCAAGCGGTAGTACCGCATTATGGAGCGGTACCTCCGGATCCCGGAAGATCCGGAGGGAGAGCGGATCGATTTTTCCAGAGAGCACCCTCCGGATGAAATCTGGATTTTCCTGGAGCGGAAGTACCGGTGATTCCAACGTCGGAACTACCGCTGTGTGCAGTAGTTCCGCTGTCCAGAGCGGTACTTTCGGAGTCCGGAAGATCCGGTCTCAGAGCGGATCAATTTTTCCAGAGAGCGCCAAAATTGGGACCTTTTGGAGTTTGGCTGGAGCGGTAGTACCGCGCCGACTTTGCGGAACTACCGGAGAGCGGTATACCGCAAATGTCAACGGCGGTAGTACCGCGCCGCCAAATCCAACGTCACTGCAAAGCTCTGACATAGCCGTTCTGGCGCAAAGATTTGATTGCGGTAGTACCGGCGCCTGGGGGCGGTAATACCGCTCGACCAGAATTGTTTCTGGAATTTATGTCAAACGGTTAGTTTTGGTTGGTGGAGGCTATAAATACCCCCACCACTGCACAAGGACTAAGGTTAGAGACTCATTGCATATTCCTTGAGCCCAATAGCATTCATTATTGAGCATTAAATTGAGGTGGTTTTGCAATTAGTGCAAGATTTTCAATTGTTGATCCACTTTGCACAAGAATTGCATTCAAGTGAAGCCCTAGGTCTATTACTCTTAGTACTTGCCGGCACTTGGACGATCGGGCGAAGTTTGGCTTGGTGATCTTCTCAAGAAGCTTGTGAGAAGACCCGACAAGTTGTGAAGGTTGGAGCTCACCTACCCGGAGCGGGGAAGAGCTACATTAGTGATCGATGTGTTTGGCTCAATTCGTGGAGCCGGTCTGATTCGTTCGGGCTAACCTCAACGTGGACTAAGGGAAACTGGTAAGTGTTCGATCACCACGGTAAAACATCGGTTGTGTTCTTTTGTGCTTAGCTCTTACTTATTTACATCTTTGTGATCATTTGATTGTTTAGAGCTAAGTTTGCTATATTGTTAACTAGAATCGCATAGGATTAATTGCTTTACATTCTTGTCATTTAAATTGTAAAGAATTAATAAATTGAATAAGAAAAATTTAAAAACCTCCTATTCACCCCCCCTCTAGCCGGTATCCTTGATTCTACAGCAGGGTGAGGCTCCCGCTCTCCCCCTAGTCACTCCACCCACTCCAGTACTCCACCATGTCCGGGGGGAAGGGGGCAAGGGGGAGGGCGTGTTGGGGTGGAGGGATGGAGGAGGCCAAGGAACGGACTGGAGGGAGGAGAGGAGCGCTGGGGTGGGAGGAGGGTGGCCGCACAGAGGGGACTGGAGGGAGGAGTGGGGCACCGGGGTGGGGGAGGGTGGCGGTGAGGAGGGGACTGGAGGGAGGAGAGGGGCGCCGGGGTGGGGGAGGGTAGTAGCGGGAGGGGACTAGAGGAAGGGAGGAGAGAGGCGCTGGGGTGGGGGTGACGGCAGGGAGGGAGGGAAGAGGCCAGGGGGTAGGGGAGGGAGGCGCCTGAGGGAGAAAGGGGCATCGGGTGGGAGAGGGAGGTGGAGAGGAGGGGGGAGGGGGCATTGGGGTGGGGGAGAGAGGCGGAGGGGGGAGAGGCGGTCGAGGGAGGAGGGGCATCAGGGTGGGGAAGGGAGGCCAGGGGAGGAGGGGGCACTAGGGTGGGGGGGGAGGGGCCAAGGGGGAGGGGCGCCTACGCTGGGACGGGACTAGGAGGGGAGGGAGGGTGGCAGTGGGAGAGCGGAGAGCCAGAGAGAATTTCTAAGAGATAGAGTGGAGTGGACGGAGTCGCGGTCTCACGGAGAGAGAGCGTGTTTGCGCATGAGAGACAGAGAAAGGGAGCTGACACAGAGACCGAGAGAGCGCTGAGCGCTTGAGAGATGGAGCCAACAGAGAGATAATAAAGTTGGAGAGATAGATGAGAGTTAGGACTAATGAGACGAGCGATTCTGAGAGAGAGCGTGGAGTGGAAAGATGCACCCAACGGTTAGAGAAGTAACGTTCGAGCACAATGTTCGGGTCTTCAGGAGAGTAATGTTTAGAAGAGCAATGCATATAAATTCATTTCTCTTCTCTCATTACTTCACAAGCATTTAATCTCTTATTTCTTTAACATCTCTCTACACTTCCTATTTCTTCAACATCCCTCTACACTCCCTAAGTCCCTATTTCTGCAACATCCCTCTACACTCCCAATTTATTCACCATCCATCAAATATGCTACCAAGGAGTTAGAGCATCAAGGAGCTCCCGAGCGGTATGCAGAGGAGTCTTAGCACAAAAAGGGCAGCAGGGCGTCTTAGTGTAAGCTCCTATCATCTCTCCCCTTGCCCTCTTCCGGCTCTGACTCCTGTTGATGCTCGTAGGGTCTCAACTAGGAAAGACAAGTTTGACATCACACTTATGGAAGAAACTAAAGAGCAAGTCTATTTATTCGTCCTCTCAGTCTCAGGCAGCCTCCAAGTGGAATTCTGTCTCGGAGCTGAACCACTACTTGGAGTATGATTTTGCAAATATTGATCCTAATCTTACTGGTAGAGGTTAGATAGACTTGCTCGAGTGGTAGAAGAACAACAAGAGGATATTTTTTGTGCTGTAACATTTCACACAGGATGTTCTCCTGGTGCCAGTAACCACCGTCTCTTCATAAGTGACATTCAGAACGGTAGGAAGAATAATCAAAGAAAGGAGATCATCCTTTATGCCTAGAATGGTGGAGGCAATCATATGCGCTAAAGACTGAGAATTAGCCAAAGAGCGGCAACAACATCAACTGGAGGATCTTGAAATCGTACAGACGTACGCTGACCTCGAACGCATGAACGACCTAGACATTGATAAGTAGATACTATGTACGCATGTTGTTATAGTTAGTATGTGCATATATTGTTACTGTACTCTTTTCCTTACTACAGGAATTCTACTCTGGGGCGTAAGGTTTTTAACGAGTCAGTATCATTGTATTTTTAAAATATCAAAGAAATTCCATTTTTTCCAAAATATTTACATCATTGCGTGCCTATGTTTTTATACAACTAATTCAATTTCAATTAGTTTTTAACGAGAGAGGTACGAGAGAAAGGAAGATGGCGACCACCGCCACCATCATGCCCGTCGCCTTCGTCGTGTAAAGTTACTTCTGGTTAGGCTTGAGCTGGTATGGCACGACGGACTTTAGATCGTGCTTGAGCCTAGCCAGAGGCGAGGTGAGCCGACATGGTAGATACGGTGAGATGGACTTCGAGATCAAATAGAGAATCTGTCTCTTCATTCCTCGTGAGCCACTTATTTCTCCGAAATCAGAGATCAGAGTGATTTTCCTCTTTTTTTTCCCAAATAGTCGACGGTCAACCCAACTCCCAGCTCTAGCAGCAGCTTGCAATTGCATGTTGCATTGCATCGCCTCAGTTCAACACGTGCAAACACACACAGGCGATACACGATGCTGAAGAGCTGCTCCTCCCTGCTCTCCTTCAACTGAGCCGGGGATTGGAGGGCTGCGGTGGTTGGTCGCGCGCGACCGGCGGCGCAGTGGCTCAGCACGCCACAGCCGCCGCATGCATCGTTTCCTCCATGCCTGTGGACTGTTGGGGAAGGTATTGATACGATTTTTCTCTGTTGCGTGGTCTCAATCAGGTAGGTTAGGCCATTTAGCCCACACGAAAATACTGATGGAAATACAAGCCGTGCATTCGTGTATAATGGGGCTGCATCGACTGTAATGACATTTCCAAGAGTGCTTGACATTTGGAGTGGCAATTTTCGAAGAGCAACGATTGTAGCGCCATTTTCCAAAGTTGGGCTGATTGGAGTGGCACTTATCCAATTATCTGAATGAAGTTTCCCTTGTGGATTTGGAGTTTCATCTCCGTCCTTCCCGCTGTGCCACCTCCGTCCGGCCTCCGTGGTATTCTCTCCCTGTTTTCGTTGGTTGCCTCAACTCTGGATCCACCACTCAAAGGCTCCACCAGCAGCACCTCCGCCAGGATTGACGACCGCAACAACTTTTATTCCGGATGGTCAATGGGAACTTCGCCGGGTAGGTCGCCAACGCTTGTTGCCATCACGGATCCTGCGGCACTCCCTTCAACCCCCCGTCCAAAGGACGACCCCTCTGCTCCGTTCGCCGCCCAGATCACCGGCGAATGCACAACAAGTGGTTCATAGGGTCTGTTTGGGAGAGCTCCACCAGCTCCAGATCTGCGAAAAACAGCTCTACTTCACGAAATTTTACCCAAACGCTTCAGCTCCGCGAAATCTGGATCCACCAAAATCCTGGATCTGAGGGCTAGATCCATGGATTTCACGGGGCTTCTCAAGGGGTGCTCCACCGTGGAGTTGGGTAGTAATTACCCACCGATGCCACTGGTTACATACAAAAGTGGTCATTCCACCAAAACCTCAATTTCGTGGATCTGGAGCTGCTGTACAAGCCAAACACTCTATGGTGGGATCCCAAATTCACGGTGGAGCTGCTCCATGGTGGAGCTGCTGCTCCAGATTCACGTTTTCAGTGGTGGAGCTCTCCCAAACAGGCCCATAGATCGGCGATCTAAGATTCTGCTTCATCGAAGTTGTCGTTGGATGTCGTTTAAGGACCTAGATGTAATTATGTTTTCTTTTTAGTCCTTCCTTCAAGGTTTCAAGGACTATTCTGTAATTTCCTTCTTTTCAATGTCTCTTTTGTAAATCTCTTGGTGGTTGTACTGAAATCCTTAGATGATATTCTTTTTCCGCTTATGACTTATGGTTACTCTGAACATATGAAATAGTTTCTCCATCATTTTTTCAAAACGGCTTATCAAGATAGCCTTTTCAAAGCGGATTACTGGCATTCAATTCATTCGCACAAACGCTCGCTCTATGGGGTAAAAACCATAGACGTAGTCATAAACCATTAGCAATAGTCGAAAAAACGTAGGGGTAAAAAGTGGATGTGAATTATCCGTATTTCGGTTATTGTATTCGATAGGATGCGAATATGATATAGATTTTCCCATCCGATTAACATTTTCTATCCTATTCGTATTTGAATTCGTATAAAAAATATGGATGTGAATATAGTATGGACTTTTATCATCTAAAATATTATTTTATTCAAACTATCCGTATTCGTATTCGACGAAGTAATATTTATATTTTATTACAATACGACTAATTAGTTGGATAAATTTTTTTAATTAAACATGAATTTATGTTTCTTTAAGTGAAATAAATGAATTAGAATGATTAAGCGTGATTGTACGAGGACATACTACATAAGTTATGAGGATATCTGGATTTGACCGAATTGAGTAGATATTCGATTTGAATTCATATATGACATTTGTCCAGTCCGTATTCATATTCAATGTTTGTTCGATTCGTATTTGAATCCGAGAAAAAAATATAGATGCGAATATGGTTTGAGCACTATCTAATTTGTATTCGATCTATTTTCACCCCTAGAACACAAGCCCTAAATCCAAAGTAAATAGACTCTGGGCCATATTTTCCTAAAAAATAAGTCTAGAATTGCATCTAGTCAAAAGGGCATATTCATATTAGTTTTTGCTGATAACTTTTGGCTGTATCTGATGAATAGTAATGGAGAATGAATAGTACTGGTTGATAGATGCTGGAGCATTCATATTGGTTTATTGATTTTTTTTATTGAGTGTATTATGTAAGAAAGACGGTGCAACGAAAGGCAATACAACATTCGGATCACAATGTGACAAATAAAATTGTGACATAATAAAATACAAAGTATGTTACACAATGTGAAAGTGTAAAGTAGTGGTTAATGAATGTAATGACTGATGGAAGCAGATTAGGGTATGTACAATAGTCTGTCTCTTAACGTTATCTCTAAAGCTTTTATCTCACCTAAAGACAGCACTAAAAATAACCTCTCCAATATTAAATCATTTCTTTAACTATTTTATATTGTTTTCTTACTGACTCATACCCTCTCACTATTTACGTTAGTTCACGAGTTCAAGTCGTCTCTTACATAAGAGACAACATATTATTTCTCATCACCTCCTCAGTCCTCTCTCCTCAACATGAAATTTTACTTATTTAATATAGCTAAGAGACAACTAAGATAACCCTATTAAAGATACATTTGTAAAAGCTGAGAAATTCGTCCTAGCTTTGGCTGGGCCCAAACTGACCGCTAAGGTGGTGTTTGGATTGGGGACTTGGTGGGATGGGATAGCTCCATCCCAGATATGTGGGATGAGATAATTCCACTTTTTGTTTGGTTGCAAGGATGGGTTCGTCCCTGTTTTTTGTTTGGATGGAGGGATAGAATGGGATCTAATGATCCCACCTCTTGTTTGGATGGAGGAATGGAGTGGGATAGCTGCATATACTCACCTTCCCATGAATTTGGTAGGATTACCTCCTTACCAACTTAATTCTCATATGCACAAGTATAAGACAGATCTAAATATGTTCATTTGAAATTTTCAGTAGTAATTGCAATATTAAACCTTACATATGGCTAAACCACAATTCATTGTCTAGTGGTACACACAACAGTACTTTTCAACCCATACATAATTAGACCACAATTCATTGTCTAGTGGTACACACAAAAGTACTACTCAGCCCGTACATAATTAGACCACAATTCCTTATATATGTGGTATAGACAAAAGTCCTACACAGCCCATACATGTTAACTAGTAGTAATTAGACCACAATTGATAGTTCCATGTGGTACAAGCAAAAGACATAACCACTAATACAACTGAAGACCAAATTTTTTTGTTGAGGTACTCAATTCTTGTCCTATCCCTTTCATCTAGTGGTCCATAACTAATACCTTCTCTCCTTACACATCTTTTTCTTTTTCTAGACTCAATAATCATGGCCATCATTGACAACAAAATTTGCGCAGCGGCCGCAAAAATCAAAATCTTGGTCCTCTTTTCCATCTACAGATTAGCAATAGATGCCACTCCATCACAAATACAGTATAGTACAGATAATCAACAAAAAATTCATATTGCTGCATTCACATGCTAACTCACACATCACAAATATTTACTGTCAAACAAATCAACACATATATCAACTAAAACATCACACAATTACTTGCAAGAGAGCAGTGCCCAGATATCACATATATCACACAAATATCACATATATCACACAAATATCACATATATCTACTGGAGTAGAGTCTATACCTTGCAACAGAAGGCCGGCAGTGGAGCAGAGAAGGCCAGCAGATCTGGCTTGGAGCAGAGAAGGCCGGCAGTGGAGGAGGCTGAGGCCGGCAGTGGAGATGAGGCCGACAGATCTGGCTGGAGCACTCGGCGGAAGTGGGCCGGAGAGGACGGCGGAGAGGAGGCCGGCAGTGGAGAGGACGGCGGAGAGGAGGCCGGCAGTGGAGATGACGGCGGGGAGGACGCGCCGGGGCGGAGATCCGGCCGGCAGTGGAGAGGAGGCCGACGACAGCGGAGACGAGGACGCGCTGGAGCACTCGGCGGACGTGGGGCGGAGAGGAGGCGGGCAGCGCGGGCGGCAGCGGCGAGGAGGCGCCGGGCGGAGATCCGGCCGGCGATGGAGAGGACGGCGGGCCGACGAGCACCGACGACGTGAGGAGCGGCGAGGAGGCGCGCACACACCAGCCGGCGGCGCCGCGCGTGGAGAGAGAAGGGCGATCGGCCGGGAGATGCGAGGAGAAGGCGGTCGGCCCTGGCGCGCGGCGCGGGGAGATGGGGAAGGTAGGCGGCGCGGCGGCGGGGAGATGGGAAGGGCGGTCGGCGCGGGCGCGGGAGAAAAGAAGCGAGCGGCGCGGCGCGGGAGAGATGGGGAAGAAGCGGCGGCGCGCGCGCGCGGCGTGGGGAGATGGGGAACAGCAGATCGGCGCAGCGGCGGGGAGAAAGAAGCGAGCGGCGCGAGGATATGCGAGGAAGTGCAGCAGCGCGAGCGCGGGGAGACAGGGAAAAGGCTGCGCGGGGTGACGGTGAGGAAAAGGCTGCGCGGGGTGAGGATTAGGCAGTGGCGCGAAGGAAAAGTGGGTTGCGCCGTTCGCTCGGTTTTGGCGGATGGTTTCAACCCACTTTTCTGAGGAATCTTTTCTTTTGGGTCCAACCCACTCCATCAAAACCTACAACCAAACACCCTAAAAAAAGGGTTGATCCCCTCCCATCCCGGAATATCCCTCAAACCAAACACTACCTAAATCTACTGCATCCTCGAGGGATTTTAGCCACCTTTGCCTCCATGAATGCCCCCCTAATGAAGCTCTTGGGCCTCAACAACCACAGCTATAAAAGAACGATCATACTCCACATGTTGAGTCGATAGACATGCTCCAAACTAATCTTACGTCCTTTTTTTTCTTTTCACATGGTACGCATACGAGTATGATTTGTTGTATGAAAAGATTTGTCGTTCAGCTACCTCAGCACCATGTGGAAACACCTAGAGAGGGGCGACACCATCTGATCAAATGGAAATGCTAGCCATGCTAGCAGAATGGAAGGGGCGACGATCAACAGATCACCACACCACTACCCTGACGCCATGACGAACAGTCTATGCTTCATACCACAAAGCACTGAATATATCACGAAATTGTGAGTTGTCATGGAGACACGACTTAATACCAACAAGTCCATACAATATACCACTAATCCTAAAGTTGATAAGCTTAAATGTACTCCGGTACTCCCAAATTGAGCCCATGTTAGTTTCTATCCAGGATCCCTCCTTCCTCAAAAGGAACGACTTCAAACAAATGCATCTCCGCAGTGCTCCTGTTACATGGCATTAGAATGCCGAGCGCTCTTTTGAATCTGACGACAAATTGGACAAGTGGCTTGACCTTTTCCTTCTAAGGGGCTTCCAGGTGAAACTGCTTCCCTGCTGCAAACCGCTGGTGGCGACGTCATCTTCGCCATCGTCGTCATTCTCGTCCTTGCTGTAGGAAGAAACTCCAGCCCTTCCTGTTTCTGGTGTCCAGGTTGGGTTGCTTGCACAATCTGCGCTGTTCTCTAGAGACTTGAACCTTTTCCTCCTCTCATGTAAATCAACTTCTTGTACGCCGGATGAATAAGCACTCCACTTGGCTCTTGGAGTCATCTTTGGAATGTCTTCAATTCCGTCCTCAGATTTCATCCACTGATCACTAAGAGAGTCAGAATAGACAACCTCCTTCCTACGTCTCTTCGTGTTAATCAGAATACTTTGGGATTCATCTGCAATGGGTTTCTCAGTTAAGGTTTCATCATTGTTGGCAAAAACCCAGTCTGGAACCTCAGTTCCCTCCATAAGCCTTGATTTGTAGTTCTCCCTTTGTCGCCTTTCTTCATCCATCTTCTCAAACAACCAGAATTCGTCTTCAGTTCGAGCAGCCAAACGATTTATCTCACGCTCACTAGGGATATCAGTTCCCAGTGAGCTTGTTCCTCTCCTCAGGATCTCCTGTAGCATCGCTCGCCTGTCTTGTGCTGCGTAGGGAATCCACATGACAATTTTCGTTAGTTCTAACATATGCACGGAAAAGGAAAACTCATGGAAAGCTATAAGAATTAAGAAGTTAAGAACAGCACAGCCAACTTGAGCATTCAAACTAACCTGTGGAGGTTGTGTTGAACAACCCAGCCTGGATAACTTTTGCATCGATACCCATCTTCTGTTTTGCACGGTCCAAGATCTCTTCTTCAATTGAGCCAACACTAACAAGAACAAACACGCGCACTTCATTCTTCTGTCCTATACGATGGGCACGGTCTTCAGCTTGCTGGTCCATCTGAGGATTCCAGTCACTATCAAAAATAATAACAGTGTCTGCAGTCTGCAAGTTCAATCCAAGGCCTCCAGCTCGTGTGCTGAGAAGAAACAAGAAATATTCTGAGTCCTTCTTATTATAATCTGCCAATAATCTGCCTCGTTCTTCTGTCTTCGTAGATCCATCAAGCCTCATGTACTTGAAGTTGTACATTTGCAAATACACTTCTAAGATGTCAAGCAGTTTTGTCATCTGAGAGAAAAGCAGAACCCTGTGACCAGCTCTCTGCAGTTTTGGAAGTAGACGGTCTAGCAATTCAAACTTCCCTGATGATCTAACAATTTCCTCCCGCTGATACATTTTATAATGCTCTACAAATAGGTAGGGATGATTGCAACACTTTCTAAGCTGCATTGACAGATTTTGCAGAGCCCTTGATTGGAGCCCTGCACATACACAGATATAACAATAAGTACATGATTGTTTTTTAAGCGAAACACAAGGATAGTGAAAATGCAAGAATGGCACAAGGGCGAGATTACATATTAGATATACCACCAACACAAAACAGATCCAAATTTTCAATGACATTATAGCAGAAGTTTGCAATTTTATGCACTGTTCTATTCTCCGAGGACCAGTCAAAGATTACAAATTTCATTCAGTCAAAATACTTCCTGTCGGGGAAAAAGGATTAGTAGTACAACATACCAGATCCTAGCGCAACCCTTCCCTTGCTTGTGACTTGTTCGTAGTATGCTTTTTGCCAAGCAGACAGATCGCACTTAAGTATTACTTGTGTTTTCACAGGGAGATACTTTTCCACTTCATCTTTCTTCCTCCTCAACAAAAATGGACGCAAAACCTGGGCAAAAACCAAGAGTACAATGAATAAATTAAAAAAAACCCCAAATATCATAATTAGCCATCAGTTCATGTTTCACACACTTTACATGTTGTCATCTCTCCAGTTGGTTCCATTCAACCAAAAAGATCAGGATACAAAGAAAGTGGAGGTATCACCGTATCAGTATCACATGGCAACATGTAAGGGAGTAAAAAGCATTGAATGACTGGGAAGGTGAACTGGGGCAGCATTACTCACTTGATGCAAACGATGTATGATAAGTAGCTGTTCCTCATCATTAAGGCTCACATCACATGCAAACGGTGCATTGAACCATTCCTCAAAATTCTGGGATGAATTAAAAATATTGGGCAGAATAAAGTTAAGCAAAGACCACAGCTCTTGCAGGCTATTTTGGATTGGAGTGCCAGTCAAAAGTAATCTGCGACGAATCTGATATCTACAAAAAAAGTATCAGCGATCTATAAGTCAGATTGTCGAATGATCCAAACAAATTAAACACTTTAGTTCATTAAGCATGAACAAATAGGTTAATGACAAACACTAAAAGGATGAATAATACATTAGGTTGCTACAAGAAATTGCAAAAATGAGAGTAGGCAAGTAGCCATGAAGCAAGCCAGTACTGAAATATAATGGAAAACAGCTGTCTCAATCAGATCAATTACATTCCCAAAACAAACTTTTCTTATAAATTTGGTAAATTTCACCAGCCTACCCTGCAGTTCAAACTAACTGAACGATTGGTTTTTAAGCCGTTAAATTCACAGTATTTCCAATATACAATATGATGACTATTTAATCAATTATCACTTGGCACCATGCTCTTGATACGAATAATGGCATTCATCTCAGTGTGTACAGGAATGAAAAATAGTCACTTATTTAATTGACAAAATCCAGATGTTTGACCCAGAATCCATCAAGCTTCTTTATACAGTTGCACATGTCACATGCTCTCTTTTTCAGTATTGATTTTCAACATTTTCTTTGTTATGAATAGCGCTTGTATGTATCATGAGGCCGATAGACCAATATATATATAAGTACAGATAGAACATATGCAGAAAACCCCTTATACAACAGGGAAAATACACAGCTAATAATACATATCTAACATTCTTCTCCTTGCTCCAAATATAAAGACCAAAGGCTGTGCCAGAAAAAATGACCCTAGTCTTTGTGCAGACATATAAAGAAGACATAATGCATACCTACAAAATTAAAAGCAAGGCAAATTGAGAATTCCATACTGCGTACAGAATTATTTATTCCCAATTCCCTTAATTGTACTGTTAGCTATTCCCTTAACACTGAACAAACTTCTCCTAGTTTTTCGGGGAAAAAAGTTTTGCCCAATTAGATTAGTGCAGATTGCACTGATCAAGGCCACAAACTCTCCTTTGGAAGTTTTAAGCTCACTTTCTTAGCAGATAGGTATTTATTTCAAGTACAGAACTAAACATGAAGACAACAAAAATCAGCTTGTCAGACAACCAAAATTCTGATAGAACAAACACTAGCAACCCCATATTTACTCAGCTCTCATTATTTTTCAAATGTCAATTAAATGTTAGGGAAAATAAAGAAAGCCCTACAGTTCATTATTTACAGACCATAGAAGGCAAGGTCCATGTGATAACCTGCCAAGATAAGGTATTTTGAGACCCATTCATGAACTGCAATAAGGTGTTTGAGCCCATTGCCACCTTATTTGAAGAGACAAAGGAAAGTTCTATGTGATAACTGGCCAATAGAACTAATCTGATAAATTCACAAGGTTATAGAGACCTAGTACTACAAATAAAGCTCAAAGCTTAAAGCTTTTTGGTGGCTGACACTTCAGGTGGTGTATAGGCCAGTGGGTCACAAAGGCATTATTGGCCAACAGAACCACATCCTCAGATAAAAAATTGCGAGTGATCACATGTGATCTGAAGCATTACTAGGGTAAACAAAAGTAAATTATGAACAAAGCATATACCCAGAAACTAGTGTGCGAGCAAGAGCACATTCATGGTTTTTCAAACGATGTCCTTCATCAACTATCAAATAATTCCAGTAAACCTTCTTCAGGAACTTCTTATCTTTCAGTATCAAGTCATAGTGCGTGAGCAAAACATTAAATTGTCCTCCTCCAAAATTTTTTTCCCTTAGAGACTTCCTCTCATCTGGACGACCATCGTACAAAATTGTCCCAATGCTGCAAAACACAAGCATGTTGGATTTGGGTCTCTTTGATACATGATTACATGGTAGAATGGAAAATGTACATAGAAATTTTGATCATGCACATTCAAGTGAAACAGTACCTAGGAGCCCAAGTTTTGAACTCATTAGACCAATTCGGTAGTACTGCTTTTGGAGCTATTATTAAGTGTGGTCCCACGACATCCTTCTTTTCCAGTAGATAAGCAATCAAAGCTATGGTCTGAATTGTTTTCCCCAAACCCATTTCGTCAGCCAGAATACCATTCAAATTGTTGTTGAATAAAGAAAGCATCCATTGGAGGCCCTCTAATTGATATGGCCGTAATTCCCCACCTTCAAGAGCTGATGGTTGTTCTGTTACCTGTAAATTTAGGAGAGCACAAAGAAACATTAGTTGTATCAGAAGTACAGATAATTACAAATTGTACCTTGTAAAAACAAAAAGGCTAAATTCAAATTAACGGAACACCAGAATATAAACACCAACTAGAAATGGATATTGAACCAATTAACCTTGGAATATTCCATTTCTAGACCCTTGAGCAGTTTGAAATATCACAAGTATTATTAAAACCCAAATATAAACCACCATCATCAGTTAATGCAAAGAGAAAATAATGAGTCTTCTATATCAATTATGGGCAGTTGGGCCCTACAGAATCAAGGATTCCCATACAATTTATTTAAATTATCACATTATGGACGAACAGCTGGTCTCTCCCCTACTGTATTCCCAAAAAAATACTATCTATCATCATCACGGACCCAAGAGAAGCATAAACATTATTGCACCCCAAAAGTTGGCATTCAAATTTCTATCCCTACTTTTGGAATCGCTACTACTTAAAAATACGAGTTGGTGGCCGTACGTCCATTCCCCTCTCCCCTCCCCTCATAGAGTGAATTGGCACCGACGTGTGAGCCTAGAGTGTCAGTGTCCTTGCCCGACCGCTCGCGTCACTCCTTCCCCGACCCCTCACGAACGGACCGCTCCTCCCCGAATCCTCTCCTCCGCCGCCGCTGACGCTCATCTTTCCTCCCCTCGCATTCGCGCCACCTCTCCCCTCTCCGCTTCCCTCCACTCCCCGTCGTGCTCCCTCCCTCTCCACCCCTTAGGTCCACCACCTAGATCTGGCAACTACACCACTTCTTCGCTCACGACGTCCAACTCCGGCACCACCTCCCTCTGTGCCCTCGCCTTCCACTGCCACCTCCTGCTCCCCCGCACCCACCCTCTCACCCCATCCTCCTGCCGCCGCAGCAACCTCCGTGCCCTTGTCCCACCCCTGTGCGCTCCCTCATGGCCTTCTCCATGGAACCAGCGGGCGAAGAGGTGGAGGAAGCCTTGGCCCCCGATGCCGGCGGCGCTGGAGGCTAGATAAGCACAAAGGAGTGGTAGCGCTGGGGCACCTCTTCTCCCGACCATGCTGGCCGCAGTCATCCGCGAGCTACTTGAGATGAAGGTTGAGGCCGGTGAGAAGATGCAGCTTTTTTCTCCAATCCCCTATTAGATTTAGATGTTCTTGTTGCTTTTGTGCTTCTAAAAGTTATAGAACACTGCAATTCATGGTTTCATTTTCTCCGAACTCGTAAGGCGATTTCAAGGAGCCGAAGGCGTGGAGAGTGAGGGCCAATGGTGCAGGGTAAGGGTTGCGGAGGTGAGAGGCAACAGAGGTGAGAGGATACAACAGCGATGGAGCGACCGGAGGTGAGATCGCACATGGTGCAGCCGGCTAAGGGCGGGAGGGACCTGCTGCTGTGGTGACAGATTGGGCCCAGATTGGCGTGCAGTTGTAGGAACGATGGTGTGCGTTGGACGGTTAATCCTTCAACATTACAATAGGTAGAGCTACTACTCCTTTTTCATCCACTTCTCCTTCTCCTACCCTTCTCTGCCTCCTCAGGCCGATTGGATTTCTTCTCCACCAACTTGTTCTCAGGTCAGCCCAATACACTTTTTTTTTCAGTTTCTGTTCACATGAATCTTTGGTTGCTTTGCATTGTTGCTGCTGCTCTTGGCTAATGTATGTTCTGCACTCATAGGAAACATATAAACATTTTGGGCCAACTGGATTCCTTCTCAGGTCAGCCAAATAAACCTAATTTTTCATTTTTAACCTGCAAATTACTAAGGCTAATGGCTAATGTATGTCACACATTATGTTGTCTGTGCAAATTTTGTGCCATTTTGTGCTATGGACAAACAACATAATTTACAAATGGTTTCATTTTTAACGTGAAACACAAGACAGTACAAGGAGACCAAGTAGTGGTTTGTAACGTGCCCATCGTCGGGTGCTGTTTCCTGAAAAATTACTAAGGCTGCATATTGTCCTTTGATACTTGTTTCAGTACATATGCAGACCATATATATGTTCCATTTTTTCTGTTGCAACAACCCACCGAGCAATGTCTTGCTATTTAAACCATCTATCATTTGTGTAAACTGATTAAATTGACAATACTAAGCAAGAAAAAAGACATGCTTCATTGATGTGTAAACAAACGTGCTTCATTCATACATGAAGATTTGATTAGAGCTAGACATTGGTATCGATTTCGTTTTAGCTAACCTAAATTTCTATGAGTACTCTGTAATGATGTCATCAAGCATGTCACATTTTTCATTGTTCGTCCTGTGTTTTAATTATCCATATTTGCTTGGATATTTATAACTTGAAGGGTGCCTGCTCCATTAGTTGTTTTGACATGAAACATTTCAGGTAAAAACATGTGTTATTTCTCTGTTATGACCCCACACATGAATGTGTCGTCTCCCATTGCATGACATCCATGTATTCTGTTAATGACATAAATCAATGCTCCCAGACGCATGGTTCCGAGTGTTCTCGGGCACGAGGTCCCTAGCGTTCTTGGACGCAAGATCCCAAATGTGCGTGCAATGTCTGGATGGTTTATTTGCATGCAAGTCATAATTGTCACCGCCCCTCCCATGATGCCTTAATTTTACTTCTCAAAGTGCTTGCTGAAATCTTTACTTCTCACAGTGCTAACCACTGATCTAGAGGTAATTTCATTTTTGCCACTAAGTTCTCTCTCTGACATGTGGGCCAATACCCCTTGTCAATGAGATGGCCAGCAGACAAAACAAGATGAGTGTACCGCTTAGTTCGTTTGATATATTTCAGCTCAAAGTTTCTGACAATACATTGTGCAATCACATAAGATGTACTAATTACATGACATATTAGATCAGGATAGTCCTTGTCTCATGAATGGACAAATGCTTATATCTACATCGTACTTCTAAAAATATGCTGGATTATTTTACAACACGATATGCCAAAGCCTGGATTACAATGCCAAACATTGAGAATTATTTAGTAAGGAAAACAATTAAGCACCTTGTTAAATTGTGGGATATATCTCTAGGGACGATGTCTTTGGTCCTAGAAAAAGGAACAAGGTTTCCCACATATTGATTCTGGAGACATTGGTAAGTAAGTCATGACTGACTTGACCGAAAAGGGTATAAAGTATCACAGCTTTAACATTATTACAACAAAGAATAGTTAGAATCTACCAGCCTGAATATGCCACTTTCTGAGATTGAGAGCACTTACAGAATAAATAGCCCATTTTTATTTAATTGTCCTTTGATGTTTTTTTAGTATATATACAGTGAGAAGACCATAAGACCATATATCTGTTCTATTTTTTCTGTTGCAACAACCAAACGAGCAATGTCTTGCTATTTAAACCATCTATCATTTGTGTAAACCGGTTAAATTCACAATACTAAGCAATAAATCTGTGAATCACTTTTGTATTATAGATATGAACGCTATCGTTTCTAAATTCAGTTAAAGCAAATTTCACAGGGAAGTTTTGTGAAAGGATATCAAATTGGTGTAATATGATGTTTTCCCAGGACATCAGAGGTTTCTACTTTTTGCCTGCAATAGCTTCTATGGTTTTGCTATGTTTTGTTTGATTCTTTTAAAACCTAATTAACTATGAGACACACTTTCTGCTTTTGAGCCGCTTGTAGCTGTGATGAATTATGCCTTGGAGTTGTTGACTTTGGGATGCTATTTGTCTTTTTTGGTGTGTTACCAATGATTAATTAAGTAGTTTGCTGGTCATCAATCAAGGCTCTCAATTTTGTTAGTAGTGGATGTAGTCAAGCCGCAAGAAACATAATTTCGTTTTAGCAAGAATGTATAGTTGCAAGCCTACAAGAAAATATTTATTATGAAGTTTGGTTTTCCGTTGTAACGCACGGGCACCTAAATAGTATTATCATGACATCAAAATTGTAATCACTTGCTACTAAGCTCTTTGACACTGGTTTTTTATTTAATAATTATCGATATAGTGGTCAACAAAAACTGTGCTAATTCTATAACTGCGCGACCTAGAAGACCCAACAATTTCTCAAGCAATGAATTAGTATAACATATGGCTAAAAAGTGAAGCTTTAGTCTACCTTCTCTTCGATGGAATGGACAGTAGAATCAAGCCTACGGCCTGCATTAAATTTATTATCATTTGCAGAGCCATTAATATCTGCATCATCATCATCAGGAGACTCTGCAGGGGATTCACTCTTGAGGCCTGAGATTTGAGAACAATCATCAGATTCTGACTCTTTTGGCACTTCAGACACTTCAGGCCGACTAACATGCTCAGCATCTTTTTGTCGCTGTACAGCTTTCCCAATTCCTTCAAGAAGCTCATTTGTTTTGTCAAGGAGCATTTTCAGGCGTTCATTCTTGCTCTCCTCAACCATCCGCATATATGCTTCTTGATCACCTGCTTTCAAAACTTGCAACCTACTTTTTTCAAGCCGAGTGATACGTTGACGTGCCCGAAGATGCCATGCCTACATTTAGTAAGTAAAAAAAGGCTCACAAACACTTAAAACCAGCAAATCCAGAAAAGGAATATAGGTATGCATATTCTATCCTAGGAAATGTTACATAGTGCGAAAAAAGCAATGTTCAGAGATATGGCATTAGTTTATTGAAGCAAGAACATTCAGATAGACCAATGGATACAGCATAAATAAATTTGAGAGTTATACTAAAGAAGCATTTGGCTATATGGGAGGATCGTCATACAGTACAGTCTACATATCATGGTATCAGTAGAGTGCAACCATTGGAGAAAACCAGGAAAGTATTTTTTTTCTTAACTTTGGAATTCATTTATGCTTCGCTAGCACCTACCAGAAGCAGACCATATCTGTTAGGGACGTGGGCTCAGGAGCAAGGTTCCAAAACCCAGAACAAGAGGGAATACCGCAGGACGGCCAGTAACGGTTACCGGCCGGTAAACAAAAAAACAGGCCAAATTTCAAGCGTTAAAATTTGAATTTAAAACCAGTGACCCAAAAAAACGGAAAAACCACTAAAAACCGGTCTTTCAAATTTGAAATTGGAAATTCCTAACACATTCATGGCAAAAAGCATGAAGTCAAGCACGGGAGGTGCATGCATCTTCCTAATACATTCTATTAGTGTTAAACAATGTAAACATCATTAGGGAAACTAACTTTTACATTCAAAAATTGAAAATTCCTAACACATTCATGGCAAAAGCATAAAGTCAAGCACGGGAGGTGCATGCATCTTCCTAATACATTCCATTAGTGTTAAATAATGTAAACATCATTAGGGAAACTAACTTTTACATTCAAAATTTCAAATTTAAATTAAATAAAAAACTACTGGTTTTTATTCTACCGGTTGCCACCGGTAGAACCGGTTACCGGCCGGTTACCGCCGGGATTTGGAACCTTGCTCAAGAGAGCCACAGCTCGGGGAAGCTGCATCCATGGCCCATTAGGAGGGGCTGCACGCAAGGAAATAGCAGCCACACCTTCCTAAGGCTGGCTAGTTATATTAGGAATAGAATCAATTTGATTATCAAGTTGATGTCTTTAGAAGATAGAATATTATCTCTGTTAGTTGGAATGTTATCTCTAGCAGTTGGAAGCCCCTCCCCTTCAGCCAAGCCGTGCCAACCCTCCTCTAGACGGCATTTACCCCCATGAACCAAGGTACACAACAATTTGGTATCAGAGCCAACCATCATGGCTTCTACTGCTGTGTTGCTGGCCTTGTTAAAAGCCAACAATGAGAAGATGATGGCCACCAACACTAAGGGCCAAGATCACCAGCATGAAGTCTGCTATCATGGCTAGTTCGACAAGCTGGACGAGATAATAGAGGAGGGGTTGCAGCGTGTTGTTGTGATTTCTACACCTCAATCTCCAACACTAGTGTCGACACCACCATTGGTCCAGTCGTTGGCAACTTCCTCGGTGTCTCCTGTGGAGGTGGCCATGGTGTTGCCACTACTGACCAGAAGGCTTTTGCTCGCACCGTAGTGCACACTGCGCAAACCAAGGTGCCTACCGCAGCATGAGCCATGGTACATGCTGCGTCCGCGACGATGTCCGCACTGGCACAAGCCGCATCTATCGCGGCATTACCGCACACACAATGGAAAGCGCCAACACCACCACGGTGTTAACTACTCTCACGACGTCGTGTTCAGCCATTGCCACGGTATTAACATGGGCTGTCGTGCCCACGTGTGGAGGCAACAGACTAGTGGAGCTCTGATGCCAAGCAGAGCCGGTGTAGAACTCTCTCGTCGTTGTGGGCCCACCAAGGACTGTAACCGTGGCCACTACCATGCAGATCGAGGACGAGCTGCTTGTCTAAGGTGTAATGTTAGGTACGTGGGCGCAAGAGAGCAACTGCCCATTAGGAGGGGCTGCATGCTTGGAAATAGCAGCCGCACCATCCTAAGGTTGGCTGGTTATATTAGGAATAGTACAAATTTGATTATCAAGTTGATATCTTTAGAAGATAGAATAATATCTCTATTAGTTAGAATGTTATCTCTAGTAGCTGGAAGGTTTAGATTGTGTTTGTTAAGGTAGGCTCGATATAAACACAGCATTGCCATCTATTTTCGTTAAGCAAGAAGGAATAATCTAATCTCCCCCAAATTCGTTTCCCCAGTCCATGGCCAAGGAATAATCTAATCTCCCCCAAGTTCTTCTCCCCAGTCCATGGCCCCTCCTTTCTCCTAAAGACCCTCCCCTTCAGCTGAGCCGTGCCGGCCCTCCTCTGGACAGTATTTACCCCATGAGCTAATGTACACAACAATATCAGATTATCACTCTTAACAAAGAACACATGTTTGAACAACGTCACATGATACAAGAGAAGTATCAGGACAACCTAGTCTTCAAAACCAAAGAATAATTGATCCAATATAAGGTGAGCTAATGCTCCCACAGAAGACACAAAAATAGGTGGTGTCTTGAGCATGTTGTTTGCTAATTTCAAAATAAAAATACATATCAACCCATACCTGAACTCCATCATTCCGCTGCTTTCTTCGTTTGTAAGTAGCCGTTAATTGCAACTGATATTCCCTAGCAGCGTTAAGAATTTCTGTAAAAAATTTCCTCTTCCTGATCTCTGCCTGGTTCTTTTCCTCCTCTTCAAGTCTTGAGATCCTCTGGAAGTTCGCAAATACCCAAAAAAATTGTGATTTCAACTGTATATAAATTATCAAAAGATGTATGATACAAACCTCTGTGAATCTCTTTTTGCGGTGGATATCATCAGTGTCCATTGAAAAACTATCTCCAACCCCATACATGGTAAAAGGATATCGTATACGCATCATCCCCCAGTCAAACAATTGTTTCTCAGGATATGCACATTTCTTGTGTAACCAGTATTCTGCACTGATATCAGACCGCACTTTCTTCTGTAGGTCCAGTAACTGCACAAGTAAATGAATAATCAGCAAACATCAATAGGATAACTCACTGCCAGTGTTATACTTCTAAATATAGACCTGTGAAAGGCATACACTTGTTAAGCTACGCTTCATATGTGATACTTCCAAATAGACATCGTGTCTGACGAGAAAAGCATCTGTCTAAAGGCTACTTTGCAGTTGATACTACCACTTCCAGTCCAAATTACTTTTTTTTAGCAAACAAGATTTTGTGCACAACTACTTGCTGTATTACAGTTCACAGGTAACTCATTCCTAAAATGGCCCTGTTAAGTAATGACAGCTATAAATCTCCTCCATACCAACTCACAATTATTTTACTATTTCCATTGCATTAATTCATGAGGGTAAACAGGAATTCTAGCAAGGTGCATCGAGGTGCAGTTGAACCCCCAATATTTTTTGGATATGTAGAAACAGCTCCAATACTTAATTGTTAATGCAGATCAGTGATTCAGCTTGAGTGGTTAGTTGATTTTTTTTGTGAAGTGTTCAGGCGATGGTTTGACCCAAGCTCTAGGCTTTTTTTTCCCAAAAATAAATTATTTTTTCTTTGCTTTCAGCGGCTAGCTAGCAGCTGATCTTAAATGAATTGATACAATAGTTAGGTGCAAAACAAGCCTTAAGTTGGCACAAAAAGATAGTAATTAAGACAAATTAACTCATTAGGAAAGCAATCAACAAATTTGGATAACATTTTAAAAGGCTAGTTTAGATATGCCTTGATACTCAAGGTACAGCTGGTGCGCCATGGCATTGGCCTGGCGCCCCTTGGCCTGGTTGCGGCATCACTGATAGTGACACCCGACCATAACATCTCTGCCGTCCTCCGGAAATAGCTCGTCCGCGAGCTGGAAATCCGAATAAAGTTTCTGGAAGTCCTGCACGTCTTCCCATGTTGCATCCACGGAAGAAGCGTCTTGCCATTCGATGTGGATCTACCACTTACCACGCACTAGATGTCCCTTAATGGCTTTCGCCGGAGTTGGGACGGCGCGACCATTCACCATTGAGGGTAATTGGGGTAGTGTAGTTGATGGCATGCCATGGAACCTCTTGAGAATGCTGACATGGAACACATCGTGAATATGAGCACCAGGAGGAAGGCGAAGGCGGTATGTCACCGAACCAATGCACTGCAGAATCTGGTATGGTCCATAGTAACGAGGGCTTAATTTGCTTGATGACACCGTTGAAATTGACGTGGCTGGCCTATGAAGGAGGTGCAACCATACCCAATCATCAACTGCATACTCAACGTCGCGGTGCAGCATGTCGTAGTGTTGCTTGGCGGTCTCTTAAGCTTGAAGGAGACATTCGCGTGCCTCCACCAAAATAAATATCACAGTCAACCATACTTTGGTCAACGGCGGGCACACGGGCATCCCCTTTTTCATATGATCGCAAACAAGGAGGACTGCACCCATAGACCACTTTGAATGGCGTGGTGTGAAGCACAAAGTGATATGAAGTGTTATAGCAGTACCCCACCCATGGAAGCCATCTGAGCCATTGCTTTGGCCGATCACCCTTGTTTGCTGCCTCAGACTATCCATCGGACTGGGAATGATAGGTGGAACTCATGTGCAAACGCACGTTCACCATGCAAAAAAGTTCCTACCAAAATAAGCTGGTGAAGACTGCATCCCGACCGCTGACAATGGAGCTAGGCATGCCGTGCAGGCGTATGATGTCATCAAGAAATGCCCAGCTGACTGTTGCTGTCGTATATGGGTGGGCTAGCAGAATAAAGTGGGCAAACTTGGAGAAACGGTCGACGACAATCAAGATGACCTTTTTGCCACCAGCTCGAGGAAGACATTCAATGAAGTCCATGGCCAAGTCCATCTAAACATGGGAAGGCACGCCCAAGGGCTGAAGGAGGTCGGTCGGATGGAGATGCTTCGTCTTGTTACGTTGACATGTAGTGCATTCTATGATAAATTCCTTGACCATCTAACGCGCACGAGGGCCGTGGAAATCTATGCAGATACGCTGCAATGTCATTTGAACACCCTTATGACTATTGTATGCACCGCTTCCAGGATAGAAGGCAGGACAGACGATGAACAGGGCACATAAACACAGCCATTGAACATCACCAGGCCGTCAGTCACAACCCATGGTTCTCCACGCTAGCCAACCTTAATTTCATCGTGGAGGGCAACCAAGCTCGGGTCAGTTGTTGCCGCCTTGCGCGGCTCATTAAAGAGGTCGAGCGTGGGCCCTAATATCGCGCCAAGATAATGCGTCGGCGACAGTGTTGAGTCGGCCCAGCCTGTACTTGACGGTGAAGTCGCACCCTGCTAGCTTGCTTACCCACTGGTGTTGCAGAACGGTGGACAAGCATTGGTCCAACAGAAATTTGAGACTGAAGTGGTCCGTACAAATGAGAAAAGAACGCCCCTACAAGTACGGGCGCCAGTGTCAAACGGCTTGTACTAGACCGATCAATTCTCGCTCATATGCCACCAGTTTGGAGTAACAAGTAGCAATTGGTCGACTAAACAAGGCGATAGGGCCGGTGCCTTGGTGGAGCACTACCCCGAAACCGAAGCCCGAGGTGTTGCACTTGATGATAAAGGGCCGGCTGAAATCGGGCAGTTGAAGAACGGGAGCAGATGATGGCACACATTTCAGTGCCATGAACGCTATTGTCGCCTCCTTTGACCAGCAAAACACCTCTTTGTGGAGGAGGCGCGTCAGGGGGGTGTCTAACAAAGACTCTGGGAGGTCAAGAGCTAGCTTGATGTAGAAGAGCTGTTTGCAGGCATGCTGTGGTGTGTATTTTCCTTGCAATTGTAACAGAGTCCGAGTCTTATGCATTCCTCCATTTGTGCACGCATCGACTTGTAGATGTGGTGCTGTACTGGACCGCTCGGCGTACCGCTGACGGCCGTGTGTCCTGCTTGATGCCGAGGGATGCCAATGGAGCCTAGGCGGTCGTCGACGTGGTCACTATCGGTCGAACTGGTAGTCCCCCTTGGAGGCCGACTTGGACGAGAGAGTTGCCCTGACTGCTTCAATGGTCGCCTGTGCATGTCGCTCATAAGAGCGCGCGAGGCTCATGGTGATCTCAAGACTGTGAGGCGCCTCCAGTTCAACATCGATGCGCAATGTCTCTGAGAGGCCTGCCATGAAGATGTTGATTTGTTGTTCCAGGTTGAGGTTCGCCCGGGTCAGCAAGGCCAAAAACCTTGTTTGATATTCGGCCATTGTGCCCGTTTGACGCAAGTTCATGAGTTCGCAAGGGGATTATGGCATAGTGGTGGCCCAAAACGCACATGTACCATCTCAGAGAAACAACGCAAGCTGTGTGTGCCCTCATCGTGTTCGACACGAAAGTACTACTATTGCGTGGCATCGGTCATGTGATATGACACGAGCCATACCTTTTCTTCTTCGAGCGTGCGCTATCCCCGAAAAAATGGCTCGCAACAATTTAGCCACGGCAATGGGTCCTCGCCATTGAACACTAGAAATTCCAGGCGATGGAACACGGGGCTTAGCGTTCGTCGTTGTTACCATACGAAGGAGCAGAAGAGGGGCATGAGGATTCAAAAGGCCCTTCAAGTTGTGCAAGTTGTGTATCATGCCGATCGAGCCGGCTGTAAGGGTGGCTTGTCTATCAAACTAGTATTGCCGCCGCTGCCGGACATGGTGCCAAAGGCAGCGGTAGGCTCTGATACCAAGTTGTTAAGACCGAAGCTTAGATGACGGAGATTGTATGAGTGTGAAATTGGAGGGCGAGGCTTGAAGGGCCGGCGACGAGAGGGCACCACACCACCCGGTGAGATCAGTGCACTGGTGGCGCACCTGAGATGGAGAGGGGGAGAAAGACTTTCTTTTCTTATTCCTTTAACTTAATGTGGCAGACCCTTTAATGGGATTGCCCCTAACAAACGATATCTAATATCGTGGAAACAAATCATACCTAGAAAAGCAATCAACTAATTTGGATAACGTTTTAAAAGGCAAGTTCAGATATGCTTTGATAGTCAAGGCATGACTGGTGCTCCATGGCCTTGTCCTAGTTGTGGCGTCGCTGATAATGACTCTCGACCAACACCCCCCCCCCCAAAATGGAAAAGAAAAAGAAAAAAACACCCACCCTTGTTATTGAGTTGCTTCACCTATATATTCTAATTATCTATTTAGGACCTGTGATATAATTTGCATATTCACCACCATGGCTAATGCAGCCCACACCCCCATCCCTAAATTCCTGGATCCACCAGTGGGAACAAACATGCCATATGGTGATACATCAATCACTGCCTTTGTTTGTGTCTAAAACAACTTCAGATAGGGGGGCAGTATAATTCCGTTTCTACACACAGAACGAGATCTGATAAGAGAAGTGCTAGTTGAAGACAATAGTTTTCTCAGACAGCTACAGTTCCTCATGGAGTCATGGTGTAGTTATACGTGTGAAGCATGCTCCTTCAGGAAATATATAGAATTTATTAGTAGATTATGCACATTTGCATGAATGCTGCTCATTTTTTTTTCTCGAACTCCGCAGGAGAGCTGCGTGTCATTTCATTAAGAAGAAAAAGGATACAAAAGGGAGGGGAGGAAGAAACCCCCTCCCAGGAACCCCAAAAGGGGGCTTAACCAAAACAAAAGACTAGAAAACAAAGAAAAGGAAACACGACCAGAAGCCTAAAAAGCCAAGAACCTAGGAATCTTGGACCCACGACCTAGCAAGGAACTCATGCAAGGCTGAGGCCCCTGCCAAACACCAAAGATTACTTTCATTGGCCACAGTTGGAGCAACACCTCCACGCAGGCCTAGCACCTTCAAAAACACAAGCATTGCGGTGCTTCCATAGCTCCCAAGCTACTAAGATGATCGGACTATTGAGGCCTTTACGCGACTCCTCTAACGCCTTTGATGGTGCCGCACCACCAACCAAATAAGCGGTATTGGATCTTTGAGGAGCAAAATTCAGCGAGCCCAACTTTTGAAAAATCGGGGTCCAAATCTGCCAGGCGAACACACATGAGATGAGGATGTCTGAATATTTTCCTCGGCTGATCACAAAGCGGGCATCTTTGGCGGGTGAGGAGCCCACGCTGGCAAAGCGATCGGTCATCCAACACCGGTTGTTAATAGCCAACCAAACGAAAAATTTACACCGCAAGGGTGCCCAGCTCCTCCAAATACGCTTCCAAGGTGCGAACCGATGCTTCCCAGAAAAAGGCATTGTACGCAGATCTGCCGCTATAAGTTCCAAAATTACTTAGCTTCCATTTGTGCTGATCCGGAATCAGAGGTCGCAAACACAGTCATCAACGGTCCCCAAATTAAAAGAAACTCCTCAACACTTCTACGGTCAAAGCCCTCCAATGTCCGCAACCCAGCGCCTCTGTTCGTGGCACAGGCCACCGTGTGTTGCTTTACCACTCTTTTGGAGATCAAACGAAAAGATTGGGTGCGATCGAGAGATTGTCACGGCTTGCAACCATCTATCCGACCAGAATTTAGTTGACTCCCATTGCCAATTGAAGTTTCAACAAACAACATTGAAGAGGGCCATGGCATTTGTGGCACTGGATTGGCAATCCCGCCAAGATCGAGACGCATCAGTTTTTTGTGCCCAAAGCCAGCGAATGCGCAGTGCCCAACCAAGAACTTCTAAGTTATGAACTCCAAGACCACCATACTGCAGGGGGCGCATCACTTTTTCCCAAGCAACTAGACAGTTCCCACCATTTGCTTGCTCCTGACCTTTCCACAGAAAGCCTCTGCGCAACTAGACAGCTCCCATTTCCTCCTCAAGCTGGACATCTCCAAAGCTTTTGATTCTGTCTCCTGGTCTTTCCTTCTTCAGGTCTTGCAGCATTTGGGTTTCGGAAGAAATTGGTGTAACCTTTTATGCCTTCTGCTGTCCACCTCCACTACCAGGGTGCTTGTTAATGGTGAACCGGGTGGTCTGATTTCTCACCTCCGGGGCCTGCGACAAGGGGACCCGCTATCTCCTATGCTTTTTGTCTTGGTCATGGAGGCTCTGAATTCCTTGGTGGTGCAGGCCACCAATGACAATCTGCTGCAGCCGCTAGCCGTCCAACATGCAAAACACAGAGTTTCTTTTTATGCCGACGATGTGGTGCTGTTCATCCGTCCTAACAGGAATGATCTTCTTGCTGTCAAGATGCTTCTGGAATCCTTCGGTCATGCCTCTGGTCTTAAGCCAAATTTGTCCAAAAGTTCTATAAGTCCAATCCATTGCTCCGAGGATCATTTGAGGGATGCTTCTGATATTTTGTCCTGTGCCTTAAAGGATTTCCCTTGCACTTATCTTGGCCTACCTCTCACAATTCACAAGCCGACCAAGAATGACCTTCTCCCTTTGATTGACAAGGTCGCTGATTACCTCCCGGGATGGAAGGCTCCCTTATTGAACAGAGCTGGTCGGTTGATCTTGGTTAAGGTGGTTTTAACTGCAGTCCCCATCTATCTCATGATCGCTATGGACTTGCCTAAGTGGGTTACCAAAGCAATTGAATGCTGCTTATCAAACCAGGTTATTTCCACATTTTGCACAAGGGTCATCATTGTACCTAAAAATCATCATCTAAAAGAAAGGCCCATAACTGTGATCCAAATTCATTGTTTACATACAAGCATGAAAAAAATAATCGTATTTAAGATGGTCACGGCAAAAAAAGAAAGCAGCCACTAAGAACTGGAAACATATATACAGCAGAGCAAAACAATGCCTGCAAAGTAATCCTTGGTTCCAATAGATATCACATTTACCTTTAGCCCATACAATTCAAGTAAACACTTCATTTGCAAATCTTCACCCCTGGTAGATGGTAACCCTGGTATATAAAAAGAAATGAGATTGCCACTGGTGTACATAACTGGTTAAACAAATAAACAAGTTTTAGAGAAGCTAAGCAGTAAAGAAGCTGCCAACAAAATGCAAGTGCAGGCAAATTGTATTTGACATATACTCAATATCCAATTAGAAGTGTCCTATTTGTGCGATAGATGCTAAGAATAAGTTTTGAACATCTGATGTCAATAGGAAAATGCATATAGAATTCTAAGAAAATCAAACACAACAATGCCACTTGAAGTTTGCAGCTTTTCCACCTTTTCAGGAGGTGTAATGCAAGTTCAACTTCGTTTCGAAAACCAAAATTACCAAAGCCCCAGAACCCACCAAAAAAAGGCCTAGGACCAAGGTTGGGCCAGGGACCATCATAAAGAAGTGATGTAACTCGAGAATCAATCAGGTAACAAAATATTGAAGGAGTTAATATATGACCTTCAAGTTCAGCTAACCGATGCTGGATGGAGGTATTGAAGCGTCCTTCTTTCAGAGCGGTCAATTCTGAGTAAGACAGGTGCGTTCTTTGATTCATAACTATGGCATCTTCAAGCTCTTGAACCAAGGTGGTCCCCTATAAGGTAACAGATTTACTATCAGTTAAAAAACAAGGAACAGGCCAGTAAAAAGCATATTAACAAGCACTTCACCTAGACCAAAACCAAAACAGGGAAGAAGTAAGCACTTCTACCCAATTATCACAGTGACCTTATGGTACTTTACAACTACATCACTAACAACATAATCATCAGCAAACAACTCAACACATAAAGGAACCAGCAAGACAAGCAAAATATCTCATTGTTTCATCCAACGCTCGGGCAAAGCACCCCTCGTTCATGACATTCTGTCTTATCAAAAGCTAATATAAGAAATTGTGGCTAATGTTTTCAATTTCATGAGTCCGCACCCAATGAATAAATACCAAACAGCCCAAAGCAAAAACTGAAGTATTTCAAACCTAGACCACATCTACAACAACAAACTCTCATAAGAGTGCTCATTTTGGCGCATATAACCATATACACAAATCGTCCCGGCCTGGCCAAGAGAAAAATTATCATGGAAACCCTACGTAATGCATTTTGAAGAAGCTAAACTTTGCTGATTCGACCGCATCATCACTAGTCCCTAGTATGTCATCGAAAATACACAATGCCCAAACATCCATTATCCATCAAGTCATCTCATCCGAACCACAAACCAGCTAAATCTAGCACCAACCTTGCCAGCTCCAGAATAATCAGGCCAATCTGTGGTAACCATACCTTCACCCCAGTGAAAACCGAGACCTTACCAGCCAGAGAAATTCACAAAATCTCGCACAGGAGCAGCTGCATCTGTCCCAGTGCAAACTGCGAAAGCTAATGCTTCCAATTGCACACCAAAACATGCGCTCCAAGTCCAATCCACAATCTCCAGCACGAATCGCACCCGAACCCCACAAAATTAGGGAAGCCCTAGCTACATCTCGCCAATTCCACAAACCCTAAGCGCACCCCGCACCAAACCAACCCCCAGCATCACAGAGAGCATTATTCTAGTACACGACGCCGGAGCACCCGACCGAAAGGGGCAAGCACCGCAAAAAATCCAAGAAGAGCCCGCACTCACCTCGGCCGCACCGCCCGCGTCCGCGGATTCCCCCTCTCCGCCCTCGCCGCCACCATCCCCGACCGCCAGCTCGTCGTCGACCCCTTCCTTCTCCCCTTCTCCTTCCCCCGCGTCGCCGTCGTGGTAGATGGACGAGACGGCCTGCAGCACGGCGGGGGGGAGCGGGAGGTTGCGGGAGAGCAGGTTGAGCGCGCCGATGAGCGTCCTGGCCTGCTCCGCCGCGCCGCCGCCTGCCTCCTCCGGGCCCACGGCGGGCGGGGGAGGGGCCGCGTCCACGGAGGCCGCCATCGCTAGGGTTTCGCGCCGCGCCGCCTCCCAGCGGCGGCTCAGGCGAGCGGGGCGGTGAGGCTTCCCCTCCCGGTTCAAATCGGAGCGCGGCAACGGTCGATTATTTCCTCCGCTCGCTTTTGCGGGGTCTTCCTTTTTCCCGCTGCTGTGTAAGAGCTTCCTTCGGCTTCGATCGATCGCAGGAGACAGGCGCCGCGACTGGCTGGGCTTTGGGTGGGGAATTTTAGGGTTTTTTTCTCTTCTTCTTTTGCTGCTTTTGGGGATCGGATCGGCGGGTGGGATCCGGTCTCGCGGTGGGCTGCGGATCGCATTGTGCGTCGGGCGGCAGGCCCGCCATCAGGCCGGGTTAAGCCCAGGCCCGGTCCATAAACCTAACCGGTCTAGGTCCACACAACCCATATTTTTTTCAATACTAGTTCCTGCTCGTGCGTTACAACAAAATTTATTAGATATATAGAGAATCATGATATGGAAGATGGCTAATCTGATCAATTGAAATGTGGAGAGTGGTGAGAAGTTAAGAATGTGCCGATTGGAGGAGAAGAGACATACAACCACCAACTTGTTCTTTTATAGTAGTAATGGAAAAGACAGTAGCCAAAATTAGGACTGTGGTATTTCACAAGTGGTGAATTAAAATTTGTGGTGGAATATTTCTCAAATTTAACATCCAAAAAGGATTTTTTTTTAAGAAGGCATAAGGGGCTAAGCATCTCATTTTTTTTGCCAACTTTACCCGCTCGATTGGGCTGAAAAATAGTGGCTTATGGCTGAAATTGTACTGTAGCTGGTTGAAATTACACTTTAGCAGAAAATGGCTTATTTGCCGTAATTACATTTTAAAAAATTAAAAATAGAAGAAAAAAATGTGTTGGCTCATCACGAACAACGTAAATGAATACGGGAAAAAGGCAAAAAAAACTCAAAAAGCCAAAAATTCAGAAAAAGACGAAATTTATAAATAGTGAAAAATAAGCCAGAAACTACAAAATCAAGCCGAAATGAACGAGGCGTTAAACCTATAGGCCCTATTTAGAACGAGGGATTTTTTATTACTGCAGAAATTAAACTATTTTATGGGAATTTTTTGTGTTTTAAATATGGTCTTGGCTTTTTCCAAGATGTTGGCTTCCTTCAAAAAGTAGTGTGTGAAAGATCCAAAAAATTCAAACCAAAAATTTTCCTTGAATTTTGCTGGATTTTTGAGTGTTTTTTCGGAAACTTTCCCTTTTTGGAAAGTCTCCCGGGTTTCCGCTTTCCCTTTCGGGCGCTGTCGCCTCCCTCTTCTCTTTGGCGCCCCGCCCCACTCCCGCTTCCCTTCTTTCCCTGGCGCCCGCTGGCACCTCCTCTGCTCCCGCCTTCTCCCTCGCGCACGCGCTGCGCGTTGCGGCCGCGCCACGCCCGCATCCGCACCCCTGGTTTTGCGCCACTCGCGTCACGCCGATGTCGGCCGATCCGAAGCCAGCATCGCTCCCGCGCCACGCGTCGACATCGCCTCCCCTTGGTCGCCACCAGTCAACCCCCCTTCTCCCTTTCCCCGCAAGCTCCGCCGTTGCCCATGCCGCTCCGGCCACCTACTCCCGCGCTCGTGCCTCGCCATTACTCGCTCTACAAGGCCGGATGCCGCCCCATTGATCCAAGTCAACGCGCCACCAGCCCGCCCTGTCCTCCTATTGACCCCGGTGCCGCGCCCGTTCCTTCTCCCCCACGAATCCTCCTCCCTCCGCCGAAGTATAAAACCCCCGCCTCGTCTCCCTCGCACTCTCTTGCTTCCCAAGTTCCCCCTTCACTCCAATTAGCTTCCCACCGCTCCCAAGCTTCTCCTAGCGAAACCGATTGAAGCCCCGTTGCTTCGAGCTCCCCCATGCGCCGGCGATTCCGTGAGCTGATCTCCCCCTTCCATCCTTCATTTCTCAATTGCTGTTGCTCAAAGCACCTCCATCTCTCGCTGATTCGTTTGGTGAACCACTCCGGCCAGGTGATCGCCCGTGCAACTCCGGCGCCACAACTCACCTCCAGCCGAAGCCCCTCTCTGAGGCCAGCTCCCCTGAGCTCATCCCGCCAAAGCCAACGCTACCACGGTGATCCCCAAGCTGTGAAGATCGTGCCACCACCTCCCATTTTGCTGGAGAGCCACTGGTGAGCCAATGCACCACCGCAAACCCGAAACCCCCTTCCACTGCCGGCCACCGCCAGTGACCCCCATACCTCCCCGAGGCCCAAAATGGAACCATCACACCTAGCGCTACTCCCTGGTGCCCCTCTTTTCCTTTGGGGACCGCCGATGCCGCCGGAGAAAGGAGGCCATGTGCCTCGCCTCTCGGTGGGTGCGCACAGCGGGAGGTAGAAGAAGCCCCCTCCCCCGTGACGTGGCCACATCCTGGTCCTCCGCTCCAACCGTTGCCGTCTCGTTTGAGTCGTCCGATGGCGACACCTTGCGACCGTCCGATCCTCATAAACATCCATCCGCATATCCGTCTGATCCCCTTCACCGCTCTGCCCGCCTACCCTGCGCCACAGCCGTTCGATGCCCTCCCCCACTTTGATTCGAGCCGCCCGCACCAGCCGCATCGCTGCCGTCTGCCCAACCACGTGCCCTCCATCCACCGCGGGCAGGTGCGACGCGCAAGTGGGCTGCGGCCTTTCGGCCTGCTCCGTCGCGTCGAGCGCGCGCGCACCCGTGGGCTGCATAGACCGCGCGAGCCGTTCGGCCGCGCGGGCTGAATTTTGGGCCATGCTGCATTGTAGCCCAAAGGCCGGCCTATCACTGTGCTAAATCTTTTTCCGGAGATTTATTCTTTTCTAAAATCCAGAAAAATTCAAATAAATCCTAGAAAATCACAGAAAATCCCAAAAATTTCCACATTTCACCACATTGCTCCATTTAATGTCATGAACCCATTTTTGACCTCCATTTCCCCAATTTCATCCCAGAAAAATTCTAAAAATTCCAATTTGGAGATTTATGCATTTTACTCCTTTTTAATAGATTATTTTCCTCACTTGATTAGGCTCAAACCAGACTTATGTTATTTTATGTGTTTGCGCTAGTTTCGGAGATCCCGGAGGTTCAGTTGCAGTCCCCGGATCCAGGAGCTTCTACGTTCGAGATCGCCGAGATTGTCCAGATTCACGGCAAGTCGCAAAACCTTGATCTTGTTGTATCCCACGTTATTTAATTATGTGATTATGCTATTTGCATTATGCTAGTTGTGATATGCTAGTTTAAATTAAAATAAAATATTTAGAATGACTTACTATGTAGATAAACCTACCACCGATAAACGCCCCCTGTTAAACTTGTAACCCCGCCTTTGTAACCCTAGAATTACCTTAAGTAGTATGATCACATGTAGGCTATATATATCACATGTAAAATCTTCTCACTAATAAGGTTGTGGCCATGGGCCGGTAGATTTTAAAACTTGAAGTTAGGGGTAAGGTGGTATGGGACACCGAACCCTAGGGTTGCAGTGTAAGCGTGCATAAGTTAGGGTAAGAGTGTTGTGGGAAACTGCGAGACAGTATTCGCCCACCGCTTTACCTTAGGGTAGAGGTTGCGAACCTCAAGAAAATGTAAGGACTAGACCCTTGCGCTGAGCAAATGACATAATAACCGCTCAACCACAGGTGTTGACTTGTCAACCCTGATTTAGTATCTACTCAACATAAGTGAAGCCCTGCATTGGGAGTCGGTGCGGATTGCGAATTCGGACTAAGACAACGATAGGTCCCCTCAACTCGGGCCGGCGTTCCGTGGTGGCCAACGGATACCCGAGGTTGTGTGGATTCCGCACCTATCGGGTGGAGTGTATATCAAGGGTTGAGCAGCGAAAAGACCCGGTTCCTTAACTCAGTCATGAGGGTTAAGGGTGCATGTGGGTAAAGTTGAGCAACTCTGCAGAGTCAAATAAATGGTATTCGAATACACCGTGCTCCTGGTTAATGGAGTTGTGTCACTTGGGTGATTCCAGCTTCGAAGCTTAAGTAGTTTTTACAAGTATTTAACTGGATTAGTTGATTAATTATCTTTTTATGAAAACCCCTAATGTTAAGGAGTAGTTGTATCTCTTTTAAGTTTTTTGAAGATGTTTGCAAGTAAAACTGCATCCACTGAAAGTTAATAAAACAAGTATATACCCTTCCATGATGATCCGTGCAAATAGCTAAATTAGGGTTTCCCGTTGTGACTTACTAAGCTGGTTAGCTCACGGCTTGTTAAACCCCTCCTCCAGAAGATCAAGACGTGGGTGAAGGTCTCCCGTTGAGGAAGCCCCAGAGGAGTTGTTCTTCGACGAGGACCCTTGGCTCTAGGTCTCCGCCACGCTCAAAGCGTTTCTGGAAGTCTTTTGTAATGTATATACTTTGGGCTTGCACGCCCCGCTGCAGAAAACTGGGTTGTTAAACCTTATGTGAAATATATGCTGGACTTTTGTTGTAAGCATGCAATGGTATAACTTTTGCGCGACACTCCATAACTGTTCATGCGTGAATAGTTGCGGAATGCCGTATCCGTAGACGCCTCTGGAAACGAGGGCGTTACAGTGTGGTCAATGGCGGAGGTCTATGAATCCACCATTATCCCAACTTAAGTTTCAAGCAAGAGAGTTGCGGATCGCATCACTAGCCGCACGCGAAGATTACTAGCTTACAATAATAGTAGAAACAATGCATGAGGGAAGTAGCGAGGTGACTAGGTGGCGAGGTTCCAATACAGTAAGACTAGTGCATGAGAGCTAGCTTACAATACAGTAGTAGAGATGGTGCATAAAGGATAATATGGAGGAAGAAAGCAGTAACTAATCAGCGGGAAACTTGTAGATGGGCTGGGGAAGCTTCAAGAGAAATGTGGGCTGTATGTAGGTGTTTTATCGACCAATCTAAGAACAGATAGCGACCTACTAAGAAAGATAAACATGTAATAGATTCCTATATGTCTTGTCCACATGTGATGATAGACTGTAATCCTTCGATCACTTTAAGGATCACAAATTGGACCATAAAGAATCTGTTCTTTACGACTTCTAAAAGTGACTTTTAGTTTTTACTATAGTATTTAACTTTCAAACGAAGTATTTTTTAAGACGGGATCTACACGTTAATTGTAGTACACGTTAAAAGCCCGATATCTGTACCAATCAAAATCGCAAGCGAGTATCTCTCTCCGTAATCTCTGTCACGAACAGCTCAAAATTCAAAATTTTCAACCAAAAATCATAAGCTACAGCCATAAGCAAAAAAAAAAAGCCCAAAATCTTATCCTCATGCGAGAACAATGACTATAATTTTTAGGGAACCTAAAATGCGGTCATCAGCATGAAAAACTAGGGGCAAAACTGAACGAAAATAATTGGGGTTCATCACTTCATCGTACATATAATAATATACATAATTAGCAATATTATACTAAATAGTAATATGCCCGGTATTTTTTTAATAAAAGGCTATACTAGACGTCTCATCATAGACGGGTTCTCGAGTCATCGGTGTTATAATTATCATAGACGGTTTTACGAGTGTGATTCATGTACTGTCTGTGATACCCTACTATCACAGATAGTTCTTATTAATAACCATGTGATATTTCACAGATGGTTATTAATATGAACAGTCTGTGATAATTGCAGATATCACATATAATTTTTAATTAGAACCATATGTGATAGTTCACAAATGATTATTAATATAAACCGTTTTATGGTACTTGTGTATATAACAGCTATATATATGTAAAATCAACTAGTTGAATTTATATTTACTCTCTTTTATATATGTAAACGGCCTCGGTATAACAACATGAAGGCATTATTGACCGGTAAAAAGAAACTAAGTAATACATATTTACCCCTGAGCCATTACTAAATTTGTATATATATATATATATATATATATATATATATATATATATATATATATATATATATATATATATATATATATATATATATATATATATATATATATATATATATATATATATATATATATATATATATATATATATATATATATATATATATATATATATAAATGAATTTGGATTTTAGAACCGTATTTATCACAGACGATTCTACTTTAAAAGTAGAACTGTCCGTGATATTTATTTGTAGATGGTTATTAATACAAACCATCTATGATAAATAATTATCACAGACGGTTCATAATAATAACCATATGTGAAATCTATATTATCACATATGGTTATTAATGAGAACCATCTATGATAGTGCAAGACCACAGACGATTCGTGGTTGGACATGTCTGGGATACGTCACGTTATTAAATGGCTAGCTAGCGGGGTCCTGACAAATCTGTCTTCATTGCGCTGCATTGAAGGAGGCGGCCAGCTTTGGGGAGTTTGGTGAAAGCATACCGCTTGCAGATCTAGCTCTTGTATATCTATTTGTTCTTGGTGATTAGAGGTTACTATGTATTTGCTTCTAATTATATGTCGTGTAATAAAGAGAGGTGATAGTTAGGTTTAGATCTAGCTTAATTGATAGTTTGCTCCAATTTAAGAATGAGTCACTACTCTTGTTTACTTTAATATATTTTTACTTGATATATACATTACTTCATTAATAATACATAGCTAGCAACTTAATTTAGATATGGACAAATTATTATAAGGTGAATGTCAATTATGTGTAAGTATTAGGCTGGTTAGCTATAGTAGCATTAATAATCCAATTTTGTACTAAGTTGTTATATGCGTAGTATAGATTAACCGAAACTGGATGTACGTTGAGAACCATGTGAGTGAAGAGTACACTAATAGCGTGTCTACTTTTAGAAGAGCAGCCGAGCGGGATATGTCGAAAAAGGGAATAGAATACATGTACTATCCATGCATTGATTGTGATAATCTGAAGATATTTACCAACTCATCATAGATTGATACTCACTTGATTCGAATGGGTTTCAAAAGGGGTATACATGTTGGACTAGTCATGGTGAAGAGAAGAATATTATACATGAAGGTAATTATAACATCATCGAGGGAGACAATGATATGCCGGTTATGAACTGTGCTTTTGATGAGAATACGTCGAATGATGACAATCTAGATCAAATGTTACGTGATGCAGAAGGGGGCTATAGTAAGAAAGAGTTTGGTAAATTCAAGGGATTGATGGAGAACTCGAAGAGACCTTTGTTCGTGGGCTGCAAACTGTAATACACAAAGTTGTCATCTATTCTTGAACTACTGAAATTGAAGGTAAGCAATGATTAACCCGACAAGAGTTTCATAGCGTTGTTAACTCTCCTACCGAACATCCTTCTAGAGGGACATGTGTTCCCGAGAATCACCTACCAAGCTAAGAAGGTTCTTTACATATGACTGTAGCGCCTGAAATTTCACTGTAACTGAAGGTGGCTTATTTGGCATAATTAAATTTAAAAAAATTAAAATAGAAAAATATGCTAGTTCATCACGGACAACGCAAACGAATACAGGAAAAAAAGAACTGGCAAAAAAGCTAAAAAAGCCAAAAATTTAGAAAAAAGATGAAATTTATGAATAGTAAAAAATAAGCCAGAAGTTGAAACTGAAACGAGTAGGGCCTTATGCTTCCCTCGACTCTATTGTTTGAAGGGAGGAATGGAATATCGATGGGCGATGGCCATGCCGGAGTGTGTGTTGATGTTATCTGCCATCGCAGCTCACCTGTTACCGTAGCGTGCATGGTTAGATTATTGTTTATTCAGAGTAAGAAGGCTTGCGATAAAATTTTGTACAGATAACCTTTTTTTTATTCGGAAATATAGAAATATACCCGCGGGAAATTTTTTTTTACAAAAATAGCCTCTAGTCGCCCAATGGGTGGGCGACTCGAGCCTCTCGCCCACCCGGCAGGCGACAAGAGTTTATGTCGCTTCACGGGAAATCGACATCATGGAGTCGCTTTCTCACTAGGCGATTTAATGAAGTCGCCCAATAGCTGAGCGACTTGTAATGCGGTCGCCCAGTAGGTAGGCGACTTCATTCAGTCCCCCTGATTTTTGTAGAGTTTTGGCAATTTTGTAGTTTGAAACAGAGAAAAAATCTGGTATAGTTGTAATAAAAGTTTATGTGCACTGTATGTTCTAGGTGCACAAAAAAAATTCCAAATTTTTTTTAAAAAAAATGATTGACCGTAGAACGATAGATACATAGAGTGGTAAGTGATATTTTGATGTTGCTGAGAAATAGTTTACGGAGAGAACCGGTATGACTTGCTATCTGAATCATTGAATGCGAACATGCTAGATAATAAGCTTATGTCAATAGAAATAAACTTCATAATACAGTTGGCCCCTAAGTGACGACTGCACCACCGGTTCCTCATGTCTGGCCAAGGAAAGGGCTCCTCGGGGTCTTCTTAAAGTTTTCTTATTGCCTTGATAATACCGGCGTGGCGATCATGGATTACGCACACACCGGCCGAGTGGCTACAACTCCGGCCCTCACATGTCCGAGAAACCACGGCCACTCTCGTAATTCTCACTCTCCACAAATGCAATGGCCGCGGCAATATTTGATTGTTACCGAAATCAACGCCTATGGCGTCAGGATCTGCCTTGTATTTGCTGTCAAGAAGGTCCGTCAATTGAGATCACCGGCGGCATGTGCTCGAATGCTTCGATGCTAGCACCAAATGCAAACATTGCTCTGCAACACCGCATACCTGGCGAACTTATGCACGGCTTCGTGGAGGCGATGTACGTGCGGGTTCCTTTCTGCAGGATATTAAGCACACGAGGAAGGTTGTCGACGCGCCTCGAAAGTGCCAAACGTTTTCCAACGCCGCTGGCACGCCACGCCGCGTAGCTAATCTTATACTTGAATTTATTCTCAATAGCTACCACAATATGCGTGGGCGCCATGTCCTTCTTCTCGCACTATCTCCCCATACATGAGATTGGCTATAAATCCGGACGTCGGGTTACGATGTCTCGCCAAGATAGTGTTTAGAATGCAGGAGTGCGGCTCAACCTTGGACACAATCCAATGAGTCTCATACTTAGGTTTACGGGCGTGCACCCGTCAAGGGCAACCAGTCTGATCGCACTTCACGATGTCTGCTCTCGGCTTGATTTGACGACGCGAAATGTCCGCTGCATTGAAAGGGCCCAAAGCTTGATGGCATCCTGCAGCGCTTCCTTGTCAGCAAACATAGCATGCAACTAAACCTCTGTCTCATGGTATTCCCATTGTGATTCATGCTCATCATGTGCGGAAAGACCCTCCGCATTAAACCGGTTCTATTCCTGGGGGATAGGAACTTCATCCTCATCGGAACTGTCCTCGTCGTCGTCCTCTACAGCTTCCTTTTCATCCCATGTCCTCTCGTCATCAGAGTCCATCTGCTGCACAATGTACTCATTATACTCTCCTTCATCGGCTTGCCCAGTTGGCTCTCTATGGCTTGACGGTCAGAACTCTCCTTCATGTACCGCATCGGCTTAATGACGAGCAACTTCATCATGTCCGCCAACATGCGGTCCGCCCGAGCTGCTAGCACCTCCCACAACAACGGCCATTGCACGGCTTCCTCATTGCTTATGCGAGCACGGTTGCACAAGCAAAGACACACTGTATCCACGACGCCGGCACCTAGCACAAAGCCCTTCCATGTGGCGAGCGCACCAATGTCTTCAACTCCCATCCGATGTCCGTGGGAGACCGGCTCCAAAGCCCTTGCACGACGGCGCAGACACCTCGGGGTTCAACGAAAACTCCGGTCACCAAAGCGCACATCTCCCATTCGAGCATTCTCGTCATCCGAATACGAGTGACTTGCGGAAAATCGCTCAAATCCACACCATTCGGACCTTCACGAATGGTTCCAGCTCCGTAATACACTCTCAATGTAGTGGACATTGATGATGTCGGCCTGCATATATATTTCAATTTTGCGACATGTTAAATTATATCGCACAATACTAAACTTCCTATACCACAAACTTTGCTAAAATTTGTATACTACCATACTACAAATTGCATACCAAACCTTTTCTACAATAATATTTCCATACTAACACGGTACTAATTATTCTACATCTATAATTTTTATTAACACCAACATTTCATATAAATAATAATGCAAATACAACATAATCCAAAAAAAATACCTTCCTCCCTCACCTCCTCCTCTCCTCTTCTTCTTCCCCTCCTTCCTCCCTCACCTCCTCCTCTCCTTCTCCTCTTCTTCCCCTCCTTCCTCTCCTTCTCCTCTTCTTTCCCTCCTTCCTCTCTTCTCCCCCTTGTATCTTTTCCTTCTTCCTCTTCTCTGTGCGTTGAATGTATTTGCTGAACGAGTGAAAAAGGTGGTTGGTAGTGGGAGCCGGCTGGGCAGGCCGCCTTAACCCCCCCTGTCGCCCTAGCGTTGGGCAACTGCAATGCAGTCGTCCAACCGTACAGCGACTTAAATTAAGTCGCCCAACGTGCATGCGACAGCGCTGATTCGCCAAACGGTTCGCAGATTCTTTAAATGTCGCTTCCCGGGTGGGCGAAAGGCTCTAGTCGCCCCCCCATTGGGCGACTGGAGGCTATTTTTGTAAAAAAAATTTCTCGCGGGTATATTTCTGTATTTCCAAATAAAAAAAAGGTTATCCGTACAAAAATTTCGCGATGTTTGTATACCATCTTGCAGTGTAGGACGCTGAAGTATTTAGACTTTAACCACATAAATATACGCAGAAGTATTTAGACTTGACTACGCTAGTAGAATTGTCATCAAAAATATTTTTATGTCAGTATATTTTTATAACTTTGTCTAACATATCATTAACAAAAAGTAATAGCCAAATGAATGTTCAAAGTGACAAGTGAAAAAGAACGGAGGCGGTAACAAGTAATCACGGTAGTTCTGGATTTTTGGTGGAAGAAGGGTGGAGTTGTTTTTATAACTTGTAAACTTTTTTTTGCGTACTTTTGTTAAATAAATACGTGACATTTCTGGTATTGAGCGGAGTGGTCCTGTTTGTATGAATTATGTGACTCTTTTTTTTTACGGTTTCTGTTTTTTACTTTTCTACAGTAACTAACTTTTAAATAGAAAAATTAAAATAACAAAAAAGACAGAAATGTAGCATGAATTATTCAAAATGAAAAGAACAAAAAAAAAAGACAGAAAAAAATGACGCTAGAGGGAGGGCTTGAACCTCCGACCTTGTGGTTAACAGCCACACGCTCTAACCAACTGAGCTACTCCAGCCCTTGTTGATGTTTCGTTTTGTTGAGCTTTTTCTCCGCAGTCAGCCCATGTGTTGGCCTTGGTGGAGCCTCTCGTTGACTCGGACCGCCTATAGCTGATCCAACGGTCATCCGGGAACGAGACTTGGACCGCGGGCCGCGATCCAGGCCGGGACTGTCGCCGTCCGACAAACGGCGCCGGTGATTGAACTCGCCAGCCATCTCCGGCGACACGGATGGTCGTCGCGCTGGCAGGAAGCGCACGGCTACGGTGCGGCCGCCGCCGACAAGCGGCAGCCTGTCGTGCTCGGTACCTGAGCAAGCTTGTGCTGTGCAGCGTCTCACCGCTGCTGACGTCACGGTGTCGCTAGGTGCATGCGTGTGCGTCGGCCTGTGGATGTAAGTTACCGCCTTCGACGCCGTGGAGTACATATAATACAAGAATGTTTTCACCCCGAAAACATAGTCTAAAATCAGTGTCCAGACTCTTTCTAGGTGAAGCTTTTTTTGGAAAAGGAAGACTTTATTAATCCCAAGCTCAATACATCGAAACTAGGTGAAGCTTGAATGAATGAAAAGAATTAGTGTAAAGTTTAGCATCTGTTAGCGTGCACCGTCAAGTTTGGATTCATGCTTGACCATACGAAAGGCCAAACATTTTTGTACATCCGTGACTATGACTTCAATGAGGCTGTGTGCTACAGAGTACAGAGGACTCCCTCCCTCTCGGTTTCACATCTCCATGGCGTCCTGAGCCATGTTCTGCAAGTCCTCCTCGGTTAGAAAGCGTCTTCTTGCCGCCGCTCCCCGTCTTGTCGTACGGCTGTGCCATCCTCCGGAGGAACTATTACAAAAGAAATGGCAAGTTGAACAAACGTTACAACATCCTCGACAGCGAAATCATGACAAGTTCGAGCAAACTCCGTGAATACTGGTACAAAAGAACGATCAGATGCTAACAGTTTCGTACAAATGCGTCAAGTTGCAGTGCAAGCGTGCCAGAATCATGGAAGTACGTTGTGCATGCGTAGTCTGGAAGATAACAGCATCGGCAGCGACGGCAGGGCATTGCTTCAGCAGCTACGTACCAAGGTAACTTGCTCTTAATGCATCCAGAGGATGTGGCTCCGAAGCAATTCAAGCTTCAGCAGGGCAAGGTGCTCAAGTAAAACAATGTTAAGAAACATACCTCGCGAGCTATATGCAGAGCCATGTCAGTGCTCAGATTTATATATGATTGCTTGGTGAAGGCAGGGAAATGGGTACAATTATAATTGCGTGACAGAATTATAATTGCAATGCTGATGGGATGAAATGTTAAGCCTAAGAGACCTCAGGTCTAAAATATCTAAAGCAAATCTGCAAGATATATTTATGGTTCATAAGCCCTAAAATATGTTCGAGATACGGTATACACAAGGCCCAGAGCACCTAGGTATTAAATCAAGCAATGATTATAAGAAGCAACATTTATTTTGCCACAATACAATGACCAAATGTACTTTTTAGTTGGAAAGTCCCATCAGACTCCCAAGGACGTTTCGTTAAAGCAGTTTAAACTAAATGAGCTTGCTGTCAGTTGACCAGCATATGTTCAATACAAGAAACTGGGAGCTCGTTTTTTCAGCAATATGTAGATTGAAAATCAGGTGGCTAATCTAGACGGCACAAGGTTTGGAGCTAGCCAGCTAGGAGACTTTCTTGATGATCAGCTAAGCTCTAATGTTCTGACTCATAAGTCAAGGAAGTTATCAAGTACCTCTTGTCAGCAAATATCATCATCCCATCATCTGCTTTAGAACGAATCACACGGCCAACACATTGGGCAGCTTGCCTCTGATATTCACAAAATTTGGAAATGTCAAGCTTTGTTAGACATGCTTATAGAATACAAAAGCTACAAATCAGCAGGCCCTTCTCCCACATGACATAAGTAGAATTAGTACCAAAGCATCAAACGTCAGGAAGTCACCCTCCTTAATCTGAAAAGTTTCTCTTAGGTACTCCAACCTAGCAAGCAATATCCTGCAAACAGTGTATATACGAAAGAAGGCTGTTATTATATCACACAATAGAACATTGGGATGCCATTAAGTCGATATAGGTTTATTAGTTTTGTAAATGCATATGACGAACCTACGCCTGGATATCGAGCTGGCTCGGCTCGGTAGGATAACGAGCTGGCTCGTTATAACTAACGAGCTAAAAAGCTAACTCGGCTCGGCTCGGCTCGGCGACAAGCTCGAGCTAGCTCGTTTGGCTCGTGAGCCAGGGCCAAAAAATGTCTCCATCATATATTCATCCATGGAAGCATGGCTCGTTTGGCTCGTTTGGGTATAATAGAGTACAAATTAACACATGCATGGCTCGTTTGGGTACAGAAGAGTACAAATTTACACATTAACATATGCAATAGAGTACAAATTAGGTCTATAGAAGTAGCATATGCATATCTAAATTCCTGGAAGCATAGCTCGTTTGGCTCGTGAGCGGCTCGCGAGCTGGCTCGTTATAGCTAACGAGCTAAAATCTTGACTCGGCTCGGCTCGGCTCGTTATCCTAACGAGTCGAGCCGAGCCAGCCACGAGCCGAGCGAGCTAACGAGCTTCGAGTTTTTCGTCCAGCCCTAGACGAACCACTCGTAGGCACATAAGTAATGCTAGCTTAGGGACCAAGATCAAGGGGTGCAAAAAATTGAATCTAAATGTGAAAAACAAACAGTGAAACTGAGTCCTCACCTGCTGAGTGTGTACTGGAAATGAACACCGAACATGATTACAAGTCTGCCATAGTGTCGATTGAAACACCCCAAAAATTCAAACCCTCTTTGAATTTCTATGAATTTATGTTGAATTTTGAACTCTTACCCACTTCAGAAACCCCCCAGACTTTACGCTTTCATCTTTTGGTTTTACACAATATCCTTTCCTTTGCACCCTCCCGAACCCTGCCGCCTTCCCCACCCACTGGCGCCTCTCCCGAACCTGCCTTCACCCTTGAGCCCCCTCCCCCCTCCACCTGGCTCACCTCCATTCTACGCTGCAACCCGCCAGTCACCGCCGCAAACCCTCAGTCAGCCTACCGTACCACCAAAGGCTGAGCCACTGACACCCTTGAATGCCCCTGACCACGCGCCAGACAAGCCAAGCGGGAATTCCCTATCGCCATGGCGCCTCCCCTCTCACGGCTGTTAGACCATGTGGATAGTTGTAAATAAAGTGATGATAAATAATTGATATTTGGATTATTTTGGATTTTGTGTTTGTGAAAGTTTTGGTCAATCGCGGTTGAAGGTTTCAAGATCAAGTGGTTTCAGTCTGCTATAAGTGGTTTTGTAAGTGGTTTTAGTTGCTCCGAGTAGTTTTGAACCAGTCTGATCGAATCCGAGTGGCATCGGACAACTGTCGAGTAGCAACAGAGTATCGGACAACGCTCGAGTGGAATTGGAGTATCAAACAGTGTCTGAGTAGCATCGGAGGATCGAACAAATTTGTGCTGGGTGGTCCAAACGGCTTTGTCCGATCAACAAACTTCGATCACGTCTTCGACCATGTTGACTTCGACCACGACTTCGTTTATGTTTATGTTTTTTTTATGATGGGTAAGAATTTACGGGTACAAGTAGGGGTGCAATCGGAGCAGATACGGACAGATATCATTTATCTTGTATCATATTCCACATTTTTTCCTCGGAGTCGGAGTCGGACATGGATAATGTCGGATATCTATTTCTCCATTCCGTATCTGTTCCATAATCTTTCTGACAATCGGTCGGACGGAAATTATTCGCTTCCTTGCACAGGACATTGGACAGTATGATACGATCAGAGCAAACATGGAGAGACTAATTGCTGAGATGTTGAAAAAAGAACACTCAATACTCCTGCTTGTTTAGATATGACAATCTGTCTATATGTTATTTTGTTCCTTGGTGAAGTCACAATAGACTTTCTGATATCATTTGACATACAGATATATATGAACGGATATCACTTATCTTGTATCCTATTCCATATTTTTTCCTCGGAGTCAGAGTCGGACACGGATAGTGCCGGATACCCATTTACCCCTTCCGTATCCGTTCCATATGCTTTCGGTCGGTCGGACGGACGGAAATTATCCGCTTCATTTGCACCCCTAGGTACAAGTACAACAAGGAACCAAATGAGTTATCCTATTTTCCTTCAAAGCCACGCTTTTCCTAATTAAATTAGGAAAATTAGGCTAATTTGTTGTATTGTTACAATAGAGCTCGAGTTGGCATCAATTTTAGGCTGTTATAATTTAGCCTAAGGCTTAAAAAAGTCCCGGCTCCGCCACTGGCTGGAGGTCATGTTTAGTTTTCTCCTAAATTCGTAGAAAAATTCCTAACATATTAAATTCCTCTGATACAACCCTATGATCCAAACATCATGTATAGGAATTTTTCTTTTGGATTTCAATCTTTTTTCTCTCTAAAATTTCTTTGTTCTAAAGGGGGCCTTGTATTTGAGGGCTAGCGACCAAGGGGTCACTTCCACGCAAACTATAGACTCGGTCATTACTAGCGTATTAGTTACACCAGTGGCGGATTCAGGATTTTACCTAAGGGTATGCCATCCAAAAATTTTCATATACAATTCGGTAAAACCATTTGGCAATTCGGTAACAGTTGTAAAATTTGCAACGTAATTTGGCATATATGCACTAAATAACATGATATATCACTAGACTCATCAGCTAAAATTGCATAGGGCTCATCACCAAGTTCTTCAATTATTTTCTTTCTAGTTTCTATGGCACAACAATGAATAATTTGCTTTTGTATATCTGGGCTAGTTAAGGTACAATTACCTGGAGCATTGTCCAAAACATACTTGTTCACTTCTTCACTATTTCCTGCAAGAAACTTCAAAAGTTCGATGAAGTTCCCTCTGTTGCTAGATTCTTCGCCTTCGTCATGTCCACGAAATGCCAATCCTTGATGCAAAAGAAACTTGATACATCTAAGTGAATAAGTCAACCTTTTCTTGTAAAGACGAAGATCCTCATCAGTCCACTTCTCATTGTGATAATCAATTGCTACCTTGGGATTCTTAAAGCTAATGTATCTCTCTTGAGCTGCATTATGTGCCTTAGAATCCAGATGTTTGAGAAGTGCTTTCTCTCCTATATTCCAATTTCTCCAGCCATCAACAATAAATTTATCTCGACCCTTGCACTTTCTTAAACAAGTAGCATATAAAGCAAAACACGTAATCCTTCTTGATACTATATTCAAACCACTCCTCATGTTTATGAAACCATATAAAATTGAATTGACGATCTCTATCTCCAATCTTTCTTTTTGGAAAATCATGTGCATAAGATTGGAATGGACATTTAATAATATATGCTCTTCGAATTGCATCTTGATCATTAACAGAATAACTTTCAATGGGATGTCTATCACCTGGATCATGCGGAAGGTGATTGATGTCATAAACCGGCGGCGGTGGCGGGGGCATAGAATTCACAATTTTATCAATTACTCTCTCTTGCTCTTGAGTTTGCTTTTCCGCCACAATTTCAACTGGAGATGGGGCAGGATTTGAAGTAGCAGCCGCCGCCTTCTTGGCTGCATGTTTCTGAAAAAGAGATGCAATGCCTCCGCTTCTCTTCATAACTGAACAATTAAAAAAACAATTGCTCAAAAGTACATTAGGGCGGGCGGTGGTCTCATCCGAAACCAAAAAAATCACAAAAAAAATGGCATCGCTGATCGCTCTCATCCATGATCCATCGAGAGACCTGACGATTTCCTGATTGATTTACCCAAAACAAAAAAAACATAAGAAATCATACTTGTTTACCTGATTGATTTCGCCTGACGAGCGGAGAGGCGCGTCACGCGCGGGCAGGCGAGCGAAGCTGCGAAGGCGAACCGTCTCGGTGCCGATGGCGCGTCACGTGTGGGCAGGCGATCTGGCGAGCGAAGGAACCGTCTCGGTCTGGCGAGATCTGGCGAGCGATCCGGCGTTCGGCAGGCACGCGAAGCGATTCGGCGTTCGGCGTTTGGCGAGCGATCCGGCGTTCGTCTGGCGAGATCTGGCGAGCGATCTGGCGAGAAGCCGCGAAGGATCGATTCTCATTCGAGGCTTCGAGCCGCACGCCCGCACGTCACGTATGGTAGAGTACGTATCAAACTATCACGTATGGCCGTATGGGTCATGGACTCATCCATTATACGTCTCGTTCCTCTGCTGCTCTGCATGTCATTTATTCTCGTAATCTCGTCTCGTCTCACCGGCCGTGCGCAGATTTCTTACTCGCATTTGGGCCACCATCATGGTGGTATGCGGGCCCACCCGGCATACCCTGTAGATCTGCCAATGAGTTACACGGATATCTAGATCCAATTGAATTGTGCTAACATTAGGTTCGAATTTATATTTCTTGCAATTCATATTTGTATTTTAAAAGAATTGTATATAGATTTGGTTTGACTGATGGTCCACTCTGCTTCATTTTTCCACATGAGAAACTTCCTCCGCGCTGCATACCGTTACCGACGGAAGTGACTTCCACTTCTGAAACACACCACCGTCGCCGTCGCCGGTCAACGGATGAGACGGTCCGTATTACTACTCAGAGGAAATAGCACTTACATAACGGATTATTATTGATTTATTTGGTAAAACACCGCTTCAATAGATAATAATCCCATCAGAGTATTACAGCTGAACAATAACTAGAGACAGTATTTTCTTATTACAATACTTTTGCCATACAAGCCTAAAGCATTTAAATACACAACTTCCTAATTTATAATAATTCTACAAAACTTTTACATAAGTTTTTCGTAGACTCTAAATATACAAATATCTAATACAACTATTAAAAAGTCCTAACTTCTAAAGATGAAGCACTAAAGGTAGCCGGCTCGTCCCCACCTCCAAGTAAGGCATCCAGCTCACCAAGGTCCTTGATATGCTAATATATGCCTTGGATCCCGCACTTCCGGGCTCTATACTGGTTATAAGTTTCTCTACTAATCTATACTACTTATCCATTGTGGAGATAATAGTAACATAGCAGGGTATTATATTCTGCTATCAAAAACAAGAATATGATTGACACTTAAGTACGTCACCCTTTTCGAGTGAGAGTTGTTTTGTCCTAATGTTATAACCATATGTAAAAGGCTACAACCTTTCCTTCTCCTTCCTAACCAAGACTCCCTTTACCCTTCTATTATTTATCTTTTATAGCCTAGCTGATCCTCTCAGCTGAATTACTCTTTTTCTCTTATCTCTTGCTTTCATCATTTATCTGAATTGATTTTGAAATACATTTTTGTTGCACATAATAATATATGTTGCAGGAATTTAGCTATTATTAAGTAAGATAACTAGTTAAAGGGATCAAAAAATAAGTTTGCTTGAAATTTAATAATAGAATTAAGTTTAGGTAAGATCGAGTGAAGCCGTTCCCTTGACTTGGATCATCATCTGCATTTAATATATATGTTATGACTAAATTTATGAAAACATAATAAAATACGATATGTTAATGTGCTCCTATGGTGATGGCTTGGCTAAGAAAATTGATTGCAATAATTAAATTAAATTCTATCCTATACTTGCCGCTTGATATTATTTTACTGGAGTTAGGTTGTGTGGCTTCTCTAAGGGGTATAGTTGGTTTTTGCTGATTTTAGGCAATTTATTGCTTAGACGTGATTAAGCATATACATGTACAAATGTAATTGTAAAAATATTCCTATCCAGTTTTACGAATGCAATTATGCTTGTTCGATTTTACGCATGTCTACATGCAATTATCTACATCTCTAAATAAATCTGGGATCGTTTCTATTTAAATCAGGGTGCGCGTTCGTTAATAATGAGCTCTGGCCGACCCGTTTTAGGGTGGCATTTACCGGGTGTTATCTAATTTAGTGGTTTTATTGGTGATTAAATTATTTATAACGCCTCACATTATTTTTGCGTTTTCTCCTTTCTCTCTCTATCCCATTCATTTTAGCCGATTTTAGACTTTGTACAACTTAATTGCTATTTAAATCATTGCAAAAATTTAATCTGCTAGCAGTAATTATTTCAGCTTAATAGACATGAATAATTATTAATGAAGTTTAGCAATTTAAATACTACTAACAAAATTAACGGTGCGACTAACCATGTAACGGAGCGATCCGTACAATAATACGTGAATATTAATTTGACATGCACACTCTCTCACCTCCTTTTCCCCGTTTGGCCGGACGGCACCTCTCCTGGCTGCTCTCTCCGTTTCCCCTCCTCTCCTCTCTTCTCTCGGTCGGTCTGTTGTTTAGATCTACTCGCGCGGCTAACCAATTCGTATTTCCCGCAACGCAAAACACCGGACGCCACTAAAACACCATATATAGAGGGTGTTTGGGACTGCTCCACAAACTCCACCGTGAGTAGCTCCACCTGAGTTTGTGAAGTATCTCTTTAGGTGCTCTCACAACTCCACCTTTTTTCCTCGAACAGGGTGCGTGGAGCTGAAACCGTTTGGCTAAAAAACGTGGAGCGGAGCTGAAAAACGTGGAGCGGAGCAGTCCCAAACACCCCATACTCCCTAATTATTCACACACTAATTAACCCTACACTATTCAACCCTAAACACACGCACTGCCTACTCACTCCACTAATTAGCCTCCACTAACTAATCATATACTCTGATTAATCGCCTATACTAATTAATCACAATACTGTGCATAACACCTAAAACACGGCACACATCACAACACACGCACGCACGGCTACGCAGCGCATCACTACTAGCACTGATCACACATGCACGCAACACTCGACGCTGCACACACGCACGCACCACTGCACTAGCTCTTTCTCTGGTTTTCTCAAATGGCGCTCGGCTCTCCTCTGGTTCTCCCCGCTCTCGCCTGCTTTGGCCCGCCGCCGGCAGGGGCGGAGCCAGGATCCAGATAAAGGGGGGGCCGACCCGCCAAGGCGCCGGCGTCATGGGCCCTGGGCGTCAAGCAACTCCTGATATTGTTTGTTCTTACAATTGTCCAGTCAGGTTGCTTCTTGCTGAAATTCTCTACTCTCCATCATATGCTTACCCAAGCAGCATTCAAGAATCAGGATCATCCACAACAGCGAAAAATTCAGGGAATTTACCTACCAAAATCTTGTTGTAGCCACACGAAAGTGGACCATTGGGGGGGGGGGGGCCAGGCCCCTGCCCGCTCCCCCTCTCTCCGCCCCTGGCCGCCGGCCACCAGTTCGACGCCAGCGAGCTCCTCCTCCGGTTCCCCTACGTCACTCCTCATTTTCCCGCAGTTCCACGGCTCCGGCCACTGCCTTGGCGCCGCAGGGGCACTTAGCGCCGGCTTCTGGTGGCGCCGCTGGCCGTTGGCTTGACACCGGCGAGCTCCTCCGCCGTTTCCCCCGCACCATTTCTTCATTTTCCCCCCTGGTTTCACGGCCTCTGCCTGCGGCTTTTGGGCGCGGCAGTGGCTTTAGGCGCCGGCTCTTGGGGACGCCACTGACCACCTTGCCGCCCCTTCGGTCGGTCCTCGCAGTTCCTCTCCTCCCCCTCCGGCCGAGTCCGGTGCTGGTGGAGAGCAGTGGCACATCCAGAGCCAAATTTTAGAGGGGCTAACGGGATATAATGTACAAAAGATAAACACACTAAATATAAAGCGAACTATATTTTACAATCTAAAATCACACATAATTAGAATAGGGACATAGTAAAAATACAAAATACAACAAAGATTATACCTTGATAATAGATAATATTTTTTCTAATACCTATAAATATATGTAAGCAGTTATCAGCACACCAAAATTAGCAAACTTAGTGATGAAATCAGAAATTATATTTGTAAATAGTTATAAAGATTGAAAAGAAAATGAAACATGCCAGTAACTAGAATTGAATAATAGTACTGCAAGTACAAGATAATATTATTCTACGAGATTTTATACTTTGAAAGTGTTTTCTAATTCTATCATCATCAAGGTTTCTAAAAATCTCTCGCTCAGTGTAGCATACATCAAGTCACTGAACCACTCATCCGCTACTCTATTGCGCAAATTTGTCTTGATAATATTCATTGCCGAAAAGACTCTTTCAACAGATGTCGTTGCTACTAGAAGGATCAATGTTAGCTCAATGAGGCGATAGACCAATGCGAATATTCTATTTTTCCTATTTCAACCATCTCTTTGAGCTAACTTTGCAATATCACAATATCCATGGAATTCTACACTTCTCTTGACATTAAGAACAAATATTTGAAGCTGATGTCTTAACAACAAACAGTCGGCTATGTCAAAGTCATCAGCATAAATCTCAGCAAGTAGAACAAGATTATCTACATCAAACTTGGAGAAAGAGTCTCTTGGATCAAGACAAGACATGCATATCAGTAACTCTGAAGAAACTTCATTAAACTGATGGTTCATCTATGATGTAATGGCATCAATTGCAGTAATAAAAATCTCAATATGGTAATAGTGATGGTAAGTCACTGTATGTTTCTTACGTGCAGTCGTGCAGACATATCTCTAACTGGAATGAGTTCTTCCATATTTGGCACATGAATCTCATTTGATTCACAAAAGATTTTTACTCGCGGGAATAATGGCTCCCATCCATTGTCTCTCATATCCTGCAAACGCATTTTCACATCTACACGCAAATCCATAGTTTCAACAATATCTTGATCCTTCCTTTGCAAAGCAAGTGATAACTCATTTGTAATGCTTAACAATTCTATTAATAAATGCAATATAAAAACAAATTCAAAGTTTTCTATTTTCTATATCAATCCAGATGCTCCACCATGACTTGATGGTTGACATGCATATTTACTCACAATCTCTAGTACCTCTAATATTACCTCCCACATTTGGTAAATATGCAGTATGGTTTTTAGATGAGAGCCCCATCTTGTATCGTAAGGTCTAGCTAGACTCATTTCTTGATGCAACCCTGTGCTAGTGACAGCCTTATCATTCTCTAGCTTCTATAACAAGACATCTTGATGCTTTACAAGCAATGCATCCATTCTTTTACAAAATGCACTCACAGTGGTCACTATCAAGAGAATATAGTTGAAAAAAATCAGCAATAGCTATACTACAACTTGCAACAGTCACAACCACTAACTGCAATTGATGGGCAAAGCAATAGACATAGAAAGCATACATATTCTCATCTCGGATTTATCTTTGCATGCCATTAAATTCCAATGGGACTCCAAGGAATTCAGATGTTGTTTCTGTTAGGAGTATGTTCAGGGACAGTGAGGATGATGAATTAGACACTGAAGCTGATGAGGTGTGGGGATCAGATTATAAGGAAGAGACAAACTCGGGAGCCCTAAGGTGAATTTCTCTAATTTCCATAGCTGCAGTGAAGAGGATACTGACGACAAGTGGAAGCATGACGGCAGGACTGGCCAAATGAAGAAGAATACTGACGAGAGTTGGGACAGTGACTGAGAAATCGAAAGAGTGATATGAATATATGATGGCCAAAGGCCACATCATCAACGATTGTCAAACTCGGATCTTTCATGGCTGCTGCTGGTTGCATTCTAAACCAATGGGGAACTGCAGGAAGGAGAACAGTAAGCTTTGGTTTTAGTGGGAGCAAATGTTTCAACGGCTCAGACAGTGCTTTGGTTCCAGTTGACATCACACGGAGCACTCATAAATTGCTTGAACTGCATCTCAGAGTATACGTCGTTGACACTGTCCCATGCACATCCTCAAAGCATTCTACCACTTGCCAGCATCCATGTGACCATAATAGGACATGTTAAAAATTGACCCATTTAATTATGGCATATTTCCTTAATTCCAAAACATGCACGATTTAGTACCATATTGTTAAGACAGGGTGAGGAAGTCCGATTTATAAGGTGGAGTCCTCCTAACCCTTGAATATGGAAAGAGATGGTATGAGGAGGGTTCTGTCTAGTCATACACGCGCGCACGTACGCGCGCGTATTCGCGTATTTTCGCGTGAAAATCACGTGACTTGTGACTCAAACGTTTTTTTTGCTAAATTCTGCACCACTCTCTCTCTCTCTATGTTTGAATGAGATTCAAACGTTTGAATTTGAGGCTTTACTGGGGTTTTGATGATAGACCGTTACTAGTGAATAAATGGCTGGTTGAATGTGTTAGTTACTAGTGGGTAAATAGCTGTTTTAACTATGTCAGTTATCAGTCTGTCTATATATGCCTGGAGATGTACAGAGTGTAAAGAAGTATCCTACTGCCTCCAATTTTTCCTTCTCTGCGATTTTGTACTCGAGTACTGTGCTGTCTGAATCTCGTCGACCTTTCTTTCCGGCGTGCACCTGGAAGGAGGGAGAGCGGCTATCTCCGAACCGTTGCCGCAGAGAGTACCTGCACAGGGGCAGCAATAAGGTTTCTGGGCAGCGCATCTGCGCGACCGCTCACTGCACTGCGTCAAGCCTGCGCGGCTTCCTGTTCTTCATCAGGTTAACAAGTAAGTCGTTCGCGCGCACGTTCGACTTGGTTACTATATTCTTTCTTGAGTATATTCTGAAGTATGATGAGTAGCCTGCTGTTAGTTGTGAGTTTTACATCATTAGTTTATTATTTTTATCTCCTAATAAAACTTGGAATTAAAATATTACCTTACAAATCAACAGGACAAGGTGTCGAATGATTCTTGCCACAGCGAGTTTGCCCATAGGGAGTTTCATAGATCAAGGGTGGGGTTTAAGAAGATTGAATTTCTTGTTTTGAGATCATTTTTAGAACATATTTGCTTTGAAGAGAAACTTGCACATAGAAATGTTTGAAGGTACTGCGTACCGTATCTCTGGACATATGATGTATTCACTGGGATGCTCACGAGTCACGATAACGCTTAAGGATGTACCGTTTTTTGTTGCACTTTGAAAACTCATATAGCATCTTGAACTTAAGTTTCGGAATGTGCTTCTCTCATCACGACTATACTGTTCTAACTTTCCGGTAGTTCTTTGGCTTGCTTGGACTATGGATTAACCATGACCTGACGTGTTGAAAGGATCGTATATAGTTTAGGTTGGTCACACTAAATTCATTCAAAACAACAAAATAATGATCAATGAAAAGCATTTCAAAGATTTATATCAACCAAATACCATGTACAAGATCTATGCATGGGACCACAAAGCAGAGGTAGCAAGATATAACATCATTAGATTTTCCCAGGGCTCGACAGGAAAATGAAAACTATTAAATCAATAAGGGGAAAAAATTCCGCTACTTCCTGGTGGAAAAAGAATTCTTTCAATGCAACCTATTTGCTGCCTAAAAATAATTTGTCATCGCCATCAATGTCTCCTCTTTTGTTGCTGTCGAATCCGAAATGTAGTGATCAAAGAAACCAGATTTCACTACACTTCATCCGAAAAACTATAGAATAATGAGTTAACGAAATCTTGAATTGTTATCCTTTATCCTAATGCCATAGCTCATTGCAGAAACCAATTCGTGCTCTCTTGCAGTTTACAGTTTCTCCGAAAGAATCAACAAGCTGCTCAGCCAGGCTGCTTGGTTCTTTGATTAGCGTTTTGATGAATGTGATCACAACCCTACGCTCATTCTCTGTCGACCTTAGACTAAGCCAAGTCAAGAACTTCATCCTGAAATCATTCTCTATGTGCCCCTTGCACTCCAGCCACCGTATCACCTTCACACAGTACTCGTAGTCCTCATCCAACTTCCTGGGCCTTTTCAAAAGCTGCTTTTCACGGCAAATAGCAGAAGCTCCATCCTGCTCACAGCTTTCAATGTGCGCGCCGTGGAGTTGCTTCACTTTGCCCCCTGGCTGAGATTCAACAGCAGGCGGTTCTGCACTCCTGCCAGCCGCACAGGTCTCGGTGCCACCACTGTCATTTGATCTTGCAAGTCCATTTTTTAAATCGTAGCACTCCTCAGGGAAACAGTCTATGGGCATGGGTGCCTCAACATTTAGGTCAGGAACAGAAAACACGTTGAACTGAAGTTTGCGGCAAACACCTGATAACGATTGGCCCTGTTCACTGTTCTCTGGCTGCTCTGCATCTGTGGCACATCTGCCACATGATACTTCGTGCATATATTCACAAAACCCTTCAAAACAACCTTCTTCGGCCCAATTTTCCTGCAATATCCTCCCAACATCTCGGATCTTGAATCCAGTTGACTTAAAAGCCTGGCTCCTGTTTCTTCTATGTGTCTGTGAGCCTCCTCCCACTGCATTCTGTGTGGCACGTTTGACAAACACCTCCTTGCTCCCAGTATAACATTTAGATTCAGAATGGCCAAGGATCCCATCATCTGTGAATGATATAATTCTGAAGGAATATTCTGTGCATGGAGCAAGGTTAAAAACAAGTATTTTTCTTTGATCTTCTGACAAAATTACAGGCTCTTCCATGCTTGGTTGCCCATTGCTCTTCCAGTACCATAGCATATAACCTTTGATGGTTTCAGATGATGCTAATGGAGTTTCTTTTAAAATGATAACAAGGGAAGAGGATGTAATGTCTACAAATCTGAATCTACAGGCAGCAGGTAAGGAATCTGCAAAACAAAGAAGTGAATAAGTGTCTTTTGCAGAATCATCACCACAATTATTATACCAGTATGTAACTGCGTATTTATGTAAGGAAGATCATTACCTCGGAGATGCAGGCCTGGAGAACTCAACCACTCCTCAGCTTTTTGAACTGCTAAAGAACAAAGTTTCTGCACATCACTACCAGCAGACAACCTGCTTACAATACCACGTGCCATCTTTGCTGACATTCCATCAAGTGGACCAACCTCACTTTCCAGTTTTGCTTTTGCATCTTCAATAATGTCATGCAATTCTTTAAGACAGTTAGTTCCCTCCAATAGCCGATAACTCAAATAGATGCGATGGCAGAGAATATCTACTCGGCGAGCATCTTTTGCAATCACTAATTGCCTTTTCCAATAACTGCCACAGAGTAACATTCATGTCAACTACACAAGTCTATCAAGAATCATGAAAATCATAACAAGTGTTCCAATAATGTCGCAAGTAAATACTACCTGTGAATTGATGCTAAGAAATTTAACAGGGGACAATTATTTCAACAAAACGAAATTAATACATGAAAGTTAGAAGTGCGGGTAACTTGTACAAAGTACACATTCATGTAACTTTGTTAGAGAAAGATATTGGAGGTAGAGTATGGTACATGCTACAACTTGTCTGAATTTCATGCTCTACTTGTCTGAATTTCATTCTCTAAATTGATTTACAAAAGAAGAAAAGACAGCTTCAGGTTTATTTGTCTAGCATTAAAATTTTATCATTTGTACCCATAGGAGATGATTGCTTCTAGAAAAAGATGTTATATATACTTGAGGACCAGCCCATAGGGCCAGTATGGCCAATGCAAAGATGAGTGGACTGTTCTAGATTCCTAGTTGAGTTGAATGGTGCCTGTTCACTACAAATAATGATACACAAGGTCTAACTGAGAACATCATTTATCGATTGCCACTGATAAACTACTTTCTGACTTTGTGTACATTAATTTTATTGTTGAGACAAAGAAAATGCCAATCACTTCTGATTAGAAAGAATCATAGAACTACATTGTGTCATAATTTGATAAACGTAAACAATATGCTATGTATTCCAAACAAGTTCGTTTCAGTCCTAGGTTCCACAATAACGATGCAATAATATAGCTAGGACAAGAAACAAATGAAAGGAACAATGGAAAGACAAGATTCACAGAGTTAATTCAGAACTGTACTTACCCTAGTATTCCAGAAACCTTTCCACATGAAGCACAAGAATAACTCCCATCAAGATGAATAATTTGCCCAAGATCAAAGCATCCAACCTTCTTGTGTTGGAGGGCACACTCAATATGGCAAGAAGACCCACAGCAGTTCTTGTCATTGCTTTCAGATGCACAAACCAACCATAGACTAGGATCCTTATTGTCATCAAACTGATGGCAAATACAACATGAGCACCTCTTGCAGGAGGAGTCTTCGGATATTACAACAGCTTTACAGGCCAAATTTTTACAGACCCAAGTGCTAATGCATTTCACATCATGGGCAGGATACTCGCCATCGGTCACTTCCTTACAAGTGTGACCATTTGCTATTTTTAAGTTGATTGGACATTGTTTCTGCAGTTCAAAGTTCTTGCTTGATTTAACAGGAGTAGATTTAGACATGTCTTCACTTCAGTTAAGCAAGCCACCTTTCCTTTTTTTTTCCTTTACCACTAGCATGGGTAATAAACTAATAATCTTATAGGGACTAGGGTAACAACTTTTAAATCTCTCTGGACTGCTTGTGGAACCTTATCAAACACCCCCCCTCTTTATTGCGGGGGTCCTCATCCACCAAAGATAATCAATGTCCAATAACTGAAATGCAATATCATATATATTTTTTATCAGCAAGAATGGCTACTCAGAAGTATAAATTCAACAATCAACAGTAAATCGAAAAGAAAAAATAAGTCCAAACAAAACATTAACTCAGGAGGAATCCTTAATACACAACTATGAAATATGAACATACAAGGCAACCAATAAATATAAGTGTCCAGATCATAAACAATGGATTCAGAATACAGACAACCTTTAGAATGAATGCTACTATCAGACTTTCCATTTCTTTTTTTCATGAAAGTATCTCATTAATTCTATATAGGACTAAAATATCGATAGAACCTTTGTTAAAGAACTCCCAGGCAAAGCAATTACAAGAATGAAAAGTAAACAAGCTGATAAGGAAAGAGAAACGATCTGCTACAAAGCAACAGCAGAACCAAGCGAAGGGAGGAAGTGAATATTGTGAGCTGGTCATGACTACCGATTATCAGTGTTTGGATATCTAAGGAAGTAGCCACAAACCCACAGTTTAAGGCAAAAAAGTTTACTAAAGTTACACTTATTTTCCCATTTGCTGCCAGAAAAAAGACCAGTGCTCCTTCAGTTCTTAAATATAAATCCTTTTGCTGTGCAGTCAACTTTGACCACTAGTATATAGAAAATAGAAAAATAATAAGATTGGCCCTTTGAAAAGGAGAATACTAGATACTGTCAAAAGTACAAGTACATTCATAATATTATATTTAGAATATTATGGTAACAATCAATGGTTACAGTCTCTTGCCATGAATGAAAAGATAACAAAAATCAAGGCCCTATTTTAGGAACAAAGGGAGTAATAAATAACGTTAATCTTTTAGCATTCTCACTTTAAACATTATAAACATACCAAAACAACTAAACAAATATCATCTCTATAATTCCCCATAAATGGAGTAATGCTCAATATATAATATATACACATCCCATCACGAGACCTAACCGCCATTCAATGACGTCATCAGCAAATACAACTGAATCGAAGCCCTAGAAACCTATCAAAGAACCTTAAGAGCCTATCACAGAGACAAGACATCAAGATCAGATTGGATGCGATTTAGCAGTGAGAATGGAGTACATAAATCTCAGAATTTGGGACTCTTATCACAGAGACAAGACATCAAGATCAGATTGGATGTGAATTAGTGGTGAGAATGGAGTACATAAATCTCAGAATTTGGGACTATGGATTGCTAGGGCCTTGTTGAAGACCCACAGTGGTGGGATGGTCATGGCTCATGACTCACAAGTAGATAAAACGTGGGTTGTGTTTGCTTCCTGCAAAAAAAAAGTAGCTGGTTGGAGTTCTAGCTGTGTTTTCCTCAATTTCTGTGGGGCTGTTCGGTGACTTCGCAGATAAAGTTTCATATTAAATCCAAATAAACATTATACCAAAGAGCACGTGAGCTATTTTTTGGCAAACCAATAAATTGGCATTTTTATTGCTCATGAACCAAAGAGTTGACTTTTATTATTACTATTATTTTTGCAGCAGCTGCTTGATTTCTTCACTTGTATAGTACAATCTGATAGTGGGCGAAAAAGCAAAGGTGTTGAAGTATTCACGAAAAGAGGCTGTAAATCTGTGAAGCTGACAGCATTTTTAGAGGAAGATTTTATGCGAGTATTCGGTGATCCCCTGAACTGCAAGTATAATCAAACTGGTGAAAACAAGCCTCGACCATTCTAATGATGATCAAATGACCAAGTTCTAGTAATTTCCACAAAAACCAGATCTATTTACTTGAACTTCCATATGCATGTTTTTTTTTGCTTCAATCTCATCACTGGTGCAACCACAGCACAAGATGTTGTGCTAGCCATTTTCAGTTCGTATGATGCTTCATGGAGAGAAAGAGCAAAAAAAAAAAAAAGGAAAGGAGTAACTGACGACCTATCCTTGATTATTCAAGAGGCTATTCAGTCAGCAACAGAAAGCATCGAATTCCATCTAAACGCGCCTAAAACTATCTTCTCCTTTCAGTTGCCGGTACTATGAAACAGCCAATTAACCGAGCTCCGACACAACCGTATCCACGAGCTCCCCTCCCGCCGTGCTCTCTCACTCCCACATTCCATTCCACAACGCCATGGCCACAACGCAGCACCGTATAACCGGGAAGCACCCCACCGCCCATTCTAGCTAGAACCAAATAATTCGCGACGAAAATCGACCAACGCGCAGGAGGCAAGGCGGGACGCGAGCATACTACCTTCCGAACCGTTCGATACCGCCGCCGTCCGGCCCCGGGGCGGCGGCTAGGGTTTGGGCGGGAAGGCAGGCGGGGCAGTGAGCGAGCCGCGAGATCCCAATGACGAGGAGTGGAAGGAGGAGGACGAGAAGGTGGGCGGTGGTGGTGGTGGGTGGTCTCCCTCCGGCGAGCTCGTCTCCCCGACGAACGGAGAAGAGGAGAGAGAGAGAGAGCACGGGTCGAGTCAGGAAGGAGGCTAAGCGGCGGTGGGAATTGAAGACAAGTCCAAGTCGTCGAAGAAGTCCATTTTTTTATTGGGCCCGGTGCAGTTTTTTTTTCTTCCAAAAATGGCTCCATAGATATTGTTTTTGCGAAAATGGCTCCTCCTGCACGGCCGGGGAGCACGCCAGACGCTGGCGCGGCCGGCAAGTGCACTAGGGCCCGAATTTTTTCTATTTAAGCCCTTTTTTTAAAAAAAATATTCACATTTAGACCCCTGGTGGTTTTAATTCCGTTTTTGGACCCGGGGTGTGCGTGGAAACTGGCGGAGGTAACTGCGTCTCGGCGCCGTGGACCACGGCTCAGGTGCCGTGCCCGCGCCAGCGTCTTGCGGCTGCGTGGCGCCGGCGTGGCGGGACCTCGGCGCGTGGATCGTGGCTCGAGGTCGGGCCGTGGATCGTGGTTCCGAGCTCGGCGCGTGGATCTTGGCATCGAGCATGCGGCCACGAGCAGGCACCGAGCACGCGGCCGTTCGTTCATTTCACTCTGCCCCGCCTCCCGCCGCCTCCTCCTCCCTCCCGCCGTCGCTGCGTCCCGCTGCGGCCGCGCGCGCGCCTCCTTTCCCGCACGACGGCCGCCGCTCCTCCTCCGCGCGTGTCCTCCCCGCCGCGGCCGCCGGCTCCTCGTCGACCGCCTCGGCGCCGTCGACGACCTCCGCGCGCGCGCCGCGCGCCTTCCCTCCCGCGACGCGCATCCTCCCGCCGCGGCGCCGCCACCCTCCTCGACCGCCTCGGCCGGCGTTCGGCGTCCTCTCGCCGGCCGTCCTCCACGCATGCCGCCGCCGCCTCCTCCTCGACCACCTCGGCCGGCGTCGGCGTCCTCCCGCCCGGCCGTCCTCCCACCGCTGTTGACGAAGAGGCCACAGAGCGACCGCTAAGTGCCTCAAGGTGACGACTTCTCCTCCAAAATGTTCGTTGTAGTTTCGTAATCTTGCGCGGGCTTAGATTTTTTTAGCTAGCTATGAATGTGTGTGTGATGCTTAGGTTGTAGCTTGGGCAATGGTGCCGTAGAATGGAAGGATTGTATGGAGTAGTGGAGTCGGCGATATGGCTCATAGAAATGTGCGTGGGCACGATCGCATGATCGCCACGGCCTAGCATAGCAAAGAGGCGCGTCGCGTGGTTTGCTTCTGGTTTGTTGTATGCCGTGCGGTGCTACCGGATCGCTCAAGTGTCGTCTCCAGTGAAACATGGATGGGCTCAAGCCTCAAGGCTCATGGGTTGGACCGCCTCTGCCTACTCACATCTCTAGGCCTGATCTCTGTAGGCCCATCCACTGTCTAGAAATGTGGCGATATGGCTGGCCGTGGTGCTATAGAAATGTGTTGTGTTCTTTGTGATGTTCTAGGCTAGGATAGGTTTTATCATTCTTGAACTTTGGGGTTGCAACAGATAATGATGTGGTATTACCTTGTTCCTAGTGTATGATTCAAGGTACTTATTAGTTTGGTTTTCAGTATGAACTAGATGGACAACCTAGTCACCATATATCATGGAGGCGGTGTGACAAGTGATGATTATGGAAATGTTCGATTTGTTGAAATGCAAAGGGTGCCTCGATATTGATGATCGGCCGTCGTTTAGTGAGTTGGTTGGTAGGGCTCGGGAGGAGCTACATTGTCATGGAAACGAGGAGAGCATCACGGTTGAGGGTTACTTCACTTGTTCGAAAGACATAATTCTCAGCGGTTGATCTTAATTGGTGTGAGGATGAGTGGGACAAATATGTCAAATTGGTTATGCGGAATGAGTTAAAATGTTTGGACCTTGTTGTGCGGAAGGTGTCCATTGATCCCACCCTCACGGTTATTCACGGAACTAGGTGATCGAGCACCCTTTGACCCTCCGTTACGGATCTTGCGGTGGATGTGGAAGAAGAGCACGAGGTGCCCGATGCTTTATCCGCCGAACAAGGTTGATTTCTCAACGATTCGAGTTGAATGTCGGACTGATGATGTTGTGGCGGCCCCTCAGGATCATCCCAGTAAGTGTCGAGCCACACTTTAGCCTTTTCCCGTCATTGCTGTTTTTTTGTGTCAATCCCATCGTTTTCGTGCTTATGATGCAGGAGACATTCCTGGTAATGTTGGTGTTCCTCCGTTGCTCCATCCGCAACGTTGAAGAAATCTGCAGGACTCCAACGGTGTGGATGTTCAAATTGTGGATGATCTGCAGCCTTACGAGATCGCAAGGGCCGTTGATTCGGCGATGACCGCCCTTTTGGAGAGCGACCGAAAGTGATATTGAGTCGATCGAGCGTTATTGCCTGGCGGGATCCATCGGTTCATGAATTCAGCGATCTTAGGCATTCTCATGGGGCTTATGCGAGAAGGAAGGGATGACGAGTGCTAGATGCTCTGAGGCGGTTCAAGCATGACAATTGAGAAGGGCATGATGTTTGAGGACTTGTCTGCATTGAGAAGGTGGCTGCAGGAGTATTCAGTGATTCGTAAAAGGCCATTCAAGGTGAGGCATTCTTATGTGGAGCGGAGGTACACAGTTGTGTGTGAGAAGGAAACATGTGAATGGAGGGTTTGTGCTAGGAAACAGAAGGACACGGGAAAGTTCAAGATCACAAGAATCGTTGGCCCACACACTTGTGCCGAAGCAGAGCTCAAACAGAAGCATCGGCAGTTGACCTCTACCATTATTGCCAAGTCACTGTGTCACATAGTAAAGGGAGAACCCAATATGAAGGTGAAGACACTTGCTGGGATTGTTAAGGAGAAATTTGGATACGAGATAAGGTATGGAAAAGCATGGAGGGCAAAGCAACGCATCTGAAAGATGATATATGGGGACTGGGAAGATGGGTACTTGCAGTTGCCAGCACTCTTCAATGCAATCAAAGCGGTTAATCCAGGCATGCATTATGAGTACGTCCCAAAACCAAACGAATGGACTCAAGATGGGATGCAGATATTCTTCCGTGCTTTCGGTGCTTTGCTCAGTCCATCGAGGCCTTTCGGCATTGTCGTCCCGTCTTCTCCATTGACGGTACGTTTCTTCTTGGCAAGTACCAGGGCACACTTCTGATAGCCATTTCCTGTGACGCAGACAACGCGTTTGTTTCTTTGGCGTTTGCTTTGGTTGAGAGGGAGAACAAAGACAGCTGGGGATGGTTCTTGCGGCTCGTTCGGAGGCATGTGGTCGGCCCTGGTAGGGAGGTGGGTGTCATATCTGATAGACACCAGGGCATACTTGCTGCCGTACAAGAGCAGATACCGGGGTATCCACCTTTGCACCACCGTTGGTGCACTCGGCATCTTGTCGAGAATCTACTCCGTAAGGATGGTACGAAGGATAACTTTCCTCTGTTCGAGGAGGTCGCTCGAATGCTTGAGGTCAAGTTCTTCCAGGAGAAGTTGGAGCGATTTAATCTGCAACAAATGCGAGAAGGTAGGCGGTGGTTGTCGGGATTGATGAGAGATGTCGACAAATGGACAATGGCTCATGGCGATGGTGGTGGAGGTGCGAGTTTCGGACAAGCAATATGGCGAATCCTTCAATAACTTGCTTAGGGGTATACGTGGTATGCCCGTCAATGCTATAGTATCATTCACCTTTACAAGCTTGTTGCTGGTTCAACGAAAGACACGCACATGCAATGGCGCTACTGAGTAAACAAGAGATGGGCGCCAAACCAAGCGCCACCTTGAAAAGGCAAAGCGGTGAGGCACATGAGGTACATTGTTTTGACAACTCCACGGGCACTTACGAGGTTGTAGAAAGGGGTGGTACAACGACCGATGGAGAGCTCCACGACGAGGAGGCATAAGGTTGTCCTTATTGATTTCTCATGCACATGTGGTAAACCGAGGCGTACCACTTTCCATGTTCTCATTATGTGGCAGCGGCAAGGCATCGCAACTTTGACTACGAGAGCAAGATACCTCGGGACTTCGGTGTTGACAACCTTGTGCTTACGTGGTCTCCCCGTTTCGAGCCTTATCGAGATGAGGGAGAGTGGCCACCATACACCGGGCCCAAATACATTGCGGATCCGGGTAGCCGTTGGAACAAACGTGGAACCGTGAAGAGGGCGAGACACAAGATGGTTATGGATCGACTTCGGGAAGAGCGAGGCGAGGAGAGCAACCCCTTTTCATCGACCCGAGCGGAACCAATGTAGCGGATGTGGTAGACTTGGCCACAATTCACGCACATGCTATTGGCCACTTAGTCAAAAAGAGTGCTTGTTGTTCGTTCTGTTTCATAGTTCGCCTAGTTGTTTTCCCATATGCAATTTGCTATGTTTTTGTTTAATTTCTTATTATTTCCATATTTTATGCATGTTAAATATTTTGTTTACTTCTATGTTGGGTGATAAATTCAAATTTTTTGTAGGATGGCGCAATTCCACTGCTAGACGCGCACTACGAGGAGAACCACCGGGACGGCTCACCGCGAGAGGATGGTGCGGCTTCATCACTTCTTGTACAATTAATTATTTATGTTGATGCATTAACAAAAAAATTGTTCTATTCTATACAGGAGCTGCCCATCCTTTGTCCTCGAACCCATGACGGGTTCCTGGACATGCGGTACGACGAGAGGTACACCCCCTTCCTGGAGAGGGCTGGCCTAGACGCCATCTCTTACCAGGTTCGCCGTGGGTTGCCCACCTTGAACCCCCCGGCCATCACTGCACTGATTGACAGGTATTCTCCTAAACCATTGCTCTACTTGCATGTTCATTGTTGGTCGGCTATGTGCGCCTCAAATTCTCTGACATGTACTCCTCTTTTTTGTATCGTGTAGGTGGAGGCCGGAGACTCACAGCTTCCACCTCCCTTTCGGTGAGATGACTATTACGCTCCAGGACACTCAGAAGATACTTGGTGTCGCCATTCACGGCCGTCCAGTGATCGGACCGTGCGTGCCTGCTGGTTGGAGAGCCCGAGTAGAGGCCTTCCTCGGGACAGAGCTTCCTGCTGAGGCAGTCAATCGCACTTCTGGAATTCTGATCACATGGCTCCGGCAGACTTTCGCAGAGTGTCACGCCGCGCGACGAGCGGCGATTGCCTACTACTGCGCGGTAGGGGTGGATATCGAGCCAACTCGTCGTCTAATCGAGCTTTTGCTAAAATTGACATAGTTTTATTTAATATCATTTTACATGTAATTGCGGGCATGGATATCGCACTTGTTTGCTGCGTTCTCTTCCCCGCGGCACGGGGACAGCAGCGTCGTGGATGTACATCCACCGCCTCACCGCCCAGGACACGGCGGGCGATGCAGGTGGGCTTCCGGCGTGTTGGCGTTCCTTTACCGCCACCTCTGCGAGGTGTGTCGTCGGAGTTCGCGGAACTCGACAGTAGGTGGTTGCCTCTACCTCCTCCAGCTGTGGATGTGGTGTCGTCTACCAGTTGGTCGTCCCACAGTTTCACCTCCTCGTCCGTGGTTCGCAGAGGTTCCTCCTCGTCGACGTCCGACACTTGCATATCTTTGGGACCAGGTCTCAGTGCCCTACGCCCGGACGAAGAGGGCCTACCTAGAGTACACGAACGAGCTAGATGCGCTCACGGCCTCCAGTGTAAGTTAATTCCATTTGGTATCGTGATTTTCATTTGTTAGTCCTGTACCTTACAAGTAAATTGTTGCTATGCAGGTTAAGTGGGAGCCGTATGCCGAGCAAGAGGTGGTGGACATTCAGTTCAGCGCACTGTGCAGCATAGACGAGGCCCTCTACAGGATGAGGTGCCCCCTTATCTGTTTCTATGCTGTTGAGTATCACCTGCCACATCGAGTTGCACGCCAGTTTGGTATGAGGCATTGTGTGGCGATGCGCCGTTCTCCACGTCGTGGCCTTGCACAAGTAAGTGCCATGCAATTTCAATTCTAACCTTGGATTCCAATTGCGGTGTTTCTACTAATGTTAACTTTTGGTTTACGTCATGCGATTTGATCGTCGGCGGCGAAGAAGGTCACGAGACTTGGCGGCACCACCACGTGTACGTTGAGGAGTGGGGACACTCCCAGGACCACGTGGACGACAACAACGAGCCGCACAGCTCGTAGACACGTTCCCATCCCAGGGCGGCGAGGACGAGGACGACGACGAGGTGGAGCAGACTTACGATGAGATAGGCCCGTCTCAGCTCGTAGACGCTCCTTCGACTTAGCCTACACAGCCCGTACGACGCAGACGCCGCCGCGAGCCTAGCCGTTACACTCCATGCACCGACGCCCTTGGTAAGGGTAAGGGTAAGGCTGGGAGGCAGTGATACTTATGTGTAGGCTTGTGGTTGGGCTTAAAAGTCGTTGTATATATTTTGTAATGAGCTAGGAGGCACTTGGTAAGTGGTTGGACTGAGATGTGTTTGTAATGAGCTAGTTGTTGTATATATGTGTTTATGTTATATTCATTGTGCTTTTGCAATTTTTGTATATATAAAACATTACCAAAATAGCTTGACGACAACATAGCATAAAACATTACCAAAATAGCTTGACGACAAGATAGCATAAAACATTACCAAAATAGCTTGACGACAACATAGCATAAAATATTACCAAAATAGCTTGACGACAAGATAGCATAAAACATTACCAACACACACGAGCACAACCTCCAGCACTACAACTTGAGGATAACAATAATCACAAGTAGTACACCTAACAATTGGCATTCAACACAACAGTCGTACCGCCACAACATCAACACATCAACATGGAGAATTGCTGAATGCCATAACCCTCGTTACCTAAATGCCAAACGAGCCTCGTGGCACCCACATGGAGAATTGCTTGAGGGCCGCCTCGGGCGTGGTGGCCGTCGTGGTAGTGGCATGCACATATGCGGCTCGGGTTCACGCAGCTACATGTGGGATCATAAGAGCTTCCTATATTCACGACCTCCTCGTTGCCCCTCTCACGTTGCATCTGTTCGCGAGGTCGTTGTTCTCCTCGGTGAGATTCTCCATTCGGTACTCCAAGTCCCATATTCGAGCCCATAATGTATCCACATAACGATCAACATACCGTTCATGAGGAGGGTCGATCCAGTAGGAGAAGTCGCATTTGGCCATCTGCACAAAAAGGATGGTAAACCGAGGGTCCATAAGAAATAAAAATGTAACATTACTAATTTGTACCGGGCGTGAGCATCGGAAGAAACGTCGCCGCCATCGTTCGGGAATCCAAGATCTGGACAACCGCGTACTCATTGTGTCTCGCATTTCGCCACGGTGGTTGAGCACACCGGCTTGGTATCAATCGATCTGCGGACCGAACATATCCTCGTTTCTAAGGGAATGTCGTCCTTGGCGACCCAAATCCCACCGCCCATCGGCCGGACATGGTATGTTTCACCACGAAAGAGAGGGTACTACTTTGTTCGATTCACAATGTCATGGGACCCCAACCGTGCTACTTATAGCAAAGCGGGCAGCTAAATGCGGTGACCACCAAAAAAGAGGCTTTGCTCGGGGACATGACAACACGCCTGACTTTGCTCGGGGACATGACACAAGAGGTCAGCTTTTGCTCGGTGAGATGACAAAAGAGGGTAGTTTTGCTCGATGACATGACAAAAGAGTTCAGATTTTGCTCGGTGACATGACAAAGCAGGCAGCATATGCCGACTTTGCTTGATGTGGAGTAGGCCTTTGCTTTGTACACATATAGGGTGTAGGTCTTTAGCCTTTACTGAGGAGTAGGCCTGTAGGCTGTACACATATAGGGCGTAGGTCTTTAGCCTTTACAGGAGTAGGCCTGTGGGCTGTACACATATAGGGTGTAGGTCTTTGAAAAGGCTACGAACTATGAATTTATTACGAGACTATAGTCTCTGAAAAGCCTACATAGGGCCATTTATTGCTACACTGGAATCCAGGAAAAGCGAAAAGATCCTCTCCATGGACTATGCCCACTGCACCGATAACCTGCCTATATGAAGGCCTCATATGTCTTCCATACCACATCTCCTCCTCAAGACATCACAATACTACCACACAACAATGTCTTCTGGAAGTCCGACCCATTTGGAGTGCGGAGTGGCATGGCGCCGAAGTGCCATTGCGGCTTTAGGGCGATGTTGGGAGTGCGGACGGATCGATTACAACGAGCCAAATACGGCGTAGGTTCTTCAAGTGTCCGGACACGGATGGCGACTTCGTGGTAACGACAACAACTAAATCATTTGTTTCTCGTTATCGTTTTTCAACTTGATCCATGACATCTACCACGCCACACATAGGCTTGCGGGTTCATGGAATGGGTGGATCGGGTGCCGCCGGCGTGGCTAGATAACCGGGCAGTGGAGGTGGAAAACAAAGGACAATACCTTGTCAAGATGACTCAGGCTCGCGAGGTGGAACGACAGATGCGGCTTGAGCAAGAGCGCCGCGTGAGGGTGGACCAAATCCGTCTGCAGGGCAAGGAGGATGAGCTGCAAAGGAGGAAGGAGAAGTTAAGTCTGCGTGAAGCAGCCATCAAGCATCAGGAGGAAGAGCTTCAAGCTCGTGAGGCGCTCTCAAGACCAAGAGTGACGGGAAGAAGGATGCAATGAGCCATCTTGAGCGCGCGAAAGGGAAACAACCACGCTACACCCAGTAGACAAGATGTAATAGACCCGGTCCACACGAGAGGTCGTACGAGCAGTTGGGTCGGTTAGTCGGATATCATGCTAGCATGTAATAAAATTGTACGCGCCATGTTCGTCCCAACTTCATAAGCTTATTATCTCGGCTTTTCGCATGCAATGATTCCCACGTGTCTTATTATCACTTCCACTCGTTTCGTCCAATTGTTCCTATCATAGTTGTCATAAAAAATAATTCAAAAAATTTCTTCCAATAAAACAACATAACATGATCGAAAAATGTTATTGCCAGTTCAACATATTTTTCACGGTCAGCATTGTACAAAAATCACAAATACACTAATCGTTACTTCACACATAACTTGTTCGTCAATCCACAAACAGAGGGGATGAGATTGACCCAGAATCATCCCAGTAATTATTTCCCCAAGTGTGTAGTAACAACTGAACAAAAGGAAGAGGAGAGTTGCTTGTATGCCACATGTCGCCTCCCCTCTGTCTTGCCCGCAGCATCTCATGGCCCGTAGAACTTCACACAAAACTTGTTCGTCACGGCCCGCAGAATTTTATTTTTCAAAAACCATTACCAACGTACCATAATGTTTTTAAAAAATCTACACGAATTTTCCTACATGTATTATCTGCAATACATAACGAATTTTCAAAACATACGTCGTATTTTTTGCTCTCTATAAATAAATAAATAAATATATTACATAATATTACTATCATTAAATAATCCAAATAAAAAATACAACTAATAATTCATTTTGCGAAAAAAAGGCTGATCGGTGCAAACCCTAAACAGCCATGGCGCCACGTGGTAGGCAGCTCGGCGCCACGGCCCACGGCTCCGACCTCGGAGCCACGAGCCACGACGCCGACCTCGGAGCCACGATCCGCGGCGCCGAGGTGCCTGCCACGTCGGCGCCCGCGCAGCCGCTCTACGGTGCGGGCTCGGGACCTCGGGCCGTGGACCACGGCGCGAGGCGTGTTACCTCGGCGCCGTGGGTCACGGCTCCGAGCTCTGGGTCCAAAAACGGAATTAAAACCACCAGGGGTCTAAATGTGAATATTTTAAAAAAAAGGGCTTAAATAGAAAAAATTCGGCACTAGGGCGCATGGCACAGCCAAGGGCCCACTAGGTGGCTGGCGCTGTCGGGAGGCATGTTAGACTAGAGCGGAGCCCTATGTTTTTTTTGATAATTTCAAGTTTACTTCACATCACGTCTCGTCGTTGTCATTTGCTGCCTCTGTTCGCTCGGTTATTTAAGCGCACGAGGGCGTGCAGTGAACCACACCCTGCATTCCCTCCCTACTTCCTCCTTTTGCATTGCTCGCAGCGCTCTCTCGCAAACAGCAGTGCTCCCCCGTTCACAATTACTTCATCCCGCGTTGAGAATACTAATCTGCAGTATTAGTTGGCTTTTTTGTTGTGTTATTCACTTGGAGCACTATTTGATGACGTAGGTAATAATGTTGTATATGTTTGTCTATGTAGTATTTCGTGCGTGCGGTTTTTGAACACTCCCCCGTTATTGGTAAGTTAATTTCAATATCATATGTACATTTTTCAGGTGGAATGACACTTCATTGTTATGGTATTTTTCGTAGAAATGGATAAACTGTTTGTGCTCCACAGTGGTGAGGTTGTGCGTGGCGGTCCGTTCGAACTTGATCTATCCATTTTGTTGACCGTAGTGATTCCTCTGGGGTAGCCGACGCGCAAGTGGGCGGGAATGACCGAATGATCTTGTCCCCCGCTTACGTCCGTTGTCGACGGAAGAGGTTCCCTAAGAGCCATAGGTCACCGAGGAGGAAGTTCTAGTTGACAGAGATTCCGCAGACTTCAAGCCAAACGAAGGTGTCGGTAAATGGTGGGACGCTCACATTGACTACCATGAGATTATTTGTGGCATGTCTAAGGGGACAAATATTGAAGACGAGGCGGAATTCGACTCACAGTCCAGCAATGATGAAGTAGGCAGCGAGGGTGGCACCGTGGATGGCAATGTTTCCACCGATACAGACTGTGTGGCCAGTCGGTTGGATTTGCAAGTAGCATCTTCCCTAGTTTTGCCACAGGACCATGACTCTTCGTGGGCCTTCGACGTGAACACTCTGCTTATGGGGCAACGCTTCCTTGATAAGAGTGCTGCGAAGCAAGCTATCGCAAGCTTTGTAGTCAGAATCAGTCGAACATACTGAGTTATCAGGTGAGTTGGACTGTGTACATATCATGTTATTTATTGCTGGAAATGCACGCTGTCTAAACAAATCTATTGCAGGACTACATGGGTGTAATAGCTGATCACGGGGGGCATCACACCAACATACACACAGCATAGGGCACGTGGAAAGCATTTACATGCAAAGGATGGACGTGGTTAGTGTTTTCTGCGAGTGGATGGGATGGGAAATGATGCGGTCTGGGAGTGCATGGTGCTACAATTGTAAACATGCACTCCCCGGCCGTATATTTTGAATAGTGACCGAGTGGTGTGGTCTTCGGTTGCACAACTCCAGTGTTGCGCCCCCGAACCACACCACTGCCCACACGTCAGCCTCGTGGAGTCCTGTGCTCGGGAAGGGGGCTAGAAGTGGAATTACGATGATTCTAGTGCTATATTTGGTATTTGAGTTCCAAACAATGCCAAAAATGACCAGAATTCCATACAAGCAAGCATTTGTTGTCCAAGTGAGCTAAAAATTTCACACAAAATTTTCATTTAAACCGCTTACGTGCTAAAGAAATTTGCCACTGGAGTTTATTCTATACTACGCAATAAAAATCGTGGAAGATAGAACATGCACTTTTGCCTGCACCATCTGCCTATTTCAACTAGGGCTGTGCAAAAAAATCGAATCGAAAAAACCAGACCAAAAAAACCGAACCGAACCGGTCAACTCGGTTTGACCGGTTTTTATATTTTAGGTTTTTTGTGTTCGGTTTTTTCAGGAAAAACCGATTAAAAACCGAAAAACCGAAAAACCGAACTGTTCGCGTGCAGCAGGTGAGCTCGGTCTTTTTGGCGCCTTGGGCCTTGCCCGCTCGGATCCTCCACGGCCCACCGGTTGACTTGCACAGCAGCAGCACAGGCTCGCAGCCTCGCACGGTGGTAATGACTTGCTAGCTACTTTGTACATGGAACTTTTGTTGGGACAGTGCTACCTCGTGAATTCGAGCGATTAGAAGTGAAGCTTCAACATTTCTATTGATACAATCAAATTTGAATAGTAATTATTAAGTGGTGGTAATGACTTGATTTCTCTATGTTATTTTGAGGGTAGATTCCAGATTAGATTGGATGACATGTGCATTCATTCAGGGTAGTAGATCAGTTTGGTCTGCAGTGCTGTTGTACTATTTTTATGGATAGTGTAGATGCATAATTTGAGAATTTTATCTACTTGACAGTTGTAGACAATTCGATAGCTTTCAGTAGGATTTTTATTCATATCATTAGCTAGCACAGAGACTGCACAGCCGTAATTTTACCAAGTTTTAGCATAAGGCTCTAGCAAGCTCTAGTCACTATATTGTTTGCAATATGCGTTAACTTTGGTAAATATGGTATTTACCGATACCGCACCGAAATAAATTGGATTTACCGATACCGAACCGTATTTTTAAAAATACCGTATACTACCGAACTAACAATACCGTATTTACCGTATATACCGAACCGATTTTACCGAATTAACCGAATGCACATTCCTAATTTCAACCTATACAAGTGAGTAATTATTATCTGAATGAGTTAATAATTTCATGTTGTAATCCCACTTGCACCACTAATGTAACATAGAAATTCACCACTGGAATTCAATAGGTACTACACAATAAAAATAATAGAAGTCAACACATACGTTTTCCCTACGTCGTTCGTCTCTGTTAACCATACAAACGAGCATTTGTCATCCGAATGAGTTGAAATTTCACACAAGACTTTCACTTGAAGCGCTTACGTGCCATAGAAATTCACTGCTAGAGTTCATTTTGTACTGTGTAACAAAAAATCGTGGAAGGCATGATATGCGATTAGTACTAATTAATTGTGAGTACAATAAATTATTGTGCATGCTTAATTAGCACTACATGATTAGCGCTAATTAAATATAAGTAGCACTAAACAACACACTATTAATTTAGTTCTTGAATTAGCACTAATTAGTTACTATAGTACTAATTAATTACGTTTAGCACTAATTGATGAGTAACAATGGCCAAATAGTAGTGCTATTGTGCAACCGAGGCATGACGGCTCAGCAGAAGGTAGCCGGACTGTGGCGGCTTGTAGGAGCCGTCCACTGCACTGCGAATCACCTTGCCACGTCAGCTTACCCAGCCGTGCACCACCAGACCTGCCGGGGTAGGGGTTGACAGGTGGCACATGTTATTTGTCATGCCTTCCGAGCTCAGAGAGAGATCTATTTTTGCACAAAAAAAAAGTGCTAAGGCCCAAAATTGAAAAAAAAAACATTGCTACATGGTCGTATACGTGGATAGTTCGCAAATCTTTTGCTATGGAGCTACCTTTTTGGGGCTTCTCTTACTCCAGAAGTTAGATATGATTTCACTAAACAACAACAAATTACATGTCTTACCATCTATTAGACCATTTTTTTATTGAGTTTCTAAAATTTCACCTCCGTAGTTGCCTTCATAACAGATGGAGCATGCACAGTAGTGCGGGAGGAGGTGAACCTGGAGCGTTACACCACAGGAGATGGATCAAAGCTCATCACATCCGGGTGTGGCAAATGCTGCATGAACATGATTGCCACTGAAGCATGCAATGGGAGACAAGGCTGGTATATATTGAAAAACCCCAAAATTTTAAACCAAAATTTTCCTTGATTTTTGCAGCATTTTTGAGTGAATTTCGAAACTTTCCTTTTTGGGAAAGTTCTCCCCCTCCCACTTTCCCTTTTTGGCCGGGACGCCACCCTTTCTCCTTGGCGCCCCGCCTCTTCCCGTTTCCCTCCTCCCTTCGGCGCCTCCCTCCGCTTCTCCCCGCTGGCGCCCAGCTTCGTCCCCGCTTTCCCTCGCGCGTGCGCAGCACCCGCGCCCGAGCTGTGCCCGCGTCACCCGTTGGCGCCGCCTCTCCTTCCACCTCTCCCCTCGCCCCGACGCCCTCCCCGTCCTCCCTCTCCCGCTGGCGCCGCGCCCTCTCCCCGCTTTCTCCCCGTGCACGCGCGTGCGCTGCGCATTGCGCCGCGCCGCGCGCGCCATCTCGCGCCGCCCACAGGTTCGCCGCGCCCCGCCGTCCCGACAACCTCGGTCCGAAGGGGGTGGTCGTCCTCGCGCCACGTCGCCCCGCCTCTGCTCCGGCCCACCTGGCAGTCGCCGCGCCTCCCTCTCCCGCGCGCGGACGCGCCTTCGCCCTGCGCAGCTCACCTGCTCCCGTCGCGTCGCCATCACCTTGTACAGGGCCGTGCGTCATCTCTGCATGGAGGAGACGCTCCACCAACTCCCCTGTCTTCCCGTTGTCCCCGGAGCCCCGCCCGTTAGCTTCTCCCCCACGGCTCCTTCTTCCCCGCCCGGGTATAAAAACCACTCCCCTTGCTCCCCACTTCTCCTTTGCTTCCCGAGCTCTCCCACCGCCCTCCATCGCCTCCTACCACTCCAAGGAGCACCCTAGAGCAACTGATTGGACCTTCATCGCCCCAGTCGCCACCGCTTCTCTCCCCTGCGCCGGCAAGCCCCAAAACGGCAATCCCCCTCTACCCTCCACCATTCTCCAATTCCTCTGTCCCTGAGCACCTCTGCAACTTGCTAAACACTTTGGTGATCTCATTTGGCCAGGAGAGCTGCTGTGGAGCCCTAGCGCCGACGAGCTCCGCCGCCCAAGCCGCCTCACCGTGGCCAGCCTTCCTCGGAGCTCCTCGGCCGACCCCACCACCGCCATTGTGAGCCTTTGGGTCCCCTGTCCGTGTAGCCGCCCCCGTTTGGACCCTCTCGCCGCCGGTGACCCCCTCCGCCACCAAATAGCCGAGACACTCCCGCCTCCCTCCCGCTCTCTCCTTTGATCCCCTCCCCTTCCAAAGCCCCGAAATGAACTTCCCTCACCGAGACTCACCTGTTGGAGCCCTTCCTTGCCGCCGGAGGCCTTCACCGCCGCCGAGTCTTTGCAGCGCGCCTTTGCTTCTCTCTGCGCGCAAGACGGCGAGAGGAGGAAGATGACCGATGTGGCCTCCTCTCCGCCGTCCATCCCTCCCAGTGCCGTCTCGTTTGAGTCGTCGGATCGCAACTCCTTTCAGCCGTCCGATTCTCATAAACACCTCCCTCCCCAGCTACCCGATCAAACCCTCCGCTTCGCCCGCCCCCTTTTATCCCGGCCGTCCGATCTCTCCTCCCCGCCTTGATCCGGGCCGCCCGCGCTCGCCGCACCGATGCCGCCCGCTCCGCCACGCGGCGGCCATCCAGGCCGCACGGGCGTAGCGTAGCTGGCCGCGCCTCCGCCCCCTCCTCTCGCACGCGTGCGCGCGCGTTAGGCCCAGCGGTTGAATCGGCCGAAGCGGGCGTTTCGCAGGCCGGGCCGCATCAGAGTAAGTGGCCGGGCGATTCATTATTCATAATAATTTCCCCGATTTAATCTTTTCTAAAATCCCAGAAAATCTAAATAAATCCTAGAAAATCACAGAAAATCCCAAAAATTTCCAAATTTCACCACTTTGCTCCATTTGATGTCCTGAACCCCCTTTTTGGCCTCCACTTCCACAAATTCATCCTAGATAAATTCCTAAAATTCCATTTGAAGGATTTATGCATTTTACTCCTTTTTCAAATAGTTTATTTTTCCTCGCTTGATTAGTCTCAAACTGGATTTAATTTGTTTTATGTGTTTGCGCTAGGGTCGGAGAATCCGGAGGTTCAGGTGCAGCCCCAGGAGCCAGGAGGGTCTTCGTTCGAGCTAGCTGAGATCATCCGGATTGCCGGCAAGTCCCAAATCCTTTGATCATGTTGCAACCCATGTTATTTAATTATGTTATTATGCTATTTGCATCAAGCTAATTCTGAAATGTTAAGTTTAAAGTAAAATAAAATGTTTAGAATGACTTGTGATGTAGTTACACCTACCACCGACAAATGCCCTGTTAAATTTGTTGCCATGCCTTTGAAACCCTAGAATTAATTATTTGATAATCTAGACAATTGTAGGATATTATTATTATCATGCAAAGTGTTACACCAATAAGGTTGTGGCTGTGGGCCAATAGAATTTGGAAAACCCGACTCTAAGATAGGGTGGTATGGGACACCGTACCTTAGAGCCGAGAGTGCCGGCGTGCACAAGGTAGGGTAAGGGTGAGTGGGAAACCGCGAGACGGTCTACGCCTACCGCTTACCTTAGGTTGGGTCGCGGGCCTGGCGAGGTTGCGGACCATGTGAAAATATAAGGACTGAAACCCTTACGAGCAAATGTCACGATGTCGCTCAACCACAGGAGTTGACTTGTCAACACTGGTCTAGTAGCTGCTCAACTCGATTGAAACTCTACAGGTGTGGAGGAGGAGGAGGATTAGCAGTGAGGTTAGGCAGGCCGTGCTGCGGGTGCCTAACAACGGTAGAGTTCACTCGAAGCGGACGTTTGTTTTCTCGTTTTGTGGGCGTGTGTGTGTGAGCCAGACCCGAGTGAATTCTACCGGGTAGAGCCTATATAAAGAGTTGAGTAGTGAAACGACCTGGCTTTCTTAACTCTGTCGCGGGAGTTAAGGGATCGTGTGGGTAAAGCTGAGCAAACTCTGCAGAGTCAAATAAATAGTATTCAAATACGCCGTGCTCCCGGTTATTGGAGCTGTGTCACTTGGGTGATTCCAGCAGCAAAGCTTAAGTAGTTTTGTACATGTTTTAACTTGATTAGTTGGTTAATTGAAGTTTCATGAAAACCCCATCTTATAAAAATGTTTGCAAATAAAACTGCATCCACTCCAGTTAATAAACCAAGTATACTCCTTTCCTTTGTTAATCCGTGCATGTAGTAAGTTAGAGTCCCTTTGGGACTTGCTGAGCCGGTTGTTTGGCTCACGGCTTGCTTAATCCACTCTTTAGAGGATCAATACAAAGATGAAGGTTTCCCCGTCAAGAATGCCCCTGAGGATCACTTCTTCGACGAGGACCCGTGGCTTTAGGTCTTGACTGCGCTCGAGCAGATTCTGGAGTTTTTGTGATGTAAGTATACTTTGGGCTTGCACGCCCCGCTGTTGAAAATGGATGTTAATCCATATATAAAATATATGCTGGACTTCTGTTGTAAGCATGCAATGGTATACTCTTGCGCGACACTCCATAACTGTTCATGCGTGAATAGTTGCGGAATGCCGTGTCCGTACGCGCCCCTGGAAACGGGGGCGTTACAAGAAGTGGTATCAGAGCCAGGCTCTTGACCGTAGGTTGAGACCTAAGGCAAACTAGGAAGCGATTTTATCGCAAAACTTAATTTAAAGCCATAAAAAGGGTTTACGAAAAATATAAGTATTATTGCTGTCTTTTCCCTCTCTTGCTGCTACCTTATCTATCCTAGTTTATTTCTGCTTAAGTTTTACTGTTGCAAAATATTTACTGCTTCTCTTGTCTAGCTTCAAAATTTCGTTTCTCGGCAGCTGGAGGTGTAGCTGTTGTTCACTAGACTAGACTGACCCTGAGTAGTAGCAGTACTTTTGTAATGTAAAGCAGATGCAATCATGAACCCTAAGTGGTTTGTGTACCACTTGCATATTGTAAATTATGTTTGCTATTCCCTTGTATGTTGTTTGCTTAATTATCAGTAATCCCCCTGTGTTCAAAGCTTTCTCCTGTCCCCTTTCGCTCTCGTTCTTACCTTATTCGCCCTATACTTACCTTGAAATTCAAAGTCTTACTTATCCCCTCTTATTCTCCAAAGCCGCTGCAAAGCTAATCTCAAATTCCCAATTGGCAGATGGATCCAGCGCAGCAGAGTGGTCAGACCAACGGGCAGGGTGCACCTGCCACAGATCAAGTCCAGATGTTAGAGAAGCCAGGAGAATCACTGCCACAGTTCATTGTCAAGGTGACACCCGAAGAGTCAGTGTGTCAGACCCAGATTTTATAATCCGGAATCCACTGTGTTTAACTGCACTATTCCCTAGATCAGTAGATAGTGCACACAGTTACAGTTTTGAATATCAAAGTACATATCATGCGAAAATGTAAATATAATAGTAGACTTACTCATGGGCCGATTAGGCCGAAATCAATAAATTGCAGCGGCGGAAGAACGAAGCACACAGGTGGGACCTTCGGGACATGCCCACGAGCGACCAGCGGAGGTTCGCGACCTAGCCCTCGACATCTTCATCTTCTCTGTCGGCTTGTCCACTCTTGTTGCTGAGGCGAGGTGATTTGATTCCGATTCTGAATTTTGTCGCAAAGCGGCGTGAGCACTCCGACCCGTGCTCGCCGAGCCAACACCTGAATGCAATATTTAACATGTATGGCTAACCAAAGGATGGCTTAGGTTTATTTTCTTTTTGTGAAGAGTGCTTTTGAATACAATTAAAAATCCTTAAGACCTAGCAATTTGAACACAAGTATATGTTATGGCGAATGCAATATTAATAGTGATTGATTCCATCCACCTTTACATGGCATCCGCACCATATAGCAATTCTTCAGCGTTATAGCCGCTTAACTTACCACTGGGACGACACCCAGGACAATTCCAAATCAGAGCAGTCCATCGCCCCTTTCACTCTTCCATTCCCAGTTTTTCAACATTTTAAAACAGAACTATATCTAGTTAAGTTCCCATGTCCGCCCTTGACCGTGGGCACGACTATTCGAATAGTTTTGACTCTGCAGAGTTTGTACACTTTCACCACAAGAGATAATTAACTCGTTGCCCCACATGATGCCTTAGACATGTGGTTGAGCAGACCATCACAGTGACTTTTCAAAATATCTAGTTCCTTTTCTCATCTCACTTTATGGGCTTCTCCCATTTGCGATGGGTCCCATCTATTGCACGGGATGTTTCTCTCCGCTACTAGCGTACGGGCTTCCTCCCCTCTGCGCTAGCGCAAGGCGAGAAACTTCACCCGACTGGTGTCCCTTAGGGCCTCCTTGCCGCGCATATCCACTCCCTATCCTCTACCGTGAGATGAGTCAGGGAATTTCGATAGGTTTCTTGGGCCAAGTTGTAATTTCTGAGACTTGTGGTTGTGCGGTTTTACAGGAGGTCATGACAAGATTCGGTCCTTATTAGTATCAGGCGGTTCTACCACAAACCACACTCGTGCACCCTTGCACCATACCCCGAACCATCCGCCCGGATAAATAAGCATTTTGAGGTTTTGGGAATATAAAATAACCATATCCAACATACATCGAGTCATTACCACCATGATCGCCCAACCAATTTTCTCAAGATTAAAAGTGATGCTTGGGCGCTCTCGCGCCCATGAGTATCTAATCAATACTACGCATGGCATATAATTACGGACTTATTTTTGAAAGGTTACTATTATAATTTGTGCTTGGGCGACAATGTTCACATGTTCAAATATTTCAAAGGAGGGGTAATATTAACCAAGTACACAATGGGATATAACTAGAATCTTAAATTAACATGTATTTGCATACAACATAACAGCATGCAATTTGATAATTTAAACAAAAGTAATTTGCAGAAAACGTAGGTTCAACATGATCAAAGTATTGACTCGCCTGGCGCGGTTTACCGCTGTCTTGAGCTCACGCAATGCTTTCTCTTGAGCTTTTGGTCTCTATCTTCACTTCGAGCTTGATCTCGCTTGATCCATTGAATCTTCACGACTCCCGATTTCTAATTACGTGACAACGACTGAATCCAAATAAAGCAAATAACTCAAAAAGATCCAAATAAATCCGAATAAACTTAATTTAGTTTTGTTACGAGTTAATGGGTGATTCGGTGATTTGAGGCAAGGTTGGTAATAGCATACGATAACTTGATCTTTTTTTATTAATAATCTCTTTTTATTATTTTGTTATTTATCAAGGAAGTTCCATGAGTTAGGTTAACTTATGTATCGAAGTGCGAGTCTGGCTGGGTAGGTATTCCTTGTAACTTAGGTTATGGTAAAAGCAAACTGGACTGATGGATGAGATCTGTACTTATTCTATAAATCTTTTAGTCGAAGGTATTATAACACTTGGATATAACAATCTCTGATGTAGACCTTTACTTACTAATTAGATTAAGATAAATAGCAAAGGCTCAATATTCATTCATATATGGTAGTTGATTAAAATTTAAATCTCTAATAATCCCATTATCATATTTTATGTATCTTCATTCATAGCTAGGCTAAATTTAAGTTGAATTAGGATCCACTCATATGGACCGTAACTTGTTATATATACAATTATGCTTAATGCTATTATGCACTAAAGCTAGTGTCAAGATTTAATTAGTGGTACCATTACCATTTTATTTGCACATTTGTTATTATTAAGATTAACTTTATTTTTAATTTTTATTTATCTAGCAAAGCTTGTAAATGCAGGTTATATTTCAAGATTTGCTAATTAGCAAGTATCCACCATTAGGATTTATTTATTGCGATATTTTAAATATTGACCTAGGTTCTAAGTATAATTAAGGGTAGTTTCTAATTTAGAGCCTTGACTTTGTTTATAAGCATAATATCCAAAACCTTTTAACTTTATTTGGAATTTCTTTTCAATTGAGATCTTATACTAAATTTCGATACCAACCAAGGAAACTTTTCTTTACTAATGCCTTTAATTAACATTTAGTCCTTGGGTTAAATATTACTTATTCATATGTGATAACTAATCTATAGTTATATATTAAATAAGCTGGTGTTATAATCTAGGCAGAAATCTTTGTACAAGGTAGTATTCTATTATTCTATTTAATAGGGTGCATCACTGAGATTTATTAGGTGACAACATGATAAATATTGAACTTATGTTTTAATTATGATTTAAGAGCAGCTTTACTAAGTTTGGATGTTTAGCCAAAGTTGTTCCTCTTTATCAACGCCTTAACTAATATTTAGTCTTTTCAACTTATTTATGCAAACCACATTAAATATCACCAAACATTCAATGGACTTCTAAAATTTATGATTTCAGTTCCACTAGACATATCTTGAATTTAGATGAATTTAGAAATTTGTTTCACCCAATTTGGAGTTAAAATGAATAAGTTATGCCCTTATGAAATTCTCAGTTCTAATAAATCCAGAAAATAACAGAAATCTGACAGGTGGGGTCCAGCTTCTGTTTAATTAAAGGCGGGGTCCACATGTTAGTGGATGATTTAAACTAACTAACCGGTTTAGCATTAACTATATGTCTTAATGATGTCTTAACGTTAATCAAACCGTCTCTAACCGCGGCACTGTTTATCCTCTTCCTCCGGCCGAAGGACGGCGAGCTCGCCGCCGGCGGAGGAAGCGACGGCCGGGCGTGGGCATCCCCAAAATGGGTTGCTCGCATCCGCGCCTACCTCTGGACAAGGTCTCGCCGTCCCATTTGGCCGGCGGGGTGGCCGGCGACTACCTGAGGCGGCGGCGGAATAGGGCAAACGGTGGCCCGGCGGCACACAACATTAGGGGTCGATTAATGGCTAAGGGAGCATTCCGGTGAGATTTGGGGGCTACCTCAGGGGTCAGACGAGCTCGGGGACGGCTGTGGTGTTCCGGCGGCGGGCGGCGGCGGCAAGCGGAGAAGGAGCACGACGCGGGCTCGGGTCGGGCTGCGGGAAGCTCGGCCGTCGGCGTGGATGTTGTTGCGGGGCTCCCAGGAAGCTCGGGCTCGGCGGAATCGATCCGAGGAGGCTCCAATCGACGGGACTCGATGTGGCCGGAGTTGGGGGAGATGGGGGCGCCGGCGAGCTAGGGAGCAGGGGAAGTTCCGGCGACGGTTGGAGGGGGTCCGCGGCGGCGGGGAGATGCTCTTGGAGCGAGGAACCGGAGGGAGACTCGCCGGGGAGGGAGCTGCAGTGGGAATGGCGGCGGCGACGGCTTGCATGCGGGAAGAAGTAGGGAAAGCGGAGCAAAAGGAGGCCGGGAGGCTCTTATGGTCACGGGAAGCTACGGAAACGGTGGGCGGCGTGGGGAAACCATGGGCAACGGCAGCTCATGGATGCCGCGTGGAGGAAGGGAGCTAAGCGTGGCAGAGGAAAGAAGAAAAGCAGCGCGAGCGCACGGAGAGGAAGAAGGAGGCACAGCGCAGCGCGCGCGGAGAGGCGTGCGGGTGGGCGCGGGCCGGCTGGCAGGGGTCGTGGCGCGGGCGCGGCGGGTCCGCTTTGCCGGTGGCGCATGCGCGATCTTGCGCTTGTGGGTGGGCAGCAGATGGGGTTGGCTGGCGGTTTACTACTGACTCCATTTTTTTTTTTTTTTTTTGTTTTGTTTAATTAGTGTGTGAGTGTATACATATGTTTATACAAATATGTATACATGTATATATAATATACATTATTTTATTTATTTCTATTTTTGTATGTGCACATATATATTTATTTTACTCACATATATATACATATATATGTATTCTTCCTTGTTTATATATTTATTCATTTGCACCTTCATTTTTATACACAAGTATATATTTCCTTTTTGCCTATATAATAATAATATTATTATTTCACCCTTGTATACTATTATTCTCAAAATGAAATTTTATATTTTATTAACTCAGGTTTCTCTTTTCTTATATTGGATCATCTTTTCTGATTCGTATTTAAAGTTTCGAATTTCCATTATTTGTATATTCCTTTTTATGGCATTACTAATATTTGTTTTTGTCTTTTATGAGTCCATAAATTTTGAAACCTCAGCCAAATTCAGGAAAAAACCATAAAATCCAAATTCCAATAAAATATATTGTAAAATAATTCAAAAGCTTCACATTTTCAAATTTCAAAATTTTGGGATGTTACACAGTGTCAGCATCAAGCGCAACTGCATTGAAGTTTACAGCATTCCTGCAAACTCAAACCCCAAAATTCCCTTCAACCACAGAGTCACTGAATGCAGATAACTGGTTACAAGATATTGAGAGAAGAATGAATACTATCCAGTGTACAAATAAGGAGAAGGTTCTTTTCGCCACCTATCAGTTGTCCGAGCCCGTAATTACTTGGTGGAATGCTATCCAGTGGATGCACCCTAAGGAGAAAAATATTACATGGGAAGACTTTGTGAAGAGATTCCGTAAAGCCTACATCTCTCCTAGAGTTATCACTGAAAAATATCAGGACTTTCTTAATCTTCAACAAGGAGAGAACTCCATCACAGCATATCTAGAACAATTTCATCAGTTATCCCAATTTGCTCAAGAGGAAACTAACACCGAAACTAAAAGGATAGAGTACTTTATAAAAGGTCTACAACCCAATATGAGACAACGTCTTCAGGCCATGAAGTTTTCAAGCCTATTGAGCCTGGTTGATCGAGCTCTACAGATAGAACAAAGACCAGGTTACGTGAAAGTCATGAAACGAAAGAAGCCTTCGCCTCCATCACCAACGGCTTGTTTTCACTACAAACAGGATGGACATTATCGTGACAAATGCCCACTGAAGTCCTTACCCAAAGAAGAAGCAAGGAAGCAAGCAAAGAGGCAGACCTCAACATCATGACCTGCCACCGGTGGAAGAAGATGAATTTCACCCTAAGAGGCCCGGAATGGAGGAAGAAACAAGTCCACCTGGAGGAATGACATAAAGAAGAAAAGCAAAGCAGACGGTCAGGAAGATATAAGCTATGTAAACCAAGAAATGAGATGATGTACTTTTGGTTATCCTTTTGTAAGCTAGTGGGAAGAACTGAATAGCTTGTATGTAAATTACTTTAACTAAGGCTTGTGGCAAGACTATGAAAGTGTATGAAGACTGTCTGTGTAAAGCATAAGGAATGAGCAGTTTATGTTGCAATGAAATTAATCCTAACAGACCCAGATATATATGTAGCCCTGGTACTGCATAATCCAGCTAAGTGTGAACCTGTAGCATATACCCAATGATGATATGCAGGTACAAGTGAAAAGGAGTCAAAGTCAATCCAGCGGAGGTTAAAGCAGATTTGCTGCAGCCAGATATGCAAGGGCTAGATGCCATTTGGGCATGAACTGGCTAGCCAAGAACAAAGGCAAGTTAGATTGTGAGATCAAAACAATATCATTGGTAAACCCCGAAGGTCAGGAGGTAAAAAAAACAAGCAAACCAACCGAGAAGTATTGAAGGATGCAAGAAAACGCATGATCAACATGCTAGCAGCCACACCTGATCAAGTGTCAGTGGTACAAGAATATCCGGATGTGTTTCCGGAAGAATTGCCAGGCAGACCCCCTGACAGACAAGTGGAACTTGCCATAGAATCGGTTCCAGTCACCAAGCCAATTGCCAAGCACCAGTACAGAATGTTAGCTAGTGAATTGAAAGAGCTCAAGAGATAGTTGGGTGAACTGCAAGAGAAAGAATTTATACGACCAAGTGTTTCACCTTGGTCAGCCCCAGTCCTGTTTGTGAACAAGAAGAATGGAGAGCTGAGAATGTGTGTTGATTACAGAGGTTTGAATACTGTTACGATAAAAAAAACAAGTATCCATTGCCCCGAATTGATGACCTGTTTGATCAGCTCAAAGATGCCAGAGTATTCTCCAAGATCAACTTGTGCTCGGGCTACCATCAACGGAAGATCCGAGAGCAAGATCGAGAGAAGACAGCCTTCATCACTCGATATGGACTATATGAGTTCACGGTCGTACCTTTTGGTTTAACCAATGTGCCAGCTTATTTCATGAACCTTATGAACCTGGTGCATATGGACCAATTGGATCGATTTGTGATTGTCTTCATTGATGATATTCTGATCTATTCCAAGAGTGAAGAAGAGCACAAACAACATTTGCACATGGTACTGACAAGACTAAGAGAGCATCAGCTATAAGCAAAGTTTGACAAGTGCAGTTTTTGGTTAAAAGAAATTGCTTTCTTGGGTCACATTATATCAGAAGATGGAGTCAAAGTTGATCCAGAAAAGATTTCAGCAGTTATGGAATAGAAACAACCCAAGACCTGACTGAAGTGAGAAGTTTCCTTGGATTGGCGGGCTATTATCGCCGATTCATAGAAGGCTTCTCAAGAATCTCTCGCCCACTCACTCAACTATTGAAGAAGGACAAGCCATTCAAATGGACAGAAGCATGTGAGGAAAGTTTTTAGATGTTGAAGACCAAATTGACAACCACGCCAGTCCTGATCTTACCCAATCCAGAGAAGGAATTTCAGATTTATTGCGATGCGTCAAAGCAAGGTTTGAGTTGTGTGCTTATGCAAGACGGAAAAGTAGTTGCCTATGCGTCAAGACAGTTGAAGCCACATGAAGAGAACTATCCAACGCACGATTTAGAACTAGCAGCCGTGGTGCATGCACTCAAAAATTTGGCGGCACTACCTGCTAGGGAATCGTTGTGAGGTATTCTCAGACCACAAGAGTTTGAAGTACTTGCTTACACAGCCAGAGTTAAGCATGAGACAACGAAGATGGCTGGAGCTGACAAAAGACTATGATATTGAGCTGCAATATCACCCGGGTAAGGCTAATGTAGTTGCCGATGCCCTTAGCCGCAAGGCTCGCCCAAGCAAGGTCAACATGTCAGAGTATCCACCAGAATTGCAAAAGGATGTATTACAGCTGAATTTGGTGATCACAGAACAGGGTGAAGAAGCAGCATTAGAGATTCAAGCGCTCTTGTGGATCAGATTAAGGCAGCGCAAGATGAAGATGAAGAGATTCAAAAACTGAAAAAGGATATTCAAGGAGAAGAATCAACAGAGTATGCAGTAGATGAGCATGGAATCCTCACTTTCCGTGGTCACTATTGTATACCCGACAAGAAAGAGTTGAGAGAGAGTTGATCCTGTCCGAAGCACACTCTCCTCAATTCTCAATTCACCCAGGAGGTACCAAAATGTACCAAGATTTGAAGAGGAGGTATTGGTGGAATCAGATGAAGAGAGAAGTAGCAGAATACGTGGCTAAGTGTGATGTTTGCCAGCAAATCAAGATAGACCACCAAAAATCATCGGGATTGTTGCAGCCTTTGCTAATTCCCGAGTGGAAATGGGACAGCATCGGTATGGATTTCATTACGGGACTCCCCAAGACTCGAGGGGGATATGATGCTATTTGGGTCATTGTTGATAGATTGACTAAAGTGGCTCATTTCCTCCTGATCAAGCAGACCTACGGGAAAGACAAACTTGCTGAATTATACTTGACAAGAATTGTGACACTACATGGAGTTCCGAAGAAAATTGTGTCAGATAGAGGAGCACAGTTCACGTCTAAGTTCTGGGAGAAATTACATGAAGCTATGGGCACTGATTTGAACTTCAGTTCAGCATATCACCCTCAGATAGATGGGCAGACAGAGAGAACAAACCAGATCTTGGAAGATATGCTAAGAGCTTGTGCTATTGTGTATGGAGCAGCGTGGAATACTTGCCTCCTGTTTGCTCAGTACTCATACAACAATAGCTATCAAACTAGTATTCAAATTGTTCCATTTGAAGCACTTTATGGCAGAGAATGCAGGACACCCCTGAACTGGGCAGAAACAGGAGAACGACCACTTATTGGTCCTCAAATTGTTCAAGATGCAGAAGCACATGTCAGAATTGTCATAGACAGACTCAAGATTGCTCAAGACTGACAGAAGGGATATGCAGATAACCGCAGGAAAGACTTGAGTTTTGAAGTTGGAGATTTCGTCTACATCAAGGTCACACCATTCAAGATAGTCAAGAGATTTCAAGTCAAGGGCAAACTAGCACCAAGATATGTGGGACCGTTTCAAATTATCAGAAGAGTTGGAGAGATTGCTTATCAAGTGCAGCTCCCACCCAACTTATCAGGGATCCACCACGTGTTCCACGTATCCCAGCTTCGAAAGTGTCTACGCCAACCGATAGATGAAATGCCATTGTCAGGTATTGAATTGCAGGATGACTACACATATGCTGACGAACCACTACAAATACCTGAAACGCCAGAGAGGCAACTCAGAAACAGGAATGTCAGATTTTGCAGAGTACAATAGAGGAATCATACAGCGGAAGAGTCCACTTGAGAAAGAGAGTCAGAATTGCAGCGGAATTTCCACAACTTACTCCGTGGACCAAGTTAATCTCGGGGTCGAGATTCTTTTAAGGGGGGTAGGTTGAAAAACCCCAAAATTTCAAACCAAAATTTTCCTTGATTTTTGCTGCATTTTTGAGTGAATTTCGAAACTTTCCTTTTCGGGAAAGTTCTCCCCCTCCCGCTTTCCCTTTTTGGCCGGGACGCCACCCTTTCTCCTTGGCGCCCCGCCTCTTCCCGTTTCCCTCCTCCCTTCGGTGCCTCCCTCCGCTTCTCCCCGATGGCGCCCAGCTTCGTCCCCGCTTTCCCTCGCACGTGCGCAGCACCCGCGCCCGAGCTGCGCCCGCGTCACCCGTTGGCGCCGCCTCTCCCCTCGCCCCGGCGCCCTCCCCGTCCTCCCTCTCCCGCTGGCGCCGCGCCCTCTCCGCTTTCTTCCCGCGCGCGCTATCTCGTCCGCGCCCGCCGCCGCGCGCCCGCCGCCCCGACAACCTCGGTCCGAAGGGTGGTCGCCTCGCGCCACGCCGCCCGCCTCGCTCCGGCCACTGGCGATCGCCGCGCCTCCCTCTCCCGCATGACACGGCGCCTCCGCCTGCGCAGCTCACCTGCTCCCGTCGCGTCGCCATCACCTTGTACAGGGCCGTGCGTCATCTCTGCACGGAGGAGACACTCCACCAACTCCCCTGTCTTCCCGTTGTCCCCGGAGCCCCGCCCGTTAGCTTCTCCCCCACGGCTCCTTCTTCCCCGCCCGGGTATAAAAACCACTCCCCTTGCTCCCCACTTCTCCTTTGCTTCCCGAGCTCTCCCACCGCCCTCCATCGCCTCCTACCACTCCAAGGAGCACCCTAGAGCAGCCGATTGGACCTTCATCGCCCCAGTCGCCACCGCTTCTCTCCCCTGCGCCGGCAAGCCCCAAAATGGCAATCCCCCTCTACCCTCCACCATTCTCCAATTCCTCTGTCCCTGAGCACCTTTGCAACTTGCTAAACACTTTGGTGATCTCATTTGGCCAGGAGAGCTGCTGTGGAGCCCTAGCGCCGACGAGCTCCGCCGCCCAAGCCGCCTCACCGTGGCCAGCCTTCCTCGGAGCTCCTCGGCCGACCCCACCACCGCCATTGTGAGCCTCTGGGTCCCCTGTCCGTGTAGCCGCCCCCGTTTGGACCCTCTCGCCGCCGGTGACCCCCTCCGCCACCAAATAGCCGAGACACTCCCGCCTCCCTCCCGCTCTCTCCTTTGATCCCCTCCCCTTCCAAAGCCCCGAAATGAACTTCCCTCACCGAGACTCACCTGTTGGAGCCCTTCCTTGCCGCCGGAGGCCTTCACCGTCGCCGGAGTGCTGCAGCGCCGCCCCTTTGCTTCTCTGGCGCGCGCGCACGGCGAGAGGAGGAAGACGACCGATGTGGCCTCCTCTCCGCCGTCCATCCCTCCCGGTGCCGTCTCGTTTGAGTCGTCGGATCGCAACTCCTTTCAGCCGTCCGATTCTCATAAACACCTCCCTCCCGACCACCCGATCAAACCTCCGCCGCGCCCCCTTTATCCGGCCGTCCGATCTCTCCTCCCGCCTTGATCCGGCCGCGCGCTTCGCGCGCGACCGATGCCGCCCACTCGCCACGCGGCGCCATCCAGGCCGCACGGGCGTAGCGTAGCTGGGTTGCGGCCTCCCGGCCCACTCCTCTCCCGCGCGTGCGCGCGTTGGGCCGCGCGGTTGAATCGGCCGAGCGGGCCGTTTCGCAGGCTGGGCCGCACTGTAGTAAGCGGCCGGGCCGGTTACTGTTCATAATAATTTCCCCGATTTAATCTTTTCTAAAATCCCAGAAAATCTAAATAAATCCTAGAAAATCACAGAAAATCCCAAAAATTTCTAAATTTCACCACTTTGCTCCATTTGATGTCCTGAACCCCCTTTTTGGCCTCCACTTCCACAAATTCATCCCAGATAAATTCCTAAAATTCCATTTGAAGGATTTATGCATTTTACTCCTTTTTCGAATAGTTTATTTTTCCTCGCTTGATTAGTCTCAAACTGGATTTAATTTGTTTTATGTGTTTGCGCTAGGGTCGGAGAATCCGGAGGTTCAGGTGCAGCCGCAGGAGCCAGGAGGGTCTTCGTTCGAGCTAGCTGAGATCATCCGGATTGCCGGCAAGTCCCAAATCCTTTGATCATGTTGCAACCCATGTTATTTAATTATGTTATTATGCTATTTGCATCAAGCTAATTCTGAAATGTTAAGTTTAAAGTAAAATAAAATGTTTAGAATGACTTGTTATGTAGTTACACCTACCACCGACAAATGCCCTGTTAAATTTGTTGCCATGCCTTTGAAACCCTAGAATTAATTATTTGATAATCTAGACAATTGTAGGATATTATTATTATCATGCAAAGTATTACACCAATAAGGTTGTGGCTGTGGGCCAATAGAATTTGGAAAACCCGACTCTAAGGTAGGGTGGTATGGGACACCGTACCTTTGAGCCGAGAGTGTCGGCGTGCACAAGGTATGGTAAGGGTGAGTGGGAAACCGCGAGACGGTCTACGCCACCGCTTACCTTAGGTTGGGTCGCGGGCCTGGCGAGGTTGCGGACCATGTGAAAATATAAGGACTGAAACCCTTACGAGCAAATGTCACGATGTCGCTCAACCACAGGAGTTGACTTGTCAACACCGGTCTAGTAGCCGCTCAACTCGATTGAAACTCTACAGGTGTGGAGGAGGAGGAGGATTAGCAGTGAGGTTAGGCAGGCCGTGCTGCGGTGCCTAACAACGGTAGAGTTCACTCGAAGCGGACGTTTGTTTTCTCGTTTTGTGGGCGTGTGTGTGTGAGCCAGACCCGAGTGAATTCTACCGGGTAGAGCCTATATAAAGAGTTGAGTAGTGAAACGACCTGGCTTTCTTAACTCTGTCGCGGGAGTTAAGGGATCGTGTGGGTAAAGCTGAGCAAACTCTGCAGAGTCAAATAAATAGTATTCAAATACGCCGTGCTCCCGGTTATTGGAGCTGTGTCACTTGGGTGATTCCAGCAGCAAAGCTTAAGTAGTTTTGTACATGTTTTAACTTGATTAGTTGGTTAATTGAAGTTTCATGAAAACCCCTGAGATCTTAAGGAGTAGTTTTGGGTCCGTCTTATAAAAACGTTTGCAAATAAAACTGCATCCACTCCAGTTAATAAACCAAGTATACTCCCTTCCTTTGTTAATCCGTGCATGTAGTAAGTTAGAGTCCCTTTGGGACTTGCTGAGCCGGTTGTTTGGCTCACGGCTTGCTTAATCCACTCTTTAGAGGATCAAGACAAAGATGAAGGTTTCTCCGTCAAGAATGCCCCTGAGGATCGCTTCTTCGACGAGGACCCGTGGCTTTAGGTTTTGGCCGCGCTCGAGCGGATTCTGGAGTTTTTGTGATGTAAGTATACTTTGGGCTTGCACGCCCCGCTGTCAAAAATGGATGTTAATCCATATGTAAAATATATGCTGGACTTCTGTTGTAAGCATGCAATGGTATACTCTTGCGCGACACTCCATAACTGTTCATGCGTGAATAGTTGCGGAATGCCGTGTCCGTACGTGCCCCTGGAAACGGGGGCGTTACATATATTGGTCAGTTATGGAGCTGAAATTCTGAACTCTGAAACACACCTTTTGTTGAGCTTGTCTCACCGGAGCTTCTCGCGGTAAGCCTTGGCGCCAGGCGGCGCGCTCGACTCTGGCCGGGATCTGCCGACAGAAGGTTGGTCCTAAAGTCTGTGAACTGTGATGGCATCACTGGTTTGGACGTTCTTGCTTTCACTGCCAAGAGCACATCTTCAGAGAATGCTCATTCTCCAATCTCCAGGACCGGCCCAATGTACTCTGATGTAAAACGGTCAGCAAACAATGAAGGAATGGAATGGTGGCAGGCAGTATAAAGAAGAGGGTGCAGCACAGCTAGACATTGTGTCTGGCCGGAATAAAGATGCAGGATCGGGTTCCTTAAAATCCTCCAAAGATTATAAACTCACACAAGACAATCAGTCTCACCAGTCTAACCATCAGGCAAAGGGTGGTTAGATGGACCGCTCGGCTAGTCGGACCGGATGTTAGGGACGGTATGACCGCTCAGTAAACAGAGGTTAAAACAACACTGCTCACGACAAAGAAAATAACTAACTCTTCAATCACCAATCCAAACAAGATGAAACTTAGTACAAAACGCTCCCTAGGATGTCATGAATATATTCCAATAATTGATCATGAAGATCATAGTCAAAGTTTCGACTTTTATCCAAAACAAGAAAAGTTATATCAAAACCAGACAAAAGAGAGAAACTTCCATCTGCACTCCACGTGAGTCCTTAATGATCTAGATGGTTTTAGATGAATTCTCACATGTCATACCAAACTAGATTGCAACACGAACTCAAGGTAAAATGCTCTCAACATCAAAACTCCAAAATCATCCCTTGAGAAAACCTGAACAATCATAAAAACTTTCCACAGAAAGTGTCTAGATGAATGATATCTGATCTTCAAGAGATATTTCTACCTCTTACACGTCCTTAGCACAAGAAAGATCAAGAGGAGATAAAATCCAAACAATAAAACCAAGCAAATCAAAAGCATAAGGATAAATACATGGCTCAACTCATTTTGATGAAATTTAAATATTCATTTCACTTTGTAGGAATGTTTTATAGCCACTATCTCACGGAGAATAAAGCTCTAAGTTTAGAGTACACACAAAGCTTTCAACCCAAGAAAACCCTAATCTCTCTTACCAAGCACTCGCAAGAGTGTTTTCTCCTAAACACATAAGGATTTATATAGTGGAGACTTTTTCCTCCTACTAAACCATAACAACCAGCCCATACTTAATGGGTACAACCACTTACAAATGGAAAACACGATAACTCACACACACTTGCACACTTTTCAAATCATGACTTCCATATTGCTCCAATAGCTCGATAAGACGCTCTATCCTTTAAGACATGACCTAAATCACTTAGACCAATGTTGCGGTTTCATAAATCGTCTCTCCACATAGTATCAGACAATGTCTTCAATTGCTACCTATTGGCCTTCACGATGCTTCTCAAAGCAACCACTACAACAAAGTCCTTGATGCCTAATGACTTTTCGCCTAGATCATATGCATGCTCCCGAGGATCATCACTACTTGAAATGCCTAAGTTCAATAGCACACCACATGCATGCACTTGCCTCATCACGATCCTTGTCCTTTTCCCGTACTTCTCCACTTGTGATGATGCTTTACCCGAATTTACATGACCCTTCGTAGCCTGAAGCCACCTCTCCTAACCTCGGTTTTGCCATTGATCGTAACAATCACCAAGCGTCCTGCGCATCAAAGAACAAACAATCGTTTTGAGCACAAGTGACATAAACTTAACTCCCATTAACAAAACCGATGCAAACATGTACCACTTAACACTTACATCAAGATTCCTATAGTGCATGGACTCCCGCCATGACTAACACTTGCACTGACTCATGCTATGACTAATACAACCAAAACTCAACTCAATTCTCTTAATTTCCTAGAGGCTGGTCAAACTGCCAACCAACGGCCGATCTGACTGTCATGAACCGACTTAACTCCACCCGGTAATAGAGGACTAGTCTAACTACGGCAACCATGCTGGTCAGACCGCTCGACAACCTTCGATCGGACCACCCATTACATGGTTGGTCATACCGCTCTCAAAAACTCCGTGCAATGCAACGAGCACCTATCTAGAATAAACGTACCACCAACTAGAAATCAGTCACACCGCTTTTTTGGTCTGACTACTCTTCATGCCCAGTTATACCAGACACCGGTCAGACATCTACCCACGACCAGTCAGATTGCTCCAGCAAAGCGTTTAGACCACCTCTGCAGGCCGGTCAGACCGTTGCCCACCTGACAACAAAAACCTGATAGAAAATGACATAAAATCAAACTCAAACTTTGACAACAAAGTGCAAGCAAAATCAAATACTCATCGTACAACATGGGGGTTGTTGAAGTCAATGAACCTTGCTTGCTAAGTTGCTAGACATAACGGAGATAGGAGTTAGGGAAGAAGGATGCAATGTTCTCTTGGGGAGTTCCTAAGTGTTGAAGCATGAGTATATTGTCGTTTTTTATAACAAATAAGACTTTTAGATAAACAGATTGTTGTGCGAAACTTTATATGGAATCATAACCATGTTGAATCATATCAAAGTAGCAAATGTAGCATAAGAAATAAGACTCCACTCTCTAATGGACGGACCAGTGCTGCTTAAAAAAAAAAAAGGAAATTTTCTGAAGAGCCGGAGTGGCGAACTCGTGATGTGGTTGGCTTGAGTGCCTCTCCTCGCACGTATCCATCTCCTTTCTCCTCGCGGGTCTTCCCCATCGCCGCCGCCGCCTCCTCCTTTCCGGCGGCGTCGCCTTCTCCCTTGGCTCCACCTCCACCGAAGCGAAGCACAGATTTGGAAGCGCATTCGGTCCTAGCACGGCAGGGCATGAGAAATGCTTCCTCCCCGCTCCTCAACTACGCCCACCTCAGCGGCCTCCTCGCCCGCTGCGGCCGCGTCGCGGACCTCCGCCTCGGCGCAGCCCTCCACGCCACCGTCGTCAAGAACCCCGCTCACTTCCGCCTCTGCCCGCGCCGCTCCTCCCTCCGCCACGTCCTCGTCGCCTGGAACGCTCTCGTCTCCATGTACGCCAGGTGCGGCCGCCGCGAGGACGCCGCCAGGGTGTTCGGTGAAATGCGCGTCCGGGACTCCGTGTCCTGGAACTCGCTCATCGCCACCTCCTGCGCCGAGGACGTGCTCGCACACTTCAGGCGGATGCTGCGCTCGTCCTCGGGCGCGGCCGCGTGCGACCACGCAACGTTCACGACGGTGCTGTCGGCGTGCGCACGCGCGGAGTCGCTCGCCGCGTGCGCAATGGTGCACGGGCTGGTGGTCTCGTGCGGGTTTGACGCGGAGGTATCCGTCGGGAACGCCCTGGTGACCGCCTACTTTGAATGTGGGTCACCGGCCTCGGCGGGGAGGTTGTTCGACGTAATGGCAGAGAGAAATGTCATCACATGGACGGCGATGATCTCCGGGATGGCTCGGGCGGAGCTGTACAAGGAGAGCTTCGTGTTGTTTCGGCAGATGAGGCGCACGGTGGATGCCAACAACGCGACGTACTCAAGCTCCCTGTTAGCTTGCGCTGGATCTCTGGCAGCCAAGGAAGGGCAGCAGGTTCATGGCCTTGTTGTCAAGGCTGGATTCGAGACCGACCTCCATGTCGAGAGTGGGCTCATGGATGTGTATTCTAAATGCGGCTTGATGGAGGATGCCTTGAGCGTGTTTCGCTCTTGTCAGGCTCCTGATGAAGTTTCCTTGACAGTGATTCTGGTTGGATTTGCTCAAAATGGACTGGAGGAGAAAGCATTCGAATTCTTCGCTGAGATGGCAGGTGCAGGAATTTACGTTGATGCAAACATGGTTTCTGCAGTTCTGGGGGCATTCGGTGCTTCAGCTCCATTTGCTCTTGGGAAGCAAATCCATGCACTGGTTGTCAAAGAGTGCTTCGGAGGGAACATCTATGTCTGCAATGGTCTGATCAATATGTACTCAAAGTGCGGTGAATTAAGAGAGTCTGTCCAAGTGTTCAATGAAATGCCCAGTAAGAACTCGATTTCATGGAACTCCATCATTGCAGCCTTCGCCCAACATGGTCATGGTTCCAAAGTTTTTCGGCTGTTTGAATCCATGAAAGCCAACGGTGCCAAGCCCACTGATGTCACGTTCTTATCACTGCTCCATGGTTGTAGTCATGTCGGATCAGCCAAGAAGGGATTGGAGATCTTGAATTCTATGTCATCACAGTATGGAGTCGTTCCAAGGGTGGAACATTATGCATGTGTGGTTGACATGCTTGGCCGAGCTGGTCTATTAGAAGACGCGAAATCATTCATAGAAGGTGGACCTTTTAAGGACAGCGCTCTTCTTTGGCAAGCTTTAATGGGAGCTTGTAGCTTCCATGGGAACTCAGAGGTTGGGAAATATGCAGCAGAGAAATTGCTCCTTATGGAGCCTGATTGCTCGGCTGCTTATGTCTTGTTATCAAACATCTACTCATCCGAGGGCAGATGGGATGATCGAGCAAAGGTCATGAAGAGGATGAGGGAAATGGGCTTGAGGAAGGATACCGGCAAGAGCTGGATCGAGCTCAAGAAGGAGGTTCATTCTTTTGTTGTCGGGTTGACGTCTCATCCTGATTCTGCTGCTGTTGATGATATACTACTACAGCTGTCTACAGTTGCCAGTGATCAAGAAGATCTGCTGGAAGGCAATGCTTTGTGAGATGTCAGGTGGATGTATCTTTCATTTTAATTTCGTTAAGTAGCTCATTCTAGACAGTCTTGTGTACATATCTGATTCTGATGCACACCATATAGTACAGGGTTGTCAGAATTGGATATTTAATGATCATGTATATTCAATTATTCATCACCGTAGCCGTCCGTGCGCATACAATGTTTAACAATCTAGATAAAAAGCCAAAGCAGAAGTTTAAGCAAAAATTGCCTGGAACAGGGAGGACATCAACATCAGACATTCACATTCATCACCGTAGTCGTCCGTGCGCATACAAGATAGAACCACAATTCCACAAGGACCCCTGCCATCTGGAAAAGCACATCGACCCAGCTAAACGAAAAAACCAACCCAAAACCTGAGGCTAATGTCTCATGTCCTGCATGGCTGCATCTCAAAATTCTTTCAGAGAGTGGAAAGGCACTACTAACTGATTAATCAATTCTTACTGCTTGATGTAATAACAGCACTGACATAGACCAAGTGAGTTCTTCAATGTTCAAACCTTCCCTCTGGACAATTTTGGAAGAACAATAAGACTATCCGGACATTCATGCATTTGTGTCATCAGCGGAGACGCACTCAACTCCAAATAGAATCGTATCACCACACTGCGAAGTACCAAAAGTGACTAGCCAGATGAAGTGATACAGAAAGTTTCAAATCGGCACCATATAATTATACGAGCAATATGAAGTTTCTGCAGAGCATTAGCCAAAACACACCAAATACCACATTCCCCAAATTATACTCTTAAGAGTAATAGAGCGACCATAAACATAGTCTGACGAAACATATCAGAAATGCATGATGCTAGGCTCAAACATGTAAGCTCAACTAGAGCAGTTGTGTTGTGATCATCCCGCAAGACTTCATATGGATAATCGAGTTTCTTCCTTTTCCATCATCACCACTGCCAGGACATCTTATCATCATAAGCTGGAGCATAGTGTCACATTCCTGTTCGAAATTAAGGATATTCCAGCATATTAGAAGATTTCACCTGAGAAGCTAACAATGGAAGTTTTGAAGAGTGTAAAGCTAACATCGGGTCTGTTCTTTTGGGCTTTTGAAATCGGCTTTTAGCTTTTGTTACAGTGCCTAACTTTTAAACGGAGTATTTTTCTCAAGACGGGGTCTACAAGTTAAACGATCTACTCGTTCAAAGCCCAACATCTGTACCAGCCAAAATCGCAAGTGAATATCTGTCTCTTCATAATCTGCACCGTAAATAGCCAAATTCAAAAATTTCAACCAAAAACCATAAGCCGTAGCCGAAAAGAACAGACCCGATATCATCCCTTTCCCCCCTTAAAGCTGAAGTTTTTTCTTCTGAAGTAACTAAAAAAATGGTGGAAAGTTATACTGATTTTTTTGTTCACATATCTGTGTATAAGCAAATCATTGATCAAGATTGCATGAGGCATTTAGCAATAATAATTAGTTACGATTTCATCAAGCACCTTGTCCTGTAGGATTCAAGAACGAAGGCAGACACGCTTGGATCAGCGCTGACGAGCAATCCTCCTCATCTTCATAGTTTCCAGATCAATGGAGAGCATACTGAAACATCCCGTCTTCTTAACTAGCCTTATTTGCTAACCTTGAGATTTAATTATGAAATTAACCACATAATTAACGAAGAAATTTCAGACCATTTCAATCATTAAAATGTACACCAACGCAATCGAAGCAAAAACAACAATTAAGGAAAGAGGATGCACTTACAAATAACATTTCTCAGGATTACATCACTAAACTTGTACTTTACAAATTCATACAATTCACGAATACACCATCTTAACTAATGTTATACAGTCTTGTCCATACATACAATTGAGCATAATATACAATTACAATTAACTAGATACTTCAGAACCTTCAAATTGGGCACAAGTTGGGTAACCGGTATTTATCAATTGCGAGAGGAACCAGTAACAGGTGACCCAAAAAAGACTGAATAAAATAAATAAACAAACGCCAAGTTATCATCAAAACCCTCGTCAGAATAATCAAAATGGACGATTCGCTCATTGAGATACGGGGCCAGTCGGCACCTCTTGCAGCTGTAGAGTTTTATCATTCGACATTAGAAACAAACATGAATCATTCCCGAATTCCTTTTTCCCCTGCCAACCAACCCAATAAAAATGGTTTCATTGAAGTACCAGAGCCACCCGCACTACAGCAATAAAAATCCCTCCAAGCATAGCTCACTCAGCACAGGCGAAAGGGATAAGACGGAGTGAGAGACAACAGAGGGAGAGAGAGTCCAACATTTTCACCCATAGCCCTTCCACAGCCCTAACTAGAGCAAGGAACATCACCTCTAGATCCACCCTCTTCTCCCCCAAATCTGCAACCCATTGCTGAGAAGAAGAGGAATGTAGTGAAGTACAGCGACTGGACCAGAGGAGGACGATAGACCCTGGAGGAGAAGCCAGTGGAGAAGAAGAGCAGCGCCAAGAGGAGAGCAACCGAGCCACACGCAAACCAACCGAGAAGAGCCAAACCTTGGTTCTACCCCAAATCGAGCCCGACATCATCCAACTAAGGTATCCTCACATTCCATTTTGATCCTTGCCATTGCCATCATGGAACTACATGCACATGCAACCTTACATTCACATGCATCAAACTGGAGCCATAGCATCCACACATATGTGTAGAGCAGTGGAAGAGAGCTAGGACATAGTAGAGTATACCAAAGGAAAGGCAAGCCATAGTGTCGGTGTGCTCATCACCAGCCACCGCGTGCACCCGACGACCACCCAAACTCCCCGGCGTGTGAGGAGACCCCGAACCCTATCATGGCAAGCCAAGCCAGATCACCCACATCCACCACCTCAACCTCAAGCATGGAAGAAAACAAACTTGAAATCAGAGAGTAAATCGAATGCAAGATAAAACTAAAAGCAAATAAAAAAGGGGAAACAAGAGTTAGGAGGGAGTGTTGGATCTCGGTTGTCGGTGTAGATCCACGGTGTCAGGGCCTAGATCTGGCAGGTGGAGAGCCAAGGCGGTGACCAAGGGATCGGTGGTAGCCGATCTAGATAGGAGCCGATTGAGGCAGTGACCGGGCAGAGGCAGAGCCAGTGGCGGATCCAGGTTTTTAGGAATGGGTATTCGAAGTTACCTTTTGCGTCGAGGTGGAAACAACCTTTTGCGTATTTCTAGCTCTCTCCCATAAAGATTTTAAATTTGCAGATTTCTTCATTTTTCAAATCTCAAAGATCTACAAAATCAAACATATAGATATACCAAAGATCATATTAACAAATGACATATTGAATCTCACAGCCTGACTAATTATGTCAGGGGAATAAATGCAGCAAGCATAAAAGGGACAACTGTTACAATTGCATTATTGTGATCTAGAGCATGTGCTATAACAAGCCTAAAGGTGATCTGAAGCATTGCAAAATACCCCAATTTCTCATCCAGAAAAACTGGTGCAGACTAAATTGACATCGAATTTTGCCAGAGGAGTGCTCAATTACAACCTAAAGACACTAACAACATTCCCTTAAATCCCATCAGCAAGACCAGATTGGATCAGATAGCATTGCCATTAACTGTGGATCATAGTACTGCAGCAAGTAGGCTAAAACTAAACTCAGTTTGCTAGCTGTAGATGAACCAAACAGCAAACCATAAGCACAGTTCACAGATCAACAACCAGGGGCGGATCTACAGATCAACAACGTAGCTGTATCATCAGAATTAGTGGGAGGCATATTACAAAATCGCACAGTGGAATTGTAGCAGACAAGCCTCTCGAGGGTGTGGCGGAGGTCGAGCAGGCCCCTGGCGGCGGAGGTGGAGTCGTGGAGAGGTCGCAGCCCGCAGCTCGAGCACGCGCAAGCGCGTGAACGGCAGGAGCGAGAGCGGCGGCGGGTTGCGCTTAGGCCCGGGCGCCCGGCGGCCACGACCTTGAGCGAGGTGAGGAGGCGCAGGATCCGGCAGAGCTGCTCGAGTGCGCGGTGGTCGCCGAGGTCGGCGACGTAGGCGCGGAGGTAGTCGACTGTGCCACCGCCGGCGCCCGGGCGCCGGATCTGAGAGTGGCGGCGGAGGTGGAGAGGTCACAGCCCCGCAGCTCGAGCACGCGCAGGCGCGTGAACGGTAGGAGCGAGAGCGGTTGAGCCCGAGGAAGGAGCGCCGAGCCGCCGAGCGCGCCAGCCGCCGCCGCCCGGGTGCCGAATCTGAGAGCTAGGGTTGGATTGGAGTCGCTCGCTCGCTCTGTCGCAGGAGAGAGGTGGACGAAGAGTTGAAGACCGAAGACGGCGCCCGACTGGGTCGACTTGAGACAGCAATCAGCGCGACTGCGCGAGCCGCGAGTGGGCTGTGGGCCGTTTGGGCGTGGGAGACGGAGACCGGAGGTGGACTGCGGACAGCGCGCTGGGCCGTTCGGCGGTTCGGCCGGACGTTTAACCGTAGCCTGTGTTCAGAAGCTTCCTGAGACCCAATTACTAATATATATGTATATTATACCTAATATATATCAAATGTTTTGCAAAAAAATTTAGATATTCAACTGAATACCCATGAATTACTGTAGATCCGCCCCTGGGCAGAGCCAAGGTACAGTGGTAGGGCGCAAGGAAGAAGGGGCTGGCCAGGGAAAAGGTCGGTGGTACACGCACCAGGGAGCAGGTCACAGCTGACCGAGAGTCGGCGTAGGAGAATAGCGGGGCCTAGCGGTGGGGCAGCTTTGGTCGGACGAGGGAGGAGGAAGCGCGACAGAGGGAGTGACAGGAAATGAGATAGCGTTGGGAGTAAATGGGCTGAGCCCATTCGATCGGCAGAGTAAGAAGAGAGGAAGGAGTAGAGAGAGACAAACATATGTACACACCTGAGTACTCTCATATAATTCCATGCGCAATCAACTAAATAGTATTTGACTTGTGAAAAATCAGATAGTAACTAATCAGAGATACTAAATTGGAATAATTTAATAGTAGCAAACTAGCAACAAACGACGAGTATAAGATAGCATTAATAATAAATTCAGCAATTAACATGTACATCTTGCATAGGTAGATGAAGATGCTGAGGTTAGCGATCAAGTTGGGAGCAAGGTTCACAAACTCAGTCCCGTAAATTTCGAGCACCTCTGACAAGAAAGGATGCATCGACAGCCTGAATCCAAACTCCACATACACCTAGAAGATGGGAATATCGCTGTCATTACCACTCGGAAACTTCTCCCCCATCGCTAACCTCCAGGGGATCAGAACCTTATCGAGAATTAATACCATGTCTTATAGGGCCTTTAATCTCTTCGATCCCAGGTCAGATGCTGGCCACTCAGATATCAATTCAGACTTTTTTATTGAGGTGACTAAAGATCTAAGTGTAGATTGAAGGGTTCAAAGCCAAAGTCAGAGGATACTAAGGCAGAGAGGCAGAAAAAATAGAAGAAGGCAAAAAGTTTTCTTCGAAAAGCGTGAAGCCAACAGGTACTACACCGATTTTTACAGGGCTTTTTCCAACTTCCAAAACAGTGGTTGTAGGATTTACACCCAACGGGTAGAAAACCTTTCAGTTTTCCTAGTTGGCCTTTTCAACCTTAAGTGAATAAAAACTTCTTTACTCTTGTTAAAGGGTATTCTCTGACTTGAATTCCAATAAAAAAATTAAATTGTAAATTCACTTAAAGTTCAGGGGCTAGCTGACAAGGATTAAATAATCTATTAAATATGGCTTTAATACTTAATTAAGGCCTTAAGACTCATATGTTCATAAGCTTCTAAAAACAATTGCCCGAGTACTCTTGGTCGGAGACTCACTTTATATTTCACTCGACCAACAACCACTCAAAGATCTCACGAACTAGTATAAGGGTCTGCCTCTAGCCAATTCCTCCCATGCGATGGACAAAGCATGTGCTTTATCCCCACTCCCAACTACACGATGATTCAGAATTTTGTCTTTGACAACAACTATCTTACATTTGCCACCATGATTCTCTTTCACTGTCAATAATCGGATATTAGTTATTGTCAGATTTCTCTCGCTGATAGCAACCGTCCTCTCAATTGGATGGGATGATTTAACAAGACACCTACTCACATGGATAACTAACACCCCTTCCACACTATTTTAAGTTTTGATGAGAGAAGTCATAAACAACAACAAAGACAACCCAAAGAAGAACAATACCAGAGACCAACCCTGGAGAATCAATCAAGATCTCCCGACCAGATAGAAGATTACACATACTAGAACTAGTAGCATCCTTTTGTAATCTCTTATTGAGAGCACCATGTAACCAGTTCGTTCATAGCAATAAAGATTATTCTTATTCTCCTCCTAAAATCCTTCTTAGAGACTTAACCTTTTTTCTCTTCGTTCATTAGATCGATGATATTGTCGACACCTCTCTTATCCTCGAAGCTAGACGAGAATGAAAAGAGAGAAAAAGGTACTTGAGAAATTAGGTGTTCATATTGGCTTAATATGAACTGACCCTTAGTACGGGCAGCGGTGCTGCGAGGCAGCGGCGGCAAGACATTACACACTAGGATGATGAATCCACCATGTTTACAAGGGAGCTTAGAATGGCCAAAAATGAAATACTACTTGGCCCGAATATATTTTGGCCAATCGAGCCCAGTAATCCTGGAGGCCCAACCTAGGAAACGACCCCAGCTTCAACGATCTGGGCCGTCGGTCGCCCAGAACGCGAGACAGAAGCATCGGCCGAGGGCGTGAGGTGAGGCTGCGAGGGAGAGATGAGCGCGGCGGCGGGCGGGCTGCGGCGGCTGCTGGCGGCTGCGGCGACCGCAGGCGCGGCGGAGGCGAGGGCGGCGATCTTCGGGCACGCGGTGAACCCGACGGGGAAGCGCGCGGCGACGAAGCTGCTGCGGAAGAAGCTGGTCGGCGAGCAGGTCGCTCAGTGGTACCCCTACGACATCAAGCGCGACGACCCGCTCGTCATGGCGCGCGAGGAGAAAGAGTAAGCACCCCGCCGCCACTTCTCTAGCACCACGCGTGCCTGGGCTTGGTTGTGTCCTGGTTTGTTTGCGCTCGCCATGTGTTCGTTCTTATGCTTTAGAGTCAGGGAGGCATCCGCGACGACCGTGATGTGTTTGTTGATATGCCTCATTGCCTCAGTGAGCTGTCAGGCGATAGCTCGATATGCTTGCCGTGTTTCCAAGATATCTATGCCCTTGCTGCTTGGTGATCCTTAGTAGGAAATTGTGGTGACTTTATCAATGCACAGTTGATTTTGTTGTTACAACTAGATGGAGATTAGCAGTACTTGTACAGCGCCTGTCATTGTTCTTGGTGTGCTGTTGTGATTCTTGGCCGTTGTCGATGATGGCGTATAGGTTCCGTTTGTAGTCTTGAGAAAGGGCCTTTTTAAACAGTAGGATTACTGCTGCGCAGAGCACAGCTATCAATCTCTCTCTCTCTCTCTCTCTCTCTCTCTCTCTCGTGCTGGGTTATGTCTCATTTATCCAAATATGAGGAGAATACCAATAAGTTTTCACTTTCGTTGTACGGATGTTTAGTCTGGACTTTGTCACGCATCTGTCTTATTGGTATGCCCAAGTGACGTGCATTTGCGAATATTGGTGGTTATCAGTAGGTTATGCTGTTTTCTTGGTTGCGTGGAGACGCTAGAGGACGTTGGGTCAAGCTGTTACCTTGTGCTCATGAGTTTTCTTATGCATTGTGCTTCAGTTAGGCGAGTTCTTGTGGTCCTTAAGTCAGAGGTGATTGTGGTGTTGACTGTACGCACAAACAAGTTGGTCTTACTAGATGCATATATTGTTGAAAATTTAGCGGTTTTAGCAACATTTTCAGATTAATTCCAGAGTTAAGTATTATCAGGAAAGCATATATCCAGCAGTAAGTAAATGATATGAAGATAAACCAATTATCTCTTAACATAGATAAAGTATTCAAGTCATTTAAACATGGTAATATGCTGAACTGTACAAGAAAGTGGGCAATAATAATATGCATAATGCACAGAATTAATGTTTTGTTTTGCTCTCAGCTGAAGAGTTTCTCAAGATTTAAATATTGGCCTTCTCAACTCTTGTCAATAGATCAACAATTGGAGTGACTATCCCTTTTTCTATTCTGCTAGTTTGACAATCTAAAATTACCTCAGTTAAGTGACATAGTCAATAGCATGCAGAGCCAACAGATTTCGGCAATAACCAGAACAGAACAGCAGTAAATGATACTGAACAGAGGCATGAAACTAGCAATTGACAAATCAAAACTAGCAAAATACTTCTAGATAATCACAATGATCTCAATTTTGACAAGTTGTCCTCATCGAGCAATCTCAACACCCACAATCTATCATGCAAAGTTCTCCCAGTGCTAGCATTACTCATAAATTTTAGAGATAATAACAGGGATTACACTAGCACAGCTAACTTATGCAAGATAGAAATATCAGAATGTAATCAAAAGCTCACTGGGCGATGGAAATCCAAGCCACCGAGAAGGCAGTAAGGGCAAGGCTCATCGCAAAGACAATGTCCTAGAAAATCAATCATCATCGTTATGCCAAGATATCGTCGGAGAGGTTAACGGAGATACAATGCCCAACTTTACAATCTGAAACTTGCCAAATCATGAAGTCGAGATGCAAGTGTCACCGCACAAAGCCAACAAGAATGGTGTGAACTTGTCATATATCACACAGTAGATGCCACGCCGAGAAACCAGAAGACCACTGCATGCAAGCGCATGACCTAGATTCCGGTTCTCCGAGTAGAGAACAAGAACACTACAGCCCGGCGAGCTCGCAAGAGCAAGACCGCAAACCCTCCTGATCAACACCAAAACCGAATCCCCACTTGAAGTTTTTGGATCGTGTGGTGAGCTCTTGAGTTCCACTCGGATCCCTAGCTCTCCCATTTGTATTTAAAGGTAAAAGAGGCCGAGACTCACAGATGGGAACGACAGCGCAAGGAACGGCCCCTCCAAGCATTCCGCCCGAAGACCAAGAAGAAGAGGGGATGAGAAGCACACCCCAGATCTAAATGGGTTCACTGGCCTTATCCCTTCTCCTTCCCTCTCTTACAAGTGGGCCCCATGAGGGATTTTCTTTTCCCTTTATTTTCCTTAATCCGAAAATGAGGGAAATTACCAAACAGTCCAACATATATTGTTTGATAGGTTGGTTGTACTTCTTTCCATTTTGCATTTGAGTGCTCACCCTTGTTAGGCGAGTTGATTCCTGGCCAGCAATTTGGATGATACTTTCATGGTTATTGTGTCGTCTTTTCTCTGTCGTTACTAGTAATGATTTTCAACTATGTATGGTTTGTCAAATCGTTTGTGACTGTCGACTCAGTCATTAAAAGGTCAAACGCCACTTTCTGCTTTGATACTGGTCGTTTGTTTATTTTATATTGCTCCCTATTGACTGAATGAGTTGAACTACCACAGGCATGACATTATATATGTGAAGCTTGATCTAGCCAAATTTGATCCAAAATTTCCTGAACGTGCTGTATTCTCATAAACTAGATCAATTGATACGACTTAACCATCCTGGCCTTGTTCTACTACCAATATGTGCAGAGTTTTTGCCTCATCCCTGCAAGCTTGCATAGCTATGGCGGAAGCAACAACAGCTGCAAGCTTGATTTGGCCTTTAGGACTGTACTGTGAAGAGTTACTTAACAATGCTGCATCTCTCTCTTGTGCAGGCGTCTGGCCAAGCTGGAAATGCTGAAGCGTCGTGGGAAGGGCCCGCCAAAGAAGGGCCAGGGAAGGCGTGCGGTCAAGAGAAGCAAATAATTTCCTTGCTAGCTTCTGCATGCTTCTGTTCCTGGCGTTTACCCTGTTTGAATGCTCAAATATTTTGCTTGGTGGCAACGTACCCTTTGTATTAGGTCAATCAAGTTCCATTTTACTACTGATTTGGCGATTTAGTTAGTTTTTTTTTCTCATCTCAAGACTGGTGTGTTTGTGCTGCCGACTTGAATGCAAGACACAGAGACATTGAATCTTAGTAGATTGCTGTGTTGATGTAAATTTAGTTTTGTCTCAAAAGACGGCATATATACTTGATGACCTCATGCATGTGTTCAAACAATTCTTATTTCGAACCATCTCATCATTAATTCACAATTACTCACATTACTGCTTCGCTCATTTCAGTTTGAGACGGACTTCTAACTTATTTTTTTACTATTCATAAATTTCATATTTTACTAATTTTTTGGTCTTTTTTATTTTTTTTTGCCGGTTATTTTTTTCCGTATTCGTTTACATTATCTATGATGTGTTAAACTGTTTTTTATTTTTAAATTTAATTATGCTAAATAAGGAATCTTCAGTTACAATGTAATTTTAACTAGTTACAATGCAATTTCAGCTGTAAACTACTATTTTTCAGCCCAGTGAGCAATACTAGACTTGCAAGCATAGAAACCCTATGGTGCGCAGCATCGCCATTATTCTACCTAAGGTTACTTCGTCGCCGCCGCCTTGTCGTCCGGGTCCGACCCAACAGTCCCGCCTGCGGCGCTCGGCGCGGCGGCCGCTGGCCTGACCCTCCCCCTCGTCGCGAGCACGGTCATGCCCTCGCCCTCGAGGCGGACCATGTAGGTGCGGTCATTGCGGATGGTGAAGGTGTGCGGCCGCCCACCCAAGCGCCGTTGTGGAGCACCTCGACGGCCGTCCCCGGCAGCAGCGGCGGCGGGGGCGTCGCCTTGTTCCTCTTCGTCTTCCTCTTGCCGGCGCCGCTGCCGCGCCGATGATCCCATGGTCTTCCATGGTGGCTGCCGTGCCGCCGTGACCGTGCAGGCGAGGAACGTCGCGGTTAAGCTACATAGGCTGCGCCTGCTTGCGAGCTCGATCGTGGCATGCAGTGTCCGAACCGGAAACGGAATCGGAATCGGAACACCAAGCTATGTAACGCGCACGTGCTGCCGATTCGACGAGGTGCATACATAGCCGTGCACTGCAAGCAAAGAAAGCCAAGTAGAGCTCTCAACGACCAAATCATTACTATTATAAAAAAATAAATTAGTGGTTGTACGTCTTTCAACCGTCTCATTCTTAATTTCTCACCATTCTCTACTTTTCAACTGATCAGAGTAGCATTCTTTCATAGCATGATTATCCATATATTCAATAAATTTCATTATAATGCATGAGCGGGTGACTAGTCAACAAAAAAGAAACTCACATATACAAAGCCACTACGGGCGCTCTGATCACAATTGAACATCCCTGCATGTAGGCGACCAGCAACAACAATGTTGGTAGGCCTTGACTACTCCACATGTGTCTATATAAATGATATTCATTCTAAAAATATGGTTTTCTCTACAGTGATTTGTACAGTTTTAAAATACAATAAATAATAAATAGATGTTACTTATTTCTTTATATACTTTGAAATCAGTACTATTTTTTATGAGAGGAGCTAGAAGCATTGCTCCAAAATGGAGGTGCTTCTATGCATGCCACGTGATCACAAAAGTAGCAAATCTCTGACACATGCACACCAAGGAAAGCCATGTGCAGTGGTATTATAACAAAGCACACTACAAGCCCAACTGAACAAGCAATCTCAACTGAACAAGCCATCAGCCGGCGCCTAAATCTCGCCGCGCACGGCGTCGACGCAACTGCCGCCGTCGAACACCGGGGCGGCGCTCCCGCTCCCGTTGCGCGGCGCCGTGGGGAAGCTCAGCACGCACGCGAAGTCGCTCCGCGCGCCGTTCTGCACGGTGGTCACCGCCACCTTGACGCTGAGCCACCCCTCGGCCTTCTCCCGCGCGAGCGCCGCGGCCACCGCGCGGGCGCGCCGGCCGGGCGGCACGCGCTGCGTCCCTGCCCACGCCACCGTCCGGGCGTCGCCCCTGCCGCCCCGCTGCGTGAACTCCGGCAGCGACGCGGCGGCGCCGAGCCGCTGCCCGGCGTAGAACGGCGCGGCCCGGAGCCCCGTGTAGCGGCACGTGTACAAGCTCGGGGTGTCGAACCGGAGCGTGGCGGAGAGGTTGTAGGCGACGGAGGAGGCGGAGGCGTCGAAGGCGAGGAGGCGGAGCTCGGCGGAGGCGACGTACGGGATGACGTGGTGCGGCCGGAGGAGGAGCCGCGGGAGGAGAGACGGCGCCAGGACGAGCACCGCCAGGAGCACGGCCAGCGGCGCCAGGCACGCGGCGGCCGCGGCAGCCAGCGCGACGGCGCACTGCCGCCGCCGATGCGTGCCGCCCCGCGGGCTCGCCGGCGACGGGAGGGGAGGCTCGGTGGACATGGTGTGCAAGTGCAACAAGGAGAGTAGAGTGCAACGCAGGAGGGTATCAGTGGTCGCTAGGTCAGGAGGTATGCTTTGCTCCTTGAAAGAATAGACCCCCATTGCAAAAGCAAAAAGACCAAGCACAACATCTTGACGATTCCAGGAGTAACTAATCTCTTTTGCTTTGCCAGAACTAATAAATTAACACAGCAGAAAATAAAAAAATGGGATTAGGGGAGGGAAGTTGGGTTTGTTCTTTTGGGTTCAGTTTATAGTTGTAGCTTATGGTTTTTGAACTGTTCATGAGATAGAGTACGGAGTAACAGAAATTCACGTACGGTTTTAGGCAATATAAATGAAGTCGCCAAGGGCGGAACTAGAAAAAATGACCGGGATTCACCACTTCACCCTATATATAACAATATATATAGTTTTCAAACAATATGGTGCTAAATAGTAACGTGTTCGGTAATTTTTAGCGTTAATACTTTAATGTAACCAATGACAACGTATGATGATAAATAAGTAGTGATTGAAATACTTACCAAAATAAAAAAAACCTGATAATAATATTGATTAATTGCAGCAAACTGAAGAAACTAAGGATGAAACCACAGACAAAAGTTGGTCAGCATTAGTAAAATATATCATTCGATCTCAATGACCTGTTAAAAGAAAACAAAATTACTTAAAATTTTCAAGTAAAAAACAATAGAATGATCAAATGTAAGTTAATGCATTATCTTTTAGTATTTGCATTTGTTCACGTTCATAAAACGATGAGCCATAACATCATTAGTAATTTTCATCAATTCTTATTTCTCCATATAAATATATCATTCATGAAATTATCACCAATTAATTGAAAAGTCAGTTAGATATTTGTGTGCTCAATAGTTTAAAAATAATATAATAGAAAAATACATTCAATGATTTACTTACTTGACATTGCGGTCAAATACTACAATTTTGCCTCCGATTTGCAACAAGATAAGCTGGTATTCCAAAAATCAAAACCGAAACCCTAAGTCTTAACCCTACAATTCGAAAAAATAAATCAACAACCACATCGAAATTCTTCACAAATTATAATAATTGAGAGAAATTCAAAGTAAAGTACATACTGAGTGGGTGGACCTAAGCTTCCATCGATCGGCGAGGGCGTGAGGCAATATAGACCAGGCAACGGCATGGTGAGATGGTAGGCAAGGGCAGTAGGTGGCATCGATTTCTCCTATTCTCCGGTGACCCATTGCTGCCTAGCTGAATACGGTTGTGTAGCAGATGTAGTACACATCTTCTGGCCAATCATACGAGACGAACAAGCGTCGAGGGCTGTTACGAGGTGACATGCTTTGAGATCATCAAATGGACACTATGGCCTATTGCGATCCTCTCTCTTACACTAGCTCAAGGACTGGCTTGGTCTGCTGTAGTTGCCTCATAGACTCAGGGAAGCAGAGACTTCTCATAAACTGCTACTAACTACTAAGAATTTAGGCTGCTAGTGCTCTCTTATTGGGTTTCGAAGAAAGAATCGGGTGCACTGAGTTTAACCTGTGGGGTTCACATATAGGCTAAAAGTACTAATCCTTGCTACAAAAATTTTTGGACCCAGTGTCTTGTGACACTGAGACCCACTAAGTAGTTCCGCCCTTGAAAATCGCTATAGTGTGTACTACAATTAACTTATAAATTTCACCTTAAAAGATGCTCCATTTGAAAACTAGTTAATGTAGAATAACAAAAAAAAAGGCATTTTTAGAAGCTCCAATAGTTGGCGGTCGGTGCAAGCCTCGACAAGTGGTAGTCGATGGCGAGCGGAGTCCAGTCCGGCGAGCTTGAGTAGAGAAGAGAGAGAAGGAAAGGAAGAAGAAGACGAGGTTTAATATGGCAATGGGACCTCAAATATATTCATTGTTGTTTATTAGGATTCTACTAGGACAACTTACATTCGTATCATGGCAAAATGTTTGCGCCCCTCCTCTGTTACACTTCCGGTCAACCAGCTCGGTGTGGATGTTGATCTCGAGGACACGGATCTCAATGCAAGATCGATGATACAAAACGCACCTATAGTTTTTAGACAAATTGTTGTCGGACACCTATAGGCTAAGCCTAAATCGTCGTTCTTTCGTGTTGCGCTACAGGGTTCCACGAGTATGGAGATGTTTTAGTGGAATTATGGCCAAATTGTCCAAGCGCATGCCAAGCTATTCAGGTACATATGATGTCAAGCATTTCTATTTCACTTTTGTTAAAGACATGCAAAAAGAGGTCATACAAATCTTCAAGTAGAGTTCGATAGAACACAAGTGCAAGCCCAGAAGAGCAGTACATCAAGCATTCTCCGTGAGAACTTGAATGTTCCAAAAGTAAATTGTAGTTTTCTATCTGAAGACCGAGGCACCTTCATTCAGGAAAGAGGAAATCGCTTCTACAGGTTCAATGCATGAATGTTGCTAATATCCAACCTGTGATTATTCTCTTTGAACAACATTGAAATTTACAGATGAATTGTACATCTGGAATGGCTCCCAAAAAACCTACACCAGCTTAAGTGGTTCTATAGGAACTATCTGCACAAGATACAACAATACACCAACCAATTCCAAGAACAAAACTGAGTGGTATCTGAACATTTACAGAAATTCTTACACCTTCTGAGCCCCGACTCAACTATGGTCTGCCTCTGTCACAGTGCCAAGGTTAGGTCCATGGGTGCTCCGCTCCACCGGAGAACCAGGCACAAATGGAACAAAACCTCGCCCCCCGAACACCGGGCGCATGAAACTATCATCAAACTTGCGCCACACACGATGAACGGAGCGAGTCGGTATGGTGAGAAGAAACTGAAGGTTGTTCTGAGGGGGGATCTGTCCTACATCAAAGTCAGACCCCATCAAGCTTCCAAGAAGCGGGTCTAGAACTGACTGGCTCGAGAGCTCAGCTACACTGCCAGGCCTTGGCGGGATGAGGAGACTAAGCAGAGGCTTAGTCAGCAAACCGAAAACCTGAACCAAATATTGATGGCATACAAATTAGCAAAAGTGGCAGTCCTTTCCTTTTACTGAGGGAAGCAGAATAGTAGGATACCGTCGAGACTCCTTGTGTGATAGCTGTATTATTCATGGACCCTTCAACCAATTCGTTAATTACCATATAAAGAAACAAACAGCAATATGGCACTAAGTTTGTTTACACTTGTGTTATCGCATCATATAATATGTCTGAACAAAGCACAAGATTAAAACAAACGGTGCATATTTTATCAATGAATCACTAGAAATATCCATTCTGACCAGAAAATAGCCATTTGAGATGACAAGGTTGGTAAGGCATAGCGGTCTTACCATTGTGCTGAACAGAACAACAATGACTGTGCTGGTGATCATGATAGCATTAATTCGCAATTCAGTATGACCAGATGCGGTAAACTGCAAAGGTTTACAAAGTATTATACATCAGAAACTATAGATACTCAAAGATAGCTTTGCAAAATATGTGGTAGCAGTTCCAAATCACTTCCTTAGAGATGATTGTTTAGTTCGTATTTGTAACTGTTACAGCCTCTACGACTGTGCCCAAGATCTTACGACCACGTTCTGACCGCTACGACCACCTCCTGTAGCCGTACGACCACGATGTAGTGGCTACGACCACCTCCTGTGTTGCTACGACCGCTCTGTTGGTCCTCCGACCACACAGACAGTGGTTACGACCACACTGTGATCTCTCCGATCACGCCTCGCTGTTCCGATCACGTAGTCGTAACCTTCAGTAAAAGTTACGATCACGTTCACCACCTCTCGCTGCACCTCCTTCGGCCACAGCCGATCACCGTAGTCGTAGCTCCTTACGACCACGCAGTAATTCTATTGACCACGCCGAAGACTATGTCACCACTACAATCGTAACGCCTTATGACCACAGCTTCAGCTTCACGACTGTGGTCGTAACTCCTTACGACCACATCTACCTGCGGACACCTTCGCTCGTCACTGTGGTCGTAACTCCTTACGACTACGTATGCTGCTCCTGCGCACGCCGCCGCTCGATCGCCGTGGTCGTAACTCCTTTACGACCATGCCTGAGATCCCCTGCTCACCGTGGTCGTAAGTCGTTTACGACCACGTTTGAGAACACAATGAACTCGATAGATTTCCCAAAGCTAAACCGCTCCTCTTCTTTATTTCTTCCTCTTGATCACATAGATCGCTACGATCACCCTGATCGTCCTCTCTCTCTCTACCTCTCGATCACACCGATCGCATTGGCTCTCTCGCCCCTCTTAGTTACATGGCTCTGCCTTTTATACCCTACTCTACGACTCCGACTTGGTTACGACCACGACTACTATTCGAACTCGGCTACGACTATGAAACAGACTTGAACTTGACAATGACTATGAAGTAGACTCGTATACGACCACGACCTGGACTCGTATACGACTACGGCCAAACTCGTACACGACTCTGACCACTCGTACACGACTAGAACTATGACCACGATTGGAAAAACAAGATTATAACTCTAATAGTAACTCACCTTATTATAGGCAAGTGCAATTGATACTGCTCCTCTCATGAGACCTGCCCACCATATGATTACCTAAAGGAAAATACCATCAAAGTTAGCCCCCTCCGATTTCTGAAGGGACAAAATGACAGAAGCGCAAAAAAGGTCAAATACTAACTTGTTGCTTGAAGGAAATCTTTTGACGTGACTCTTTTTTACTTAGGTTGGATATGAAAGATAAAGGGAATACGAATGCTGCTCTTCCAACCATAACCAAGCCCAATATAATTGCACTTAAAGCAATGGGTTTTTTAGGACTGCATCACAGGAGAAACAAATTTAGTTCAGCACTGAGAACAACAACAAATAAGCTTTAAGGAGCTGTTTCTTTGCAGAATTTTCCAAATTGAAAAAATTGCGCCAACTATCTATCATCGACGACAGATCCAAGTTAACAAGAATACTTCAGCACTGACTGAACCATCAGTCTAAATGGAAGCAAAGCCAATTGCTGATACATGAAGTTTGCTCCAAATATATGGTGAAACCATGTAAATCTGCAGCACCTATATTATTAGTATGTTTTATATGTTTATCTATACAGTCGTTAGAACCACAGCATTATTTATGGACAGCAAAAGGTACCTGCTACTAGCTAATCTCCATTTTTCAATGTCCAATGCATCCATCCCAACGTAGAGAAAAAGAAAAATTTCAGCGATGAATGATAAAGTTGCAAAAGTATGTCTGCAGCGTGAAGAAAAGAATGTCAGTAAGCTAGTATAAATAATATTTTTCATGGAAAAGGAACCACAATGATTGCCAGCAAAGCTGGTTACCAGCCAATACGTACTTGGTAGTAACCCTAGAGCTTTCTGTCACATTATGCCAAGTGTAATGTGACATTACTATTCCACAGAAGAACACAGTGAGAATGCCACTCAGATCCAGCAGCTGAAATACAAAAAAATGATCAAGGAAAATCTTGATAACACATAGTTTGGAAAATGCTGACATGAAAGTGAGATCTAAAATTGCACGCTGCTGAAAAATAGGAACAAAGGAAGCAAATCCAAGGAAATAAGTAGAGTTTAAATCTTAATATTATGTCCATATCATATGACAGTGAGAATGCCAGTCAGATCCAGCAGCTGAAATACAAAAAATGATCAGGAAAAATCTTGATATCACATAGTTTGGAAAATGCTGACGTGAAAGTGAGATCTAAAATTGCATGCTGCTGAAAAATAGGAACAAAGGAGGCAAATAAAAGGAAATAATTAAAGTTTAAATATTAATATCATATCGATATCATATGACAATTGATGTTTCCCCAAACATTTTGACATACAAGAGTTGCTTATTTTTTTAAGTTCTTATATTTATAGGCACTCACCATTGCCAGCATATACGAAAGGTATGCCATGAGCATCATGATAGCAACCTCTCTGTCAGTGGAGTGTCTGCACATAACACCACAAGCATGCCACAATAAAGCTCAAATTTCCAAAGTAATTCATAATTTAAAGTACACCGAAATAAACTACTCCATGAAGGAAAAAATCACATAGGAGAACTCTGTACAGACCTTGCAAAACAAAGTTTCTTAATAATGTAGGCACTAAGCAACCCAGCCTGCCAAAGAGAGTACCACTAGTCAGTCCAAAGAGGCGTGCTCAAATGAATCATCAGGACAGAATGCTTAGCACAAAGAAAGGTTCTTCGAGGAGTGCTTCTATGCTCTCCAAAAACTAAATTGCACAAATACTAAATCAGTATTAATAGTGGTGATTGTCACAGCAGTGGCAGTACGAGGTCACTTACAGCTACTCCAAGAATGGTGCTGGTGAATAATAGGTAGAGGAATTTTCCGATGAATTTTAGTAGAACAAGGGCATCAAAATGAACAATATCAATGTTTTCAATTGCATTGAATAGCACAACAGAGGTAGCATCATTAACAACACCTTCACCAAAAACCAGACTATAGAGTAGGGGTGTTTCATCCTGGTTAAGCACCTGCAAGTAACAAATTTACAAATTGAATGGTTTGCTATCTCATTTTATTAGACAATAATGGCAGATCATTCAACGCAAAACCTGTAAGGTGCAAACAGAATCTGTTGCTGAGAAGATAGCTCCAATTGCTGCACATATGGATTAAACAAAAAGATAATCAACCAAAAGAAAGATAACATATTCAATGGCATCCAAAGTTCAAACAGTTGCTTCTTAGTTTTAAATATGTATAAAGGTCAAAGAATAACGTATCCAACCAAGATAGTCCCCAAGCTGGAGTGGACCAACATCAAGTTTTTTGAACAATCCCATAGCACCTGAGATGTCAATTAGACAAAAAAAAACTCAGAAGCCTGTGCAAGATATCAAAGTTTGAGGAATGCAAGGTGTATCAAGCTTGTAGATTGTTTTTTGTATGAAGATGAGCCCATAAATTCATGAGCATAAAACGTAGTTCTTCAATAGGCTTCAAGACAATTACCAATGGTTAATTTGATTCATCATATGGTCAGTTATCAGCTTTTAATTTGATTCATCATATGGTCAATTATCAGCTTTTTTTAGCATATGCAATAGAATATTTAATATGTAGTTCTTTTCAGCTTCTAAAACCTGTTTTTCGGCTTTTCTACAGTAATTAGATTTCAAATGAGTGCTTTTTCAAGGCGGATTCTACAAGTTAATTGTAGTACACACTGTAAGGACTTTATTTATATCGGCCAACACTGCACGTGATTTTATGTTACTCCCTACTCTCTCTCATGAACAGCCAAAAAAGACATAAGCTGTACCTAAAAGCTATAAACCGAAACTAAAAAAATAGGCCCATAGATAAGTTCACATTTTGATCCATTTGAAATTACAAAAGTGGCTTGTGTTCTGACTTCTGAGTCCACTACCCTGTCAGTCTATCCTAGCCACTAAAGACCTGAGTCCACTACCCAGTGGCGGAGGACCCGATAGGGCAAGCCCTGGCGTGCGCCAGACTTTGATGCGGGCGGCGGGAGGCGGGAGGCGGGGCGGGGCCGGCAGGAGGCGGGCGGGGAGGCGGGAGGCGGGCGGCGGCGGCCGGCGGGAGGCGGCGATCCGCCCACCTCATTTTTTTCCCGTCCTTCGCCACTGCACTACCCTGTCAGTCTATCCTAGCCACTAAAGACCTGAAATGCTGTTTACATTTTAATCTTTCGATGGTGGTCATGCACCCACCTCTCAAGAAGGACATGAAATAGTACTGTTAGTTTCAAAGACAAGCCAATCCTCAGAGGTACAAGCTCCAAGCAAGGAAATCTATTCATTTGATGTTCAAAAATGCGATCCAAATTCCGAAAGGTTATACTCTGCTTTTAGTTTAGCCCCATTATGGTGCGTATTGAGTAATGAGTGCTATACCACAAGCTGCAGCACTGAACCGACTAACCAGATAAACTTTTTTATTTACTTCTACAATTAAAAAAAGGTTAGAAGTGCATCATGGATATTTTTGTGTGCACCAACTAACACTACCATCAATGCTGCACTGCATACAGGTATAATGGGTTGTCATTACTCATTACTAATACAAGCATAACTGTGAAACCAAAGAAAGACCATGTAAACTGAACTAATGATTTAGTAACTTACCGAGGGAGATTATTACAAAGGATATCAATGTCCCAACAGCACCAAATAAAATAATTGTCATAAAGTTGCGGAAGAATTGCTTTTTCTTTACTTGAAACCTGATAATTTGTGGAAATATTTACAATGATACACTTCAGCTAAAGGCTTCACTTTTATGAAACATAACTTCAGACTAATACTGTAACTTTGGAGTGAAACATTTTAGGAGCACTGAGAAACATACATAATTACTAAATCCTTGAAATGCTATTAAGTACTACAAAAGAAATAAAAGTAAGGATGCTGTACTTACCTAGTTAAAGAAAAAATAGCCTAAATGACCAAAATATGTTACCCACATTTAGCGAGAACGATTAAACAAATGTGGTTCCATTCATTACTTGAATCCTCTAATTTTAAGGATTACATATACTCCTGTGAAACAATCCCCTAGAGAAATCTAAACTACAAGCTTTACATCTGACTATCTGAGAAAGAACAACTGTTTGGGCATTTTGGGAGAAGTCCTTATACTGAAGATAGTGAAACTCATGGTTTCACTATAGTGCTATGGTAACACCTCCAGATAAAACGGAGTGGGTGAGTAGTTGACTATATGTTTCATCCAGTCTGATTGACTATATGTTTCATCCAGTCTGATCTTTCAAAAAATATATTCTTCATCCAGTCTGACACATTTTCTATTTTTGCCTGGTTTGAGAAATTCAGAAAAACATAACATGCATTCTTTTAAGAAAAAGATCACATATATACTTTCAACATACATTCCTTTTTTTTTGGAACTTGTCTTGCATTGTATATTGTTCCCAAGATAAAGTTGATAAAACCTAAACTAAGATACAACCACATATTTTCTTATACAGAAAACAAAATGAAAACAGTAAGACCTCCTCACTACGTGAGAGTCAACTACTTGAACCATATAGTACTCAGTGAGCTCACCCAGCGTTAAAGATGATGGGTGGGAGCAAGTAGATGAAAAACAGGTCCTCGCTGAACACAAGAATGCGTGAATTCGTCCCATTAGTGACGAGCAGAATGATACCTCCAGTGATCAGCCCCTGCAAGCAACAAGACACATAAAGCAGACTCAAATTACTCCTCTATGAGGGAAAACTACAAACACCTGGAATGCAGGGGCAGAGGGCTCACTATGACAAGCGCAGTGATGGATTCATTCACCCACCGGTTCCCTTCCAGCAGATGGCCGATCACAATGCAGCCGCAGAGCAGCGCCACGAAGATGTTGATCGCTACGATCGAGTCGTAGTCCGACACCGACAGCCCGGCAGATTTGAGAACAAGAGCTCCCAAATTCACCCCCATGTCGCCACCTCCTCAGCTTCCAGCAACCTGCTAACAACAAGGACAACAACAAAGAATAATTGGCAATGCTACTTGGATCCTTTGCTTCTCCGTAAGAAGCTCACTGAAGGCAAGCAGTAGTAAGCTGCTCCAGTAGCTTTTTTAACAAGGAGAGATCTCCATTATTGTCTGAACAGTACAGTTTTCACTAAGCCCAGAACTGACAATTAATTCGGTCTTAAATCACCAAGAAACTACTGAAGCAGAAGATGCAAGCTGCACAACTTCTCAATTCACAAAGAAAGCAAGAATCTTGCAAGGCAAACTTGATCAAGATCTCTTTCCGAGAAAGCAGCTACAACCTACAAATCCGACCAAGAAACAGACCGTGCCTAGGCAAGAAGAAAAAAAAGGATCAAAGTTCTCGCACACAAACCTCACGCTGCAAGCTGCCGCAGATTCAGCGAGGTGGGTTGCTGCCTGATGCTGGGATCTGAAGTGGGAGAGAGAAAATCTGGATGTGAGAGAATTTTGCATGGGAGATTTGGAGAGAGACGTGAGGAGAAGAGGACGAGCGGGGGTGGAGTCCCCATATGGCCATGCGGAGGAAAGCGAGACGGAGGGAATTAACAAATCACACGCCGCCCCCAGCGGTCAAACCCGCCGCGGGCGGGAACCTCACGCCGCGAGTTACCCGGAAACTCTATGTGAGCATGACAAGTGGGACCGAGAACTACCTGACCCCACATGTCACTGGTATGGTTGGTACCCGTTTCTGTGGCTCGTGTATCTGGAGAGGGGTTATGGGGCCGACGTGGCACAGGTGTTGGAAACCATTTGGGTGGACAACGTGCGTGATGGTTCTCTCTGAGGGAGGACCACACCGCCTCTGCCTGCCTGTGCTGGTTATACCCCATTGGATGCGGCTGCACTGTCGGCCTATGGTGAAACTTATGCTGTCGGCAAACTTGTCAATACCATGTCGAATGTCATATGGATTTAGTTTTTAAGAAGGTATATTTCGGTATCGATCTCTATCGACATACCGTATTAGATTTAATATAATAATATGAGTATATATTTATAAGTATATATTTGTTTAATTATATATACATCAAATATTACTTATAATATTATTTCAAATATATAGTAGTACTATCAAATATAACATATAGTTCAACACACAATATTATCAATTTTATCGGTATTGATCGGTCTTTGACCAATATCAAAGCTGGTATTGGTATTGAGCCGATATGACCGGTATTGTCCGGTATTTGGCTTGGTACGGTATTAGGCTTACTTTATACCGATTCATGTGGCGTTACGGTACATACCGGCCGGTATGGCTGGTACCGAAACGGTATTGACAAGATTGCTTGTCGGCCTAGAAAAAAATTGTATTATTTAATTCTTTTTTATTAATATTTTAAAGTTAATAGCTCGACAACTTCATTTCCAATTCAGAACCCATTGGCCATGTCACCTCCCGTGGCATGGCCAAAAATGTTCTGTCACACCACGGGTGTTGGCGTGGCTAAAGCGCCACGCAAGCCCTAGGCCGCGCACCGTGCCAGTGTGGATGGCTTGTGTGGTCTCTCACACGCCGTACGTAATGGTGTGACAATCTCGTATTGTCACGCCACGAGACTTGGCATGACAGGGGTGACTTAAGTGCGGCCCCCGCTCCAGTTCTCATTTTTCTTCGCGTTTTCTTCATCTGCCCCGCCGCCCGCCTACATCGCCGACTCCCGCCTCCATCGCTGTCGCCTGCCTCCTGCCCTGCCACCCCCTCCATCGCCGCCACCCACCTCCAGCCCTGTCGCCAGCCTCCTGCCCCGATGCCTGTCTCGAGCCCTGGCGCTTGCCTCCTACCCCACTGCCCCCTCCATCACCGCCGCTCGCCTCCTGCCCCGTCGCTCGCCTCAAGCCCCGACGCCCACCTCTTGCCCCGCTGCCCGCCTCCATCGCGATGCCACAATAAGCAACAGGTGCTTGGAGTGTCATGAGCACGGACACATCAGAGCAAAGCACGTTAGTAGAGATTCCCAGCCACATAGGGTAAGGCGGTGTTGTTCTCGTGTGCAACCCCCTTGAGGTAACCATTATTGCTGTTGTAAGGAGATGATTATTTTATTCGATAGAGTTCACTCATTTGCATTTTCTATAATGTTTTGTATCTCATGTGATCTTACAAAACTCATGTCTTGTAATGCAGGATGCCGTAGCACACACAGTACACGTTGCTCCTCTCGGAGTACGATGATGAGCATCGTGCGCACCGCATAGTCGATGAGGGTGTAGTGAGACTTGCTATGTACTATTCATTCATGCTTTCAACTTGTTGACCATGTTCTTGTTTTAGTAATTCATTTACATATCTGTCCTGCAGTACTCCAGCCCCTTCGCCCTCTACATTGGGATGAGCGTACGAGCCACACGTCCGCTAGGCCGGTCTACTTGCTGTGGTACGGACAGTGATCAACGGGCTCCCCCGTATAGACCGGTGGTGCACTAGTGGACCGGTGGCGCCCGGAGACCTACACCTTCCACCTACTATCAGGCGAGACTACCATCACACTCCAGGATGTCACCATGATTCTCGGTCTCCCCATAGATGGGGATCCAGTGTGTGGGGACGTCAACAGCGCGGGTTGGCGAGACCAGGTGGGAGAGTGGCTTGGAGTTCGATTGGAGGACCTGCTTGCCAACTCGAGGAACAACTGGCCATCCATGGTGCTTGTGTCCTGGCTATGCGTGTAGTTCAATGTGTACCCGCCAAACGCAGATGAGGACACAATGCAGCGCTTCGCACAAGCATGGATGTGGCACCTTCTTGGCTCCTTCCTGTTCCCAGACGGTATCAGGAACGCCATCTCATGGATTTACTTGCATATGCTGGTAGATTTAGAGATGGTAGGGAACTACAGTTGGGGTTCTGCCACACTGGCATGCCTCTACCGGCATTTGTGCGACGTGTGGCGATCAGGGAGTGCAGACGGCAACTTGGGCAAATGCGCATACCTCCTGTAGGTATGGATGTGGGAGTGTTTCCCATGGGTCACCCCACTCGTGGTCCCTTGGTGGTAATCATTTATTCCTTTCATTATAGATGTCACTTTCCAAGAAAAATGCAACTGAAATCTACCACCTTGCAAGGATGGCCCCTTCAGGACGCTGTGTTTGGACCGATGGTAGCCTACCTTTGGTGCTCCATCGTTGTACCCACTGGGCATCCGAGGTCATGGTACATCGCATATACAAATGAGCTCAACGTCATCACGCAAGACTAGGTACATACCACATAACTTTCTTTTCTTTGTATTGCCTTCAAAAAATGATCTCATAGCTACGGTGTTGTGGCATGTGGTGCAGGTCATATGGTCCCCATACACCCGCGATAAGGTAATCCAAATGGAGATAAACCCGATGTGCGAGCGGGACAATGCCATGTGGATGACGCTCACCTGCGATCTTCTTCCATGCGATGGAGTACCACATCCCCCATCGGGTGATGCACCAGTTTGGGAAGCTTTAGCCTACTCTGCCAATAGTGTTCTTGACAGATGTCAACCTTCACAAGTAAGGGTACCTACCATCGTTTCTTTGAAGCTTTTGTACCGATTTTCATCCTAGCAATTATATTCTGAATGTGGCAGGTTGAACAGGAGGAGGGGTTACCGCCACACCGACTGGGCTGCATATCAACGTGACTACTTATTAGAGTGGGGAGACCGGGGCAATCGGTCCAGGGACGCACCGCTGGTCCATCAGAAGGCTGAGTTTGTTCGCTACCTCCAGTGGCTCCACGGCGTCGCGCGCTTTTGGCTTAGACCCGCTTGAGGGGGAGATACCGCTCCTCTATTGGTGCAGGTACCCATGCAAGTTCTTTAAATCTAAGCAGTGGCTCAGCCTAGGCATGCATTACTGGGGTTGTGTGAATTACTCATATGGCTATCTCGACCGTCGTTGGGACACGAGCAACTATCGGTAGCCGGTAAGGACAAGTTACAGTGTGTTTCCCTATTATTGATCTTTCAAAGTATGTACTAACAATCTCTCTTGTCTATCCATAGTCCCCGAAACCGCTATGTGGCTACTGTAAGTGGATCGGCCAAGAGATCCACTCACATGACCAGTGGACTCTTGACTACGAGGAGTAGCATGCGAAAAAGGCATGCGAGATCCGAGAGGAGGAATGCCTCAACGACAAGCAAATAGAGCGTATATGGCGGGAGACGAAAGCTCATCTCGAGGCGTGCACGTGCAGGGAGCGCGAGCAAAAGAGGGAAATAGCGGCCAAGGCCAAAGAGGCTGCCAAGGAGTTCAATGCTGAGCTCACAAGGAAGGAAAAATGGCTCTGGTCCAAGCAGTAGGTCGGGCCATTCCGAACTAGTCCCCTAAAGGTCGAATTTATTTCCATTTGAAAAATGCGCGTATGTATCATAGGAGTACTTCGTTTGCTGCATCGTGCATGATATTGTTTGTTATACACGTAATGAAACCCTATGCACCTTATTATTCCCAGCTTTATTACAAAGCCTATTTTAATTCCTACTTTATACTTTACAGTAATTATTATTTTACTGTGTACTTTCTGCCTACACTTCCCGACCATAGAAAATGGGTGGCCCTCACTCGCTTTGCCGGCCACATGCACGAAATCACAACCACATGCATGGAATGATATGACGATACATCCTTGGGCTTGCTGCCTGGCAAACGTGAAATTACACCAACCAGATGGGGTACCTTTGTGCAGTGACAATACCAAATAAAACATCCTTGTGCAGTGACAAGACTAAAGGGGTAGCAAAACTAGCTAAGTAGGTACCAAACAAATTAGTCAAATGGAGCTCCCAAATAAAATGTAAACCCTCAATTTTTTTAATCACATGCAATGATTAATCAATAAGGGAAAGCAACTCGTGAACATGAAAACCCATGCGGCTGGGGAGTGCATGTTAACACAATGATTTGCGCTTTGTCAGGAGACTTGCTGTGGGCATTCTGAGCAAATAGAGTAAATAAACAATCAAGTCTCAATCTCATTGATTTGGGGATAATAAAGAACACGTCGAGACAAAAAGGGCGTGGGGAAAATGGCAACTTTAGCAGCGGCTGCATGCAAGTTGCCCCCGCCACGCCAAGTCTAGTGGCGTGACAATCTCAACCTGTCACGCCAAGTATGACGGCGTGACAAGATTTTGTCACACCAGGAGTTATGGCATGACAGATGCCACGCAAGCCTCCATGTTGGCATGACGCGTGGCCGAGGGCTTGCGTGGCAGTTTTGCCCACGCCTTTATGGGTGGTGTGATAGAACATTTTGGCCACGTCACGGGAGGTGCCGTGGCCAAAGGGGTCATAATTGGAAATAAAATTGCCAAGAGATTAACTTTAAAATATTAATAAAAAGGATTAAGTCATAAAAAAATTCACCTAGAAACAAGGGGAATAGACACCAGACATGAATATGATTCATTCCGGCTTTTTCCAATGGTTTTGGTTTTGGCTATTGATTTTTAGCTAAAATTACACTATAATGATTATTAGTTTTTTCTGGATCATTCGATTAAAGGAAAATGAAGAAAAACAAGAAAAATAAAAATATTATTATATCTTCACGAACAATGCAAAGAAAAAGGAAGAAAGCAAAAAAAATAAAATTAAGAAGCTAGTAAGTTCATTCCAGCTTATGGTTCCTAGAAGCGACAAGCCAGAAGCTAAGTGTAACAGCCCAGGTTTTTATTAAAATAAAAATAAGTAAATAAATAATTAAAAATCAATTAAAATAAAATCCTAAATTAAAATAAGTATATTTGTGCCTAAAGTTTAAATTTGGAGTTGCCTTGAAATTCTGTTTTTGAAAAAGCTGAATTTGAAAAGCATTTTCAGAAAAACCTAAAATTAGTATTAAATAAAATGATATTTTGATTTTGTATAAAACCCTACTTCAAATTAGGCATTTGGATTTATTTGGCTCTTATTTGGTTTCTGGATTTTTCCGAGTTAAAAATGTATTTTGAAATTAAAAGTATTTTAAAGTATGAAAATTAAATACCAAAATTAGTTGGAAGTATTTTTATTAAGTCCAAAATGTCACCAGGAGCTTCGTGAGTTTTCCTGGAATTTTGGAAGTTATTTGGTATTTTTCGAGGCTTATAGAATTTTCCGCAATTTCAAATCCTAAATCAAAATCAAAAATAAAATTCCTCCTTTCCCCGGCCGCCACGTGGACGGCCAGATTGCTGCCACGCCGCCGCTGGATCCGCCTCCCCCTCCTCCGGGCGGCGGTGTCGGCCCAGATCGGCCACCTCCCGCGTCGGCCCCATCCGCCGTCCGCCCGCGTGCTCCTCGCCGCCCGTGCGCTCGGCGCCACGTGGCGCCATCCGGCCCCGCTCCTCCTCTCCCGCTGACAGCCGGGCCCGCCTGTCGTGGCCTCCGTCTTCCGCGCGTCGTCTTCCTCCTCGCGCGCCGCGCGCAACCATTCCTCGCCCTAGCCCGCCGTCTCGCTCTCCCGCGCGCGGCCTACCCTTTCTTCCCCGCAAGTCGGGCACCCGTCTTCCCGCCATCTCGCGCTCTACTTTCCTTCCGCGCCCTTTCCTTTTCCGCCGCCATCACCGGCAAGAAATCCGTGCCGCCCGCTTCCTCCGCCCTATAAAGGCCCTCCCGCTCCGTTTCTCCTCGCACCACCTCCTCCACTCCTCCTCTCTCCCAGCGCCTCGTCGCCGCACCGCGGCGCCCAAGCCTCGAGCGCGGAGCTCTCCGGCGAGGAATTGCGGCCGCCTCCGCCGCCTCGCGCCCACCGCCGCCTCCCGGCCTCCGTGCCGTGCGCAGCTCTCGCCTCCGCTCGCTGGCTCGGCGCCACGAGCTCCGCGCGCCGTTGAACCCGAGCCGCACCGCCGTCTTCCTCGCTGCGCCGCCGCCACCGCCACCTCGGTGAGCCCGCGCATTCCCGAATTCCCATGTCCTCCTCTCCTCTCGCCGCCGCCGCCGGCCGCCGCCGCCGCCGCGCCGCCGCCGCGCGCTCCGTGCGCCCGGCCGGCCTCCCACGTCAGCGCCCCGTGCTTGCGTGGTTGCTGACATGGCGCCACGCCGGCGCCACCTCAGCCTCCTCGGCCGGCCAGCGCCACCGCACGCCCGTGCCACCTCGGCCGTCCTTCCTCCGTGGGCTCGGTCTATAGACCCTGTGCCCACATGTCAGCCCCTCCCCTCTTTTCCTGTTGAAAATAATTCACCCGAAAATTAAATTCCATTATCGACGCAATAATTCAGATTTTCCTTTAGGAAAATAATTCCAAAATCCTGATTTTCCATTTTCTCTCTTTTCAAACTTCCTGAGTCTGTTCTCCTCGTTCTAACTCCGATTTGGCCCGTTCAAATTTCTAAATTCATCAAAAATTCTCCTCTATCCATTTCTAGCCTCAATTCAAATGTTTGAAGTCAATTTGAATTTAATTTGAATTTATTTGAATTTGGTGGGTTATTTTGACGTGTAGACTTCGACGATTCCGGAAATTTCTTCGACGAAGATTCAAGCCAAGTTGAAGAGCAAGGCAAGTCACACTCCTTGACCATGTTGATCCCAGATTGAAAATAAAATTATGTTGATTTAAATTATATTGCATGCATAATTTTATTCAATGTATTTCAATTCAGTTTTAACTTTAGTTAATACCTGTTTGTTAATACCTCCGTTGACATTGCAAATCCTTATACCTTGTCACCTTAGAATCAAACTCTAGTTAGTACACTAGTATTGGCTAGAGAATTTTAAATCAAATGCTTAGCCCTGCTTAAACATATAATTTTGTTTTGGGATGTCTTTCACATAAAATGATGACCCTGTTTACATAAAATGATATGTACTCTTGACTTTGGTGAGTCAAGGAGGTTTATAAAATTATTTTGAAAACAAATATGAAACTGGTTTAGACTTAGGCAATTGGTTAGAGTGGTGGGTGCAGGCAGCCAGGCATGCCCTGTTGGTTGGAGCCGCAGTGGTTGATTGTCGTGCACGGGGGTATGTGGTTGGGCCTGAGTCAGATTAAGAACCGGTCTGTGAGCTACAGTTGCAAAGCCCTAACGTACTACCACAAGGCTGGTATGGGACAGCCCTGGCTGAATAATTTGCGGGTCCCAACCTGAGCCATTTCGTAGGTTGAAAGTGAGCGTGGCGTAGGCCATGAGAAGTCTCACTCGGCTCAAGAGGGGGTCCCGGTCTAGTGGATTCCTTAATGGGGTGAAACCTTAGTGTTGGCTTGGCCAGTTGAAGGCTTTGCATTGTAAAGCCTTGTCGTGATCTCCCGCCGCACACCTAAGGAAGTGTGTAACTCGCGTGGCAAAACGGGATGATCATGTCTTGTGGGTAAAGCTGTACAACCTCTGCAGAGTGTATAATCTATCCTGGATAGCCGTGCCCACGGTCATGGGCGTGCTGAGTAAAAGTTTTTCATGGATTAGACTTTGTTTTTCAAAAATGTTTTGAAAACCTTGTGGATGGATGGAATCCACGAGAGATGAAAACCTTGCGGATGGATGGAATCAGTGAGAGATTGAAATCGTGAATGGATGGAATTCATCGAGTTGCGCATGAAAGCATGTGGATGGATGGAATCCATACGTGATCTTTTGAAAAGATGGTCCGTGGGATACCCGTGGATAGGTTGGTGTTTGGTCGAGCTGCCTCGACGGTAATATTTTCAATTACAAGTATTGTTTTACTTACTGTATTAAGTTCAGCAATTTCAATCTATTACTGTATTTCTTAAATGCCGTTTTATGCAAACTAACCCTATGAGCCTTCCATTGAAGCCTTTATCATTATATTGCATTTCTCCGTGTGACTTGCGGAGTACAAGTTTGTACTCATTGTTGCTATCTCCACACAGAGGAAGACGCCTTCGACTACGGAGAAGATCAGAACGAGTAGGCCACGCCTTGCGCTTGTTTGCTGTGGGCGAGCTTGGTTTCGCTTTTCAGCCTTCGCTCGCGATTTCTTTTACTGATTATTTTTGCCAATGTGCATCGATAAACGCTGGCCATAAGGCCGTACTCTTTAAATTAAATAAAGGTCATTATGCTTGGTATTTATCTTTGTTGTTCACTGTGTGCACTAGCTGATCCTGGACTAGTGCGATTTACACAGAGGATCCAGGAGTCGTTGCTCCGGGTTCCGACACTAAGCCGGAATGAACAAGACCTAAAATTCAGGTGCCATAAATGATCAGCATGCATTAGTCTTGTGGTAGTGTTTACTGGACTCTTGAGAGAGTTTTATTGATCAATAATCGAAAAGCGAGAGATATGGTTTGTCGTCGAAGATGTTATTCGATATCGCTCAAGGCACAGACGTTTATATCATATGTGTTAGTTCACATTAACCGAATTCCTTGTTCTCTACTATGTATTAGGTTCACTTGCTAGCCTTTGTTGGAAATAATCATGACTTGAATTAGTTTGAGTTTTGCATGTAGGATAGATGCGTTTAATCACGTCATTTGTTGGACGTGTTTGCATTAGCCTGTTGCACGTAGCCAGAAACATGTTGAGTTCATGTTGGCTGCCGCCGGTAGTAGTGCATATGTATCATGTACAAGTCTAGCACGTAGGTGTACTTGGGCCAATTAGCTAGCTAGTTAGTTAGCATGTGTGTGTGCTGCATGTGTTAGTGGAGTGAGTCTTCAGGCTGTTAGCTAGTTTTTAGGAGCTGCATGCATGAGTAGTGGAGGACGTTGCAGCATGGCTTGCGGCCAGTGCGGAGGATGACCAGTTCGTGTGCAAGAGTGAGTGGCTCATGTACAGATGGAACGATCGTGCATACGTACGTGCGCATGAAGACTCAGCCAAGCTGTTGCTGTTCTATGCATGTAAGCAAGGCTACTTATAGCCGTGTATCAGTTGTTTCAGAAAAGAGTTGAATACAGAGAGAAAAGCTTAAGGGGCGTTCGTCGCTGAAACTCTTGTGTGTGTTCATTCCAAACTAGCTCTTGTTTGTGTACGTGTGAGTTTCAGCCGAGGGGAGCTCGCGTTGCTACGCGAGGTGAAACCTGGGCGGTTCCAACAGCCTTTGGTGTCTAATTAGGAGAAGAGACTTGGGGTAATTTTTGCTGGAGATTAAGTAGTTTTAGCATTATTTTCATATTATTTCTAAATATAAGCCATAACAGTAAAGTATATAACTAACAGGAAATAAATGACATGAAAAATGCCTCTTGAGATTGACATGGCATTCAAATTATTTAAACAAATCAAAATGTTTAACTGATCAAGACAGTGGGTAATTGAAGTCTGCATAGCACACATGTTATTTAGTGTGAATTTGCTCTCAGCAAAATAGTTACTCAATTTTCAATTTGCCCTTTTCAACTCTAGTCAATATATCAACAATATAAGTGACATCAGCCCCGGCATTTTTTTTTACTTTCCTAAGGTCTGAAATAGGTGGTCTTAAAGAAAGCTAAATTTAGGCTATCTTAAATTAGGAAGCACTGTGGGAACAGGGCAGTAGCCTGGTGTTAGGGAGGCTGTTTAACCTCCCCGCCCATCTGGGTTCGAATCCTAGGATCAGATGCTTGGGCACCCATCTATTTAGAAAATGGCAGTGAGCCTGGCCATTTTTTTGAATGGGATGCTGTTTATCTTGCTTCAAACGCGCAGGGCATTGCTCCTTAATCATTAAGCGAATAGTTTCAGTCTTATTTTGCAGTTCTACAATTCTCTGGTGAGATTTTGAGTTAATTAAGGCTATGGTGTTTGTAGCGTACTAGGTTTTCATATGCTTGGTTGCTTAATGTATCAGCTTAAAATTAGAGGTTTGTGAATTGTGACACAGTTTTTAGTTATGTTATTTTGATTCTATTTTCTTGATGTGAATGTGAGTTAATTCAGTCCAGAAGCAGATGGATGCTGGATTTTCTTGGCTATGGCTTGATCTCCTAGATGGAAGCTGTTATGCTTATTTTTGCAGTTTTTGAAGTGTCTGTGCATGGAATTTGGGACTACGGGGTTTCATACTTTGATGTGTTCTTACAATTGGAAATTGAGTTAGTGAAACACTAGTTAGTATGGTATTGGATTTGCTTGTTTGCACAATCTGTATTGATCTCTTGTTTAGGATTCCAAGGCTAGATTTTGTAGTTATGGAAAATTGATTTCTTTTTGGTAATTTGTTATTTGGGGGGCATGCTCTTTCTGTTTTCCCCTGTTGTTCTTAATAATAAATAACATAACAGTTTTGACTCTAATCTTTTGCAGATAGGCGCGGTTGCTCGGATAAGGCATCAGCTGGCCTGTGCTGTTATACCTTAATCATCATGCACATCACGTAAACTGCTAGCCTAGCACTAGAACACCTAGGGTTTTTGTCAGATCGGGGAACTTACGGTCGGCAATGAAGGCCATTGAGTTGAAGTCCACGTGCCTGCGTGATGCAAGCGTGAGGCGCGAGTCGGTGAAGGTCGGGGAGGCGTCGGATTCCGGGAAGTCGCCGGCGATGTCCTGCAGTGGCGGCGGTCTTCCCGTTGCTGGCAGCGCGTAGTAGATCGGTTTTGCTTAGGGTTTGTACGGGGTTTAGACTCTCACGGGAACCGAACGGGGCACACGTGAGAGGCCGGAACACCCTTTTTATCTTGCGCTGCGCAACGGGGGACCATAACCAAAGTTGGTTAGGCACCCCCGATCAGGGCGCGTGAGAAACGGGTAGACGTGGGCATCACCCCATGTCTCCCTCTTTCAACCGTTTGGCCTAGATCAAATTCCAACATTCTCCCCCTTGATCGTAAGGTTAAACATCATAAGCCCTCTCTCAATAAAAGTTCACACCAAAGTAATGCGTCACAAGACCAATTAAATACCGCTGGACATCGCAGATTTATAGTGCTCCATTCTATATCGATCGATAACATAATACTTTATGGGAGTTGGTTACTTTATATGGTCCTCTTATTCTAGGATCACAGGCTCTCCAATAAACCCATGCCGGCAACATGATCATGAAAAATATTGGGTGGTAAGCCTTTTGTAAGCGGATCCGCAAGCATAAATTTAGTTCCAATATGCTCAACCTTAATTGTTTGATCCTGGACTCTATCTTTCACAACATGATACTTCATGTCAATGTGCTTGGCAGCCGCACTCGACTTGTTGTTACTCGAATAGAAAACTGCGCGTTGATTATCGCAGTACAGAATGAGTGGTTTAGAAATGCTGTCTACCACTCTCAATCCCGGGATAAAGTTCTTAAGCCATACAGCCTGCCCGGTAGCCTCATAACATGCCACAAATTCAGCCTGCATTGTCGACGATGCAGTAAGTGTTTGCTTTACGCTTTTCCATGAATTGCTGCTCCTGCGAGGGTGAAAATATAACCTGATGTGGACTTCTTAGTGTCTTTACACCCCGCAAAATCAGCATCAGAAAAACCGACAACCTCAAGGTTATCGCTTTTTCTATATGTGAGCATGTGACCTTTAATGCCTTGCATATAGCGTAGGACTTTCTTAACAGCTTTCCAGTGGTCCGGTCCTGGATTTGACTGATATCGCCAAGCATCCCAGAACAAAAGCTAAATCGGGCGTGTACATACGTGAGCATACATAATACTTCCGGCAACAGAAACGTAGGTACAACCTTCATCCGATCGATTCATAGTCATTCTTTGGACATTGAAAATTTCCAAACTTATCGCCTTAACAATAGGAGCAAAGTAGGCGAGCATTTATGCATATTGTATCTCTTTAGTACTGTCAATGTATGCCTTTTGTGATAAACCCAATGTTCCTTTGGACCTATCTCGGTGAATTTCAATACTAAGAACATAAGATTCTTCACCGAGATCCTTCATGTCAAAGTTGGACGAGAGAAATCTTTTAGTTTCTGCAAAGATGTCCACACTGCCGCCAATAATATATCGTCCACATAAATAATTAAGAAGGTGTAATTACTCCCCCTGAACTTAACATATGTACAATTATCAACATCATTCTCCTTAAATCCAAAATTCCTTATGACTTCATCGAACTTAAGATACCATTGCCTAGAAGCTTGCTTGAGCCATATATGGATTTCTTTAGCTTGCATCCCAAATGTTTCGTCTTCCACAACAAAACCTTCGGTTGTGTCATGTAAACGTCCTCATACAAGTCTCCATTCAGAATGCGTCTTAACATCCATTTGGTGCAACACTAAATCAAAATGTGCTGTGAGCGCCATTATGATTCTAAATGAATCTTTAGATGAGACAGGAGAAAAGGTTTCATTATAATCAAAGCCTTCTCTTTGTGTAAATCCTTTTGCTACAAGTCTCGCCTTAAACCTTTCTATATTCCCTTTGGAGTCACGTTTGGTTTTGTAGACCCATTTGCAGTCTACTATTTTGGCTCCATTAGGTATTTCTACTAAGTCCCATACACCATTATCGCCCATAGACTTAATTTCATCTTTCATGGCATCTAGCCACTTAGATGAATCCTTACTCTTCATAGCTTCCTTATAAGAGCTAGGATCATCCTCCTTCCCAAGATCATCTTCATTCAAGTAAACCTCATAATCACTTGGGATAGCAGATCTCCTCACTCGTTCTGATCTCCTGACAGGTTCATTAGCAGACTCATTAGGCTGTTCATTAATTGTCACAGAGGGCTGTGAAGGCTCATCATTCGGTGCCGCACTTGTACTTTCAGAACCCTCAACAGAAGGAGTAGCAACAGAATTAACTGGAGACGCAACAGGAGTTGCAACTACAGGATCAACTGTGGGCACAACCATAGGAAAATTAGTCTGTCAGATTAGCGGTGAAGCAACATAAATCCGCTTCTCCTCAAGATCAATTTTCCTAGCCTCCAAGTCACCACTGATGCCATCATTTTCCAAGAACACAACGTGCCTTGTTTCTACAAATTTTGTGGTACGATCTGGACAATAGAATCGGTACCCTTTAGACCTGTCAGGGTAGCCAATAAAATGGCAACTCACAGTCTTGGGATCTAATTTCTCAATTTTTGGGTTAAATACTTTAGCTTCAGCTGCACATCCCCACACATGGAGGTAGTTCAAACTTGGTTTTCTCCCTGTCCATAATTCATAAGGTGTTTTAGGCACTGATTTACTAGGAACCCGATTGAGTATGTGTGTAGCAGTCTTTAATGCTTCCATCCATAACTTTATAGGCAAAGTGGAGTAGCTCAACATACTTCGAACCATGTCCATAAGTGTGCGGTTTCTTCTTTCCGCTACTCCATTTTGCTTGGGATCACCGGGCATTGAGTACTGGGCGACTATACCATTTTCTTGTAGGACCTGGCAAAAGGACCAGGAACCTGCCCATAAGTTGCGTGTCGCCCATAATACTCTCCCCCCACGATCCGAGCGCACTACTTTAATCTTTAAACCGTGCTGATTTTCAACTTCAGCCTTAAATATCTTAAATTTATCAAGTGTTTCCGATCTCTCTTTAATAGGATAGATATAGCCATAACGTGAGTAATCATCAGTGAACGTAATAAAAGAATCATAACGATCCACCGATGTCACAGGGAAAGGACCACATATGTCAGTATGAATTATTTCTAAAATCCCTGTGCTTCAAGTAGCATCTTTCTTTATTTGCTTTACATACTTGCCTTTGATACAATCAAGGCAATGATCATCCGAATAACTAAAGTCTAAAGGGTGGAGAATTTCTTCTTTAATGAGACGTTCAATTCTCCCCCTCGAAATGTGGCCCAAACGACAGTGCCACAATTTTGACAAAGTCTCATCAATTCGCTTTCGCTTTTTATTCACATCACATACATTCATGGATATAAGAGAATCTTGCAGGGATAACATATAAAGCTTATCGTGTCGGATGGCACGACCAACATTATCATTATTAAAATAGACCAAACACTTTCCGTGTCTAAAATTACAAGAATATCCATCATTATCTAATAATGAAACAGAAATTAAGTTTCTTCTCATCGAGGGAACATAAAGAACATCATTAAGTTTCATTACAAAACCATTATTCAAAACTAAAGAAACTGATCCAATGGCTTCAATTTCAGCTTCCATCCCATTAGCCACTCTTAGGTTTCTTTCCCCTCCGAGACTTCTCAACATATGAAATCCATGCAAGGAATTCGTAACGTGCACAGTGGCACCAGAATTAATCCACCAAGAGTTTATAGGAAAATCAGTATAAAATGCTTCATCAACAAAAGTAATTTCATAAGTACCTTTCTTGGCGAGCCATTTTAGCCATCCAGGACAATCATCTTTGAAGTGGTCCTTTGACTGACAAAAGTAGCACTCATCACTTTTCTTCTATCCATTTGAGCTTCCAGGACCTGAAACGTTTTTAGGCGCCTTAGGATGCTGTGGATGCTGTGGCTTCTTATAAGGGGAGTAGGCTTGCTCCTTCTTTCCCTTTCCTTTATAGCCACCTCTATTTCTAGAGGGATCAGCTTTATTTGAGGAATCGACTTGATTCACAAAATCATTAACTCCCTCGGCTTTGAGCCTCTCTTCTTCCTGAGAAACATTAGCGATCAACTCGCTCATGGTCCACTTGTCCTTAATGGTGTTATAGTTCACCTTAAAAGCTTCAAATTGCTTAGGAAGAGACATCATAATGTAATGGACAACAAAACCATCAGAAATTTCCATGTCCATTGTCTTAAGTCTGGCAGCAATGTTAATTATGGTCATAATGTGCTCACGGACATTTCCAGTACCATTGTACTTAGTGTTCATGAGCCTGTGCATCAGTGTGGTAGCATAAATCTTAGAGGACCCCTTAAAGTGATCCTCAATGGAGGACAAGTACTCCTTCACCTTTTCCTTTTCAGGGATTGCTCCCCTAATGGCTTCACTGATGGAGTTCTTCATTACAACAAGTGAAATGCGGTTAGACCGCTCCCACTTCTCAACATTAGTTTTGTATTTCTTCATTTTGTCATCATATTTGTCTTCCCCTTCATTGGGAGCGACAGGCTCATCGAACCTGAATGCATAGTCCAGATCCATGAGCTGGAAGGTCGTCATAAGTGCAAACTTCCATTTTGAAAGTTGCTACCGTTAAGTGGCTCCATCGCATTAACTTGAGCGGAAACAGTAGCAGCTGAAAAATTTAAAATTTTCATTAGGAAAATGCATAATTAATTTGCATGAAAGTTAACCCTACGTTGGTATGATTAACAACATGCTCATAAGAATTATTCGCATCATCGTTGGGCAGAAACGAAAAATTTAACATAATTTATAACATGCAATTACAATTAACGTTGGTCAAAGAGTAATAGCATGCAAATATTAAACACAACATAATTGATAACATGCAATTACAATTAACGTTGGTCCAAAAGTAATAGCATGTAAAAATAAACATAACTCTTCAATTGAATTTCTCGTTGGTTTTATTCAATTAGAGACAGAACATTAGCCAGCGGAAAAAGATAACCTAATATTTTCAGCAGCTTAAAGACATTATCCAGTAATATTTTCATGAGAGACATAAAAAAACATCAATTATACATGAGATATACTATAAATTCGGCCTAAGAAAATGCGCAGCCCAAAACTTCCCCGCACGGGCTGCCAAAAATCCCGGCCAAAACTTTATGCACATCACGGCCGGGAAACAATTTCCCTGGTGCGGCCTAAAAACTCGCCTAGGCGTGGCCCATAAAGCTCCCGCCCGCGCGCTCGCGGCCTACTTGCCCGTGCGGGCCAAAATCGGCAGCGTGGCCCGGCATAAAACATGGCCGTCCGATCTGATCGGACGGCTGAACTCGCGCGCAGCCAAAACTAAATGCCCTCAAACCCTAACCCTAGCTCATATGCGCGGTTCATCCCAAAAACGGAGAGGAGTTGGGGTGGCGGCGCGCGCAGCGCCGACGGAGCTCGACGCGCGCGGCGGCGGTGGCGCGCGACGGCGGCGACGGCGCGTAGCGGCTCCGCGAAGGGCTCCTCGGGAGGCGGCGGCGCCCCAAAAGGAGCAGAACGACAGCGGGCGGCGCGCGCGGCAGCTGCCGAGACGGCGGCGACGGCGACGACCTCACGAAACGGCGGCAGCGCACCCGGTAAGTCCCGATCCCCTTCCCTTTTTTTGTTTGTTCCCACCCCGATCCAAAATTTGTTTGATTGATTTGGGGAATTTTAGGGTTCGGGTGGGCTTGACATTTTGGGGATTTTCATTAGGGTTTGACATAAGACTCGAATCACCTCCTTCTAATTTCTAACCGAGCCTAAGAACTAGAAGGCAATCCTAATCCGAAACATTACCGAGCACATCAGGGGGCCAGGGTTCTAGGAAAAACTAGCAGTGGCTCTGATACCAAATATTATACCTTAATCATCATGCACATCACGTAAACTGCTAGCCTAGCACTAGAACACCTAGGGTTTTGTCAGATCAGGGAACTTACGGTCGACAATGAAGGCCATTGAGCTGAAGTCCACGTGCCTGCGTGATGCAGGCGTGAGGCACGAGTCGGTGAAGGTCGGGGAGGCGTCGGATTCCGGGAAGTCACCGGTGATGTCCTGTAGTGGCGGCGGTCTTCCCGTTGCTGGCAGCGCGCAGTAGATCGGTTTTGCTTAGGGTTTGTACGGGGTTTAGACTCTCACGGGAACCGAATGGGGCACACGTGAGAGGCCGAAACACCCTTTTTATCTTGCGCTGCGCAACGGGGGACCGTAACCAAAGTTGGTTAGGCACCCCCGATCAGGGCGCGTGAGAAACAGGTAGACGTGGGCATAACCCCACGTCTCCCTCTTTCAACCGTTTGGCCTAGATCAAATTCCAACATGTGCAACACACAGTTTTTTCGATGAAAATGGTTTTCTGTATGTCCATACGCCCATAATAACTATGAGTGATTGTGAGGGTGCAGGTGAGATGTTCCAAGTCACGACCTTATTCGGCCAGGCTGAAAAGGTGGAGAAGGAGCTTAGGGAGAACCCTGCACCATCAGAAGCTGATATTGAAGCTACTAAGCTTGCTGTCAAAGAGAAAGGAGATGCAGTTGCACAGCTTAAAGCAGCAAAAGCTAGCAAGCAAGAGATAAGTGCTGCTGTTTCAGAGCTTACAAAGGCGAAATAGAATGTTTCAAGGCTGGAAGAGAGGTCATAAGTTGAAACCTGGAATTCCACATGAGGATGATGGAACAATTGCTTTTGAGAAGGACTTCTTCAAGCGTCAAGCTTTTCTGACCGTTTCAGGCCAGTTTCAGGTCAAGACTTATGCTCGTGCTCTCAGTAGTGTGTATACCTTTGGACCGACGTTCCGTGCAGAGAACTCACATACATCAAGACATTTGGCAGAGTTTTGGATGGTCGAACCTGAAATTGCATCTGCAAACTTCCAGGTGGGCCCTTCTTTAACTAACATCAGTATTTTCTGGATTATATTTATCTAGAGTACGTGAAATTTTGTGTAAACAGTACTAATGTTGAACCGTGCCACAGGATGATATGAACTTTGCAGAAAGCTATGTGCAATACCTTTGCAAGTGGTTGCTTAAGCTTTGCCGAGAGGACATGGAATTCATGGTCAAAAATTATGATGAGACCGCAATTGAGCGTCTGGAGCTTGTTTCCTCGACACCTTTTGAACGCATTTCATATACAAAGGCTGTGGAGATCTTGATAAACACGAGTAAGAAGTTCGAGAGCAATGTTGAATGGGGAATTGATTTAGCGTCTGAGCATGGAAGGTATGGATATCAGAATTGGCATTGCTATTTTTTTGTCATCTATTTTACCTTGTTTAGATTTGTAATTCTTCTGTAACACCCCAGGACCCACATTACCCTGGGATGCCACTAAAACCACTCCACAACCAACCAAATTACAAGATAAAATAATCTGGCAACAATTGCTATAACAAGATAAGATAAGTGGAAGCATAGTCAACTAAGGGGAACAGGATAGTGACAACAATTCAATATTTAAAACAACCTCCAACGTTTTAACCTAAAATATAGTTCACAAATCTAACATTATTAAGTTAATGTAAACAAAGTTAGGCAAAGGTCTAGAATCCCTTTGTCTTTATTACAGCATAAATCTGTGATCCAAGTGCATTAAGGTGGTGCCGCTCTACCCTTCCCATGCATACTCAATGATCACCTGTAGGGGGGAAACAAGGCTGAGATAAAATCTCAGCAAGCAAACTGTTAACAGGCTAATTAAACTACAATAGTTTAATCATCAACATTTCATTTCCACAATGACCACGTTTATATCCTCAACCTCAAATCACCACCAACAACGGTAAAACCATAGCAAATAAATCTTGTTTGACTACTTTAAAACCTCAACCGCTATCACTACCAAAGACAATAAAGCATATGTATGTTCTACTTCACTACTTTATTGTTTCTCACATCTACAACTGCTATCAACAATTACTACAAGAGAAAAGAATCTCATGCCACAATCACAACCCCCACCAAACCACAAGGGACAAACCCCATTCTATGACCACATCCACATTCCTCATACCACAAGTAGTTCACATGAGCCAATTCTACATTACAACTATGAAGTTGTACATTCCACATTACAACTATAAAGTTGTACATATATTCCACATTACAACTATAAAGTTGTACATTCCACATTACAACTATGAAGTTGTATTTGCCTGCAAAATAACTTCACCACAATACCTTGCATAGGTATGCAAATGATCTTTCCACAATGCAATGCATATGAATGCATATTCTCCACAGCACCATTACCCAACAAGGTAAGAGTGTGCATCATATTACGGCAATATACGATGCTGTACCGGTACGGTCGCGGCTAAGTGCGGCGACATCCACATATGCAAATGTCATGATATGATATAAATGATATGATAATCATAAATCACATGAATTCCAACCACAAAGGAGCATCAACATGCTCACAACATATCCACAACCACATATCCACCACATATTTGTTTTCATATTCTGCATTAGCACACTAAACAAATTTCCACATGATTACGAGCAATTTATCCAAACATATCAATTGATCAATAATTACTACCATCACAACCACAAGTATTCACTAAAAATAGTACCACTTAGACCACAATATATTCGTAAAGTTCTCTACCCCACAACTATATTGATTCATCAAGATCAATTCCGCATATCCACAATTAAACCATCAAGATCATAAACAATTGAATTCTTAAAAATTTACCATCTGGACCACATTAAGGAAGCATGTAACAATGACATAGCACCTTAATTTAAGAGAATTAATTAATGTGAATGTAGAATAATTAACGAGTTAAACAGTAGCACATCCGCTACGTTTACTTGCCTCTACCGTTGAAGCGAAGCAAATCACGTGCGTTTAGGAGCAAAACCACATGTCCAAAAGGTACCTCTCAGCACAAAACAACAGCAAGGAAAATACGTCTTAAGAAGTAAAGACGTTGCTAGAACCCCGAACCCACACATCAACCTCTACGCTTAACGATTTTTCAATCTACCCACTGCAGCAGTGCTGCTTAATATTTTCGTATCTTTAACAATACTAAGACAATTACAGCAAATGATATATATCTGGATTCCTCACTTAAATGCCTTCATTTTTCATGTAGGTTACATATTTTTATTTGGATCCTAGAAAGGTGTAACTTAATGCACAAAACAGAGGACGTTCTCTGTTCTGACAATCTGGACAGCAAGATTCTAATGCGTGCCAACGATAGTACAAAGATCTAAAAAATATGATTTTTATACAGAAATTATATTACTGAATTCCGTACATTTTTTCAATTGCGACCAAAATCATAAAAATCATCTTCTACCCCTAAAACACACTTGAACATCAATCTGTCCCAATCTGTACCCCTGACAGACAGCGGTGTTCCCGACCCTTCTACGCCTAGATCCCGCAGCCAAAAATTCTGGAAAAAAACAGAAGATGGGTCTCAAAGTCCTCTACAATTGTCCTTTGAGAAGATCCGCAGGAAAAATCTTTTGATAGGTCTAAACTGCGCAAACAGACGTGTTGCGCGAATCGATCTCCAGACAGACAGCAGAAAACCTTAATCGGGTAAACAATCTGCTAATCCCCTTCTAATTCCGTGCCATGAACCATAATTACTCTAAAAACAGAGGAGTTTGGGATTAGGCAAAATTACCTAGAGGATCCCTTGGGATCACCCCTCTTCTTTCCTCCTCTTCTTCTCCTCCTTCTCTTCTTCTTCCTTCTCTTCCCTTTCTTCTTCTTCCTTCTCTTTCTTCTTTGCACCCATGGACAGTAGCTGTGTGGGGGGGAGGTGAGGGCGCCAACCAGGGAGGGGGGGTGTGGCCAAGAGGGTGGGAAAAGGGGGGCGGCTAGAGGGAGGAGGGGAAAGTGGCTTGGGTTTTTAGGGAGGGGAGGGGAGGGAGGGTGCGGCCACCCCTTGGGCTTCGGCCCAAGGCGGTCGGCCCACTCTCCAGGCAGTCCACTTAGAGTTTTTTTATTTATTTTATTCATTTTACGCTATTGCACAATTTTTATTTTCCCCTTCCCCCGATTTACCGAAAAACCGGCGACTCCGCGATTACGTTAAAAACCTACGCCGTAACGACGATCAGGATATTACATTCTCCCCACCTAAAAAGGATTCGTCCTCGAAATCTAACTCCTCAACCCACGAGACAAAAGAACAATCAAGGAAAGAACAACCAAAGGATAGAGCATCCCAAGAGAACAACTACGGGTTCTCACCCGCCTCGAAGGACTCGGGTCCTTCTTCTACATTTGAACTTCAAGCTCCCACGTCACCTCCCGCTCGGACTGATTCGTCAAGAGGGCCTCCACATACCTGGTGGCCCTCTTCCTCATGACCAACTCCGACAAGTCCACGACACGCGCCGGTCAACACTGAGCACCCGCAACTCTTCTGCCGGCTCTAAGCGGCCAACAGATTCTACCGATCTCGCAAAATTCCCCGCCACAACAATCAAGCCACTATCTAATACCATCCTCCTTCTTAAAACATTTTCCTATATATATTATAATCGGGATAATACATTGTACCCCTTTTAAAGAATTCGACCACAGATTCCACTCATAACATTTTACTCGAAGCACAAACAATAACTTTTGCAAAAGGGACCCAACCAAAAGAAGAATAAAGGATTCTCAAGCAACACACTAGCAACCAGCTTTCCTTCAAAGGACCACGATCCAAATCAAAGAATTCACCACAAAACCTTTTACACTCTCCAAATAGACATTTGGAGAATCCACACTACATAAGCCAAGAGTGAAAATCACTCAACAGACCAAAACAATAATTTTCTTTTCCTAACTGGAAAAGACTACACCTCAACATAAAACAACTCAATTTGCAGATGACCTCTGCCATAAACACACAGTTTAAACAAGAATCAAGAGAGTATATTACTGCTCGAGGTATCATTAATTTCCCAATCCATTCCCTTTGAAAATTTAACTTTCTTGAACCAAGGATTTCCAAATCATCGTCCAACACTCCAACTTGTTTATCTTAAGTTGGCAACTTCGACAATGCGCTCAAACTGAGTACATCATCCACACCCTTGCAGAGAGACTCTATGTCTCCACAAAATACATTCTAGCCAAGCCCTCAACCAATAGAATTACTTTGACAGATAATTCCTAAAACACCTCAATCCCTTAAGGATAACAAGTCGAAATTCATATCACAATCGCATGACCACACCAACTAGTTGCCATAAATCGGTGCCTCAGGAGGCTTTCATTGGAGATGTTCAAACCATCTCAAGTGATATTAGACAATCTTCTCTTCAATTGGTGCTACTTCCACCCTATCACGTATATCATCATTGCAGATGTGATCCCACCTTGTGTGGCCACAAATCCAACGCAGTATCCTCATCTCTTCTACACTTATTTTCTGTACATTTTGTCTTTTAGTCGCCCAACATTTTGCTCCATATAGTATCGCGGGTCTAATCGCCGTCCTATAGAACTTACCCTTTACCTTTTGAGGGACTTTTTTGTCACACAGGATACTAGATGCTTGGCGCCATTTCACCCACCCCGCTCTTATCCTATGGCTCACATCTTCATCAATCTCACCGTCCCATTGTAGCATCGATCTCAAATAACGAAACATGTCCTTTTTAAGCACTACTTGTATGTCCAATCTAACATCCTCATCATCTGCCCTAGCACCACTGAAATCACACCTCATATATTCAGTTTTAGTCCTACTAAGTCTAAAGCCCTTCAATTCTAAGATCTTCCTCCACAACTTGAGTTTTTTTTATCAATATCTATCCTACTCTCATCAACCAATACAACATCATCAACGAAAAGCATACACCAAGGGATATCTCCTTGTATGTCCCGTGTGACCTCATCCATCACAAGGACAAAAATATATGGGCTCAACGTTGACCCTTGGTGTTGCCCCATCTTAATAGGAAATTCATTAGTAACACTACCACATGTTCTGATATTAATCACAACATTTTCGTACATGTCCTTAATTAGGGTAATATATTTTGTTGGGACTTTTTTCTTTTGGAGCGCCCACCGCATGACCTTTCTTGACACTTTATCATAGATTTTCTCCAAGCCAATAAACAACATGTGAATATCCTTCTTTTGATCCTTATATCTCTCCATCAACTGTTGTAGTAAGAAAATCGCCTACGTGGTCGACCTTCTAGGCATAAAACCAAATTGGTTTGTCGTCACACTAGTCATTTTTCTTAAACAGCGCTCAATAACTTGTTCCCAAAGCTTCATTATGTGCCTCATGAGCTTAATTCTTCTATAATTAGTACAACTTTGAATGTCTCCTTTATTTTTAAAAATTGGTACTAATGTGCTCCTCCGCTACTCGTTTGACATCTTATTCAACCTAAAAAATGCTATTGAACAAATTAGTTAGCCAAACAATCGCCACTTCTCCTAGGCATTTCCACACCACAATAGGGATGTTATTAGGCCCCAATGCCTTACCCACTTTCATCCTTTTTAAGGCATCTCTTACTTCCGACTTCTGGATTCTTCGAACAAACCGCCTATCGGTGTCGTCAAAAGCATCATCCAGTTCAATCATCCTATCATCATTATCATGGTTGAATGACTTTTTAAAGTAATCTCTTCACCTATCCTTGAACTCCTCGTCTTTCACCAAAAGTCTATTAGTGTCATCTTTGATGCATTTAATTTGGTTAAAATCTCTCATCTCCTTTTCTTGAAGTTTAGTCATCTTGTAGACATCCTTCTCTCCCTCCTTTGTACTTAGTTTCTGATAAATTTCCTCATATGCCTTGCCTTGTGCCTCACTCACCACTTTCTTCGCATTTTTTTGCTACTTTGTGTTTTTGTACGTTGTCATCGCTCCTATCATGATGCATGTGCTTGTAGCATATTTTCTTCTCTTCAATAGCCTTTTGCACTTCCTCATTCCATCACCATGTGTCTTTTGGTTCTCTTCTTGTTCCTTGGGTCACTCCAAACACCTCCGTAGCTACCTTCCTAATGCGAGTTGTCATATCTGTCCACATACTATTCGCTTCGCTATTCGCTTCTCCCACTTCCCCATCCCTTCTGTGACCATCCTCTCCTTAAACACCTGTGCGGTTTCTCCTTTAAGTTTCCACCACTTCGTCCTCGTGGCTCTGGCGGCCTTAGCTTGTCAAACCCGTAACCTAAAACAAAAGTCGGAGACTGCCAACTTATGTTGCTAGACAACACACTCTCTAGGTATAACCTTACAGTCTATGTAGGCTCATTTTTCCTTCCTCCTAATAAGAATATAATTGATTTGGCTATAGTGCTAACCACTACTAAAGGTAAGTAAATGAGAATGTCTCTTTCTAAAGAAGATATTAACTACCATGAGATCATAGGTTATGGCAAAGTTTAAGATATCTTCTCCCTCTTGATTTCTATCACCATAACCAAAACCCCTATACACCCTTTGAAACCCTCCAATAGTTGTACCGACATGACCATTGAAATCGCCTCCTAAGAAAATCTTCTCATTGATAGGCACACTTTTAACCATGTCATCTAGGTCTTCCCAAAATTGCCTCTTAGTGGTCTCATCCAACCCTACTTGTAGAGCATATGCACTAACAACATTCAAAACTAAGTCATAAAAGATTAGCTTGATTAGGACAATCCTATCCCCCTGTCTTCTCACATCGACAACTCCACTCTTGAGGCGCTTATCGATTAAGATGCCCACTCTATTCTTGTTTCATTTTGTTCTAGTATACCATAGCTTGAAGCCAGTATACTCCACCTCCTTTGCCTTTTGACCTACCCATTTAGTCTCTTGAACGCACAAGATATCTATACATCTCCTAATCGTTGTATCAACTATTTCTCTTAGCTTACCTGTTAAGGACCATATATTCCAACTACCCATACGAATCCTACTCTTCTCGACTAGCTTCCTTGCCCCTCGCACTCATTGAGTAAAGTGCGAAGACTCTTGCCCATTTTTCACTATATCCGGGCGCCGACATAGCGTGTCATAGAGAGTGACGTCATAGCCCTTGCTCATTTATCACCACACCCGAGTTCCGATATGGCGCGTCGCTAAGAGGGTTACGCCCCAATGAAACTTTTAATTTGGGTTTCATTCCATGAAAAGATGACATGATTTTTATGTTGGCTTGCCAAGTCTAACACAACTCTTCTCTTTTTTCCTGGCTTGGGACAGGCTATGTAGAAAACTACATTCGATCATTTATTTTGCTTGATATTTTTTTTATACAAGTAGAAACCCTGTAGTGAACTGAACACCCTTTTGTTGTCACTCTGGTGTAGGGATGCAAATGGGCTAGGCCATTTACCCATTCTACCTAATTGCTAGTTCACTTCCCACCTAATTGGTGGTTCATTTGTATAGATGGACCTTGCATCAGAATTAAAGCAAATGAACTAGGATGGGTCATTGGGTCACCGACCTGATCCGGCCCACTTGCATCCCTACTTTGGAGGGTTGCAAACTATCTACTTAAAGGTGTTAGCTTTGTTTATGTATGTTGTCTGTTGGATGCTGTTTGATACTATTGACCAACTTGGGTATTTCTTATTTGAATAAATTTTGTAAAACCACACTACTTTTGACAAAAATTATCACAAAACCACACTTTTAAGCATCAGTTTCGCAGAACCACATTTCTGTATAACGCTGCATAAAACCACACTTTTAAGTAATGTTGTTAGTTTGACATCTTTGGCCCACTCGCCAGAATAACAAGGCAACCCTGTGTTTGTTTGCTGACATGAAGATGGAAGTAATTGCCGTAGTGGATAATAACTGACTCGTCAATATGATTGCATGTCGTGGTGGGGCTAACCATAGAACTTGGGCTCCTTCCCCTGGAAGCCATCGATTGAGTCTAGGAGGTGCCTGTAAAGAGAGAGGTGGGAGGCTAGGGCACGTAGAAGTGATGCGAAATGGGGCGCGGTGTGCAGAAGTGGTATGAAATGGGATGGCTTCTTACTCTAACAAGTGGGACCGGGATGTTAGGTCCATTGCATACAACGACATTACTTAAAAGTGTGGTTTTATGAAATATTATGCAGAAGTTTGTGTGGTTTTGTGAAATTGGTGTTTAAAAATGTGGTTTTGTGATAGTTTTGTCAAATATAATGTGGTTTACGAAATTTACTCTTCTTTTTTTCTATGTGGATTGACACAACAACCTGAGGAGTACTTGCATCATTCCAACATGCGTTATAATTTTGCTTTCCGAAAGATTAGAAATCTCATACGATCTGACATTCTATTATTAACATGCACATCCTTTTAGTTTGATAATTTCTTCTGATTAGCCTTTCTTGTTTGATCAAATCGATGCCAATGAATGAAATTTCCTGTTCTAAAAAGTTGCATTTTTTTTTTATCAAATCAATGTCGATGAATGGAATTTCCTGTTCTGAAAAGTTGCATTTGCATGTCCTTGACTGAGGTTGAAAATGTGAAGAGCCCAAGACATAATATGAATTCACGAATTGTACGACTGCAGCGAGCTGACTATTTGAGAACATCTTGTTGTACGGGATACTAGACCCTGGATTGCCTTTGGAGCCATTTCCTATGAGTGGCGCTTGGGCCTTCGGCGCTTTGGATCTGTCAGGCACAGTGGATTTGGCTTGGGTTTCGAGCGAATGATCCTTTTCGCCACCGGTCTCGAGAACACCAGAGATGTCATCCCGTTCCCAAGATACCCTGGGAGGGCCGATCTCTGAAGACGACTGGCCAATTTAGCATAAAATGGAAGAAGGCGAATTCCAGACTTCATTAGCGATTTTAAAACATTGTTCGGTGCTCACCATTCGGTTCGGTTGGTGCCTGCTAAGTAATTTCATAACTAGGATACATACACTGATAGCATTGGATCTATCTCCTGTCCTCGTTTTTTTTCACAGCTGTCGAGTGTCAGCTTGTATTTTGCAATTATAGATAATGGATAAATTGATGAACTCTCCAGCAAAGCTTGTCTACTGTCGCACATGCTCCATTTTGCAATCCACAGCTTATAGTCACACGAAGACGATTAAAGAAGTTGGGATGAATCATATGTAGATGCATAAATAGTTTGACCTAGTTGTTGACGAAAAATGGAAAATATCGATATTGCACAAAGCATATGCTAGCGGTGCCCCACTCCCAGCACATTCCTACTATGTCAGGCGCTTTGCTGTGACCCTACCCACAACAGCTAAAAAATTACCCGTCGACTTCATCTTTCTTAACTCAAAAATACTGGGATGGTCATCAAGATCGTGCTGAGCTACAGCATATAGGTGGTGATCAGTTGGGTTTAAAAGCTCATGGTTTATGGCTGAAAATACTGTAGCTAGCTAAAAAAATACTATAGCTGACAGAGACTTATTTAGCATAATTAAATTTAAAAAAATTAAAAAATATAAAAAATATGTTAGCCCAATATGTATAATACAAACGAATACGGAAAAAAAGAACCGGCAAAAAAGCTCAACAAAAAGCCAAAAGTTCAGAAAAAGACGAAATTTATAAATAGTGGAAAATAAGCCAGAAGTCAGAAGCTCAAGCCGAACCGATCAGGGTCTACCCGTAATTTCTTACAAACTGTGTTTCAACGACTGGCAAAATGCAAATTAATCTGCTCGGAACGCACGAATTTCACAGGGATTTTATTGCGTCCAGAATGCTATCTGTTGTGGCTACTGACCAAACAGAGAGAGAGAGAGAGAGAGAGATAGTAGTGGAGAGTGATGAAGATAAGTGTAATGGCCTGGGTCCTCCCCATGGCTTGCTCGTATATATATATACACACATGAGGAGTGCTTTTACAGTTATACCCTTACATCAGTTATCCCGGGAAGCGGTTATGTCATTACATATGGCCTATTCAGGCCTTATAATCTCCTACCGAACTCTTTGGTTTAGGTGGGGCCACCCCTCACGACAGAGCCTCTCATGGTGAAGGGCTTCACAGGCCGAAGCCATGTCGTCGAGTCCTTTGGCCCTCCGTCCCTGCGGCTGTGAATTCCTCCAAGCTTGTGGTTGGGGGCACAAGTCTGGTATGGTGGTAGCGGAGGCTGCCGCCTAGTCGTAAGGCGCGCGCGCACTCCATCCCCTACCCTTCGAGCGTGGTGGCGTGGTGGCGCCCAAGCCGAATAGACGCGCGCGCTCCGTCCCTACCCTTGAGCGGGTGGCGGCAAAGTGGCGCCTAAGTCTCCCTACCCCTCGAGCGGGTGGCGCGGTGGCGCCTGGTCGAGTAGACGCGCGCGCGCCGTCCCCTACCCTCGAGCGGGTGGCGCTGGCCGCGCCCAAGTCGGCGCGCGCGCGTCCCTACCCCTCGAGCGGGTGGCGCTGGTGGCGCCTGGTCGTAGAGCGCGCGCTCCGTCCCCCCCTCGAGCGGGTGGCGCTGGGTGGCGCCTGGTCGAAATAGACGCGCGCGCTCCGCCCCTACCCCTCGAGCGGGTGGCGGTGGCTGGTGCCTGGTCGGCGTGGCGCGCGCTCCGCCCCTACCTTCGAGCGTGGCGGCGGTGGCGCGCCAAGTCGAAGTAGCGCGCGCGCCGTCCCCTACCCTTCGAGCGGGTGGCGTGGCGGCGCCTGGTCGGGCGTGGCGCGCGCGCTCGTCCCCTACCCTTCGAGCGGGTGGCGCGGTGGCGCCAAGTCGAATGAACACGCGCGCTCCGTCCCTACCCTTTGAGCGGGTGGCGTGGCCGGGCGCCTGGTCGGCAGGCACGCGCTCAGTCCCTACCTTCGAGCGGGTGGCGTGAAGGTGGCGCCAAGTCGAAGGCGCGCGCGCTCCGCCCCTATCCTTGAGCGGTGGCGAAGGTGGTGCCTGGTCGAAAGACGCGCGCGCCGCCCCTACCCCTCGAGCGGGTGGCGTGGTGGCGCCTGGTCGGCAGCGCGCGCTCCATCCCCTACCCCTCGAGCGGGTGGTAGCGGTGGCGCCTGGTCGGTAGGCGCGCTCCGTCCCCTACCCTCGAGCGGGTGGCGCTGCCGCGCCAAGTCGAAAGACGCGCGCGCTCCGTCCCCTTTCCTTCGAGCGGGTGGCGCGGCGGCGCCTGGTCGGCAGACGCGCGCGCTCCGCCCCTACCCCTCGAGCGGGTGGCGCGGCTGGTGCCTAGTCAAAGTGAGCGCGCGCTCCGCCCCTACCCTCGAATGGGTGGCGGTGAAGCCTGGCGCCTGGTCGAAGTAGCGCGCGCGCTCCGTCCCCTACCTTCGAGCGGGTGGCGCGATCGCGATCGGCTTGCGCGCGGTATGGTTGCGCTCGGGGCCGTTGTGACCTTGCGATCTCGTAGTGCGCTTTTAATGGCGGCTGGAATTACGCGACGCTGGCACGGCAAAAGTCGGTGTCGCGTCGTCGCGATACCGCCATCTTTGCGAGGTGGGGCGCGTGGCGACTCACGGCCCGTGCGCCGTGGGATGTGGCGGTTGCGTGACGCGGCCGTTCGCCTCGCCCCCGAGAAGTTGGGCGCGTGTTGAAGAGGTAGGGGCAGCGTGCGCTGCTTGTCCACCTACCAGCGCGCCCTCTAGGCCCCGCCGTTCTTCTTTCCAAATCTTGGACACCGAATCGTTGGGAATTTGATCCGTCTGCGTCTTTGAGCCGCAAGGCAAAGCGAGCGGCCTTTATAAGGCGCTAGTGTTGAGGTGGAGGCACCCTTCTCGCTTTGCTTTTTGATCTGCCGTTTCGCTTGCGCGTGTTAATTGTCACGCCGATTGCTCCTTTGCTCGCTTCTTCTTCTTCTCTCGCGCAAGAGCGATGGCTAGCCCCGACAGCGCCACCTACCACCCATTGCGGTTCCTTGCCTAGCTGGCGAGGTGACCCATCCTTCCCAAGAGTACAAACTGGTGCCGCAGGGGAGCTCGCGCACCAACAAGTGGTGGAACGCGATAGAGCACTCGGGAGGCTCCTGCTCCCGCATGCTGGGGAAGAGCCGCATGACGGAAGGGACGCTGCAACGACTCGTGGATGAGGGGAAGATCGTGGATTGCAATGGGGCTCGCTTACCCCGGCGGGACAAGACGGAGCCGAAGCCCGGGGCCCTGGAGGCAATTGTTTTCGTCGCGTTGTTCGATGCTGGCCTTCGGATGCCCTCCATGTTGTTTGTGGGCGAAGTCCTGCGGGCCTATAAGTTGGAGCTAGCCCAACTGACGCCCCACGCGATACTCCGCCTAGCTGTCTTCACGTGGGCGATGCGGACGGAGGGGTGGCGCCCCAGCGCGAGCTTATTTGCCACCACACGACGCGCTGCCGCCGACCCGAAAGGTTGGCGGGCGGTGTCCAACCGGCGGTGTGGACTTCGTGCTCGGCGTCTGCGCGACGTTGTTCCTGTGGCGCCTCGTCGAGCGATGGCGTCGGTGGGCGCGGTGGTGGTTCTATTACACCATGACCGAGAAGAGCGAATGCGATGCGAGGCGGGCGATCTCGTTTAACAACACGCCGAAGTCCGGCGGAGATTGGCGACACGCGAAGCCGCAAAGCCTCGTCGGTGTCGCCGTCGAATGAGCATGCGCGACCTAGCCGAGGAGTTCACGATGCATGGGCGGCGCCACTCTCCTCCCGGGAAGTATGTTGTGCGAGAATGGCCCCGCGAGGATGGGTTCGATCCTCCGTGTCTCGGCCGCTTCCGCCCCCGCCTTGTAAGTCGCCCGGTAGCGCCATCGCATCTGTTTGGCTTCCGCCTAAGCGGCGTGATCTCTGCCTGATGGCTCGGCTAGAAGATGCGGGCGCGGTTGCGGCGCTCCTCGGCCCGTACACGCGCAAGGAGCACGGGCTCGCGAGGCGCGGTCAAAGCGGCTAGCGAGGCGGATAAACCGCACTCGCGAGGTGTAGGCATTGCCGCGTGCCGGCGTGTGGTGCGGAAGAGCTTCCGCCGGGACTTCAGCGCTTCGGGGCGGAGATAGCCCTACGGGGTTGTCTTCGCGACGCCGGGCCGTTCTCGGCAGCCACTCCGGCTAGCCCGGTGAGATGGGGCGCGCGACCGCGGTGGGCACCGCCATCCGCCGGAGGTGCCCGCCGCGGATCCCCGGCACCTTCGCCGACGCCCACGAGCCGTGCTCGGGCTCGCGGCTATCGTTGAGTTGGGACCCGTCAACCCGGGTGGCGTCGTTCTGGCGAGCAAACCACGGGGGCGGTGCGTTATCAACGCGGCGGCCGACGAGGGCGTGCCCTACCGAGGAACCGTGGGGCAGCGGTGGCCGGCGCTGGTGCTTCGCGGAAGAATCGCTGTGCCCCACAGCGAACGCCCTCGGCAGCGCGATCCCGCCGTCGGCGGGGTCGTCGCTGCTGCGGGGCCTTGCCGCGGATTCGGTGGTCGGCGCGCCGAAGACCTTCTCCCGGCCGAGGCGCGCCTCCCCACGGGTGGTCGACCGGCGCCACTTCCTACCGTGACGAGGGGCGCGGGAGGTAGGTGTGAGTCCTTTCTTCACGACCGCGAGACTCTCCGATCTGCTCGCTCATTCTCGCCGACATCGGGCGAGGCGGCGTCTCCGTGCGTGGCGAAGGATCGGCAATGAGGTATGCGCGGTCGGGAGCCTCGTGCGGGATGCCCGCGGTGTCCATCGCCGCGGCGTGGCGTGGCGCGACAAATCTGGCGTGTTGGGGCGGGGCTCGCTCGCTCGGACTTTCTCCTCGCCGGAGGTATTTTGCGACCTCACCGCCGCCGCGAGCGTGCCGGCAACGACCTCAACCGAGAGGTGCTTGTCGTCATGCGCGAGGACCTCCTAGCGCTTCGCGGTGCAGGCCTCCGAGATGAGGGTAAGTATGTGCGCCGCTTGTAAGTGCTTCGCTGGGCGCTGCTAATTTGTTGCTACGCCGGGCGCTTGCCTCACCGGTCCCTTGATGAGGCCGCGTTCGGGAGCGGAGGGCTCTGGAAGCCGACCTCCATGAAGCAAACATCGCTCGCCGCGAAGGATGAAGAAATTCGTGCGCTGGAGGACGCCCGCGGCCGCTGACAACTGCGACCACGCAGGCTCGGGCGCCGCGCAGGGGAGCGCCGCCGTGCGGCGGTCGCCGCCCTAGAGGGGAGAACGCCCGGTGGCGAGTCTGCCGCCGAACCGCCTTGCCTTGGAAAATGCGTCCATATCGGCATGGCGGGCCATGGAGTCTCTGAACCAGCCCTTCGAGATGCGTGCGTCCGAGTGCGGATACCACGCGACAGCCGGAGGCCACGCCGAGACGCTTCGGGCTGATCGAGGAGGGGGCGGCGTTGCTCTTTGTGGCGCGGAACCTTTGGCGAGCGCTGCGGCTATGTTGGTGCGTGCTTCGCCGCGCCGCTTCATACTCGTGGGTGTAGGCATACCCATGAGCTAGCGAATCCTCAACTGGACCCTCCCGACCGACCAGAGGTTATGTCGGACGCCATCCGCTCCATCGGGCCTAGCTCGCGAACTTCCACCAACGGATGCTGGGGCGCCGGGAAGGTGCGGCGAGTCGCCCGCAGCAGGCGTTGCATGGGGAGGGGACCTCCTCCGATGGCTTGAAGGGTCCTTCAGCGCCGCGGCGACGACGGCGCGGGCTCGTCCGCACCGCGCCAAGGCTGAGTGGTTGGTCGGGTAGGGTAGGGGGATGATGTGCGGGTTTTTACGCTTGTGACCATGTAACCCCTTTGCTTTTACAATGGGACCAAGTAGTACTTTATGCTTGGTGTTACCTGCCGCCGGACGCGGAGAGCGGGTTTGTGCATCTTGTTTATACTCCGTAGAGTGGCGCGTGCGGAGGCGAACCTCGACGCTACGACTTCCTTTATAGTCCGGAGACTCGCGCGCGCGAGGCGGGCCTCGCCGCTCACGCAGATTTAAAGTCCGGGGGATCGGTGCGTGCGGAGGCGAACCCTCAACGCTACGCCTTCTTTATAGTCCGGGGACTCGCGCGTGCGGAGCTAGGCTCGACGCTACATCTTCTTTATAGTCCGGGGACTCACGCGTGCGGAGCTAGGCTCAACGCTACGTCTTATTTAAAGTCCGTGGACTAGTGCGTGCGGAGCTGGGCTCGGCGCTTCGTCTTCTTTATAGTTCGGGACTCGCGCGTGCGAGGTGGGCTCAACGCCACGTCTTATTTAAAGTCCGTGGACTAGTGCGTGCGGAGCTAGGCTCGGCGCCACGTCTTCTTTATAGTTCGGGGACTCGCGGCGTGCGAGCTGGGCTCAACGCACGTCTTATTTAAAGTCCGTGGACTGGTGAGTGCGAGCTAGGCTCGACGCTCGTCTTCTTTATAGTCAGGGGACTCACGCGCGCGAGCTAGGCTCAACGCCACGTCTTATTTAAAGTCCGTGGACTAGTGCGTGCGAGCTAGGCTCGACGCCACGTCTTCTTTATAGTCAGGGGACTCGCGCGTGCGAGCTAGGCTCAACGCCACGTCTTATTTAAAGTCCGTGGACTAGTGCGTGCGGAGCTAAGCTCGGCGCCACGTCTTCTTTATACTCCGTAGAGTGCGCGAGGCGCCCCCGCTGCGTCTTATTTATACTCCGTAGAGTGCGTGCGGAGCTGGGCTCGGCGCTTCGTCTTATTTAAAGTCCGTGGGTGGTGCGTGCGAGCTAGGCTCGGCGCTATGTCTTATTTATAGTCCGCGGACTCTCGCGTGCGAGCTAGGCTCGGCCACGTCTTATTTAAAGTCCGTGGGTGGTGCGTGCGAGCTAGGCTCGGCGCTTCGTCTTATTTATAGTCCGCACTCTCGCGTGCGAGCTAGGCTCGGCGCCACGTCTTATTTAAAGTCCGTGGATTGGTGCGTGCGAGCTAGGCTCGACGCTACGTCTTATTTATAGTCCATGGACTCGCGCGTGCGGGCTGGGCTCGGCGCCACGTCTTATTTAAAGTCCGTGGATGGTGCGTGCGAGCTAGGCTCAACGCCACGTCTTCTTTATACTCCGTAGAGTGCGCGCGGGCGTCCCCGCTGCGTCTTATTTATACTCCGTAGAATGCGTGCGGAGCTAGGCTCGACGCTACGTCTTATTTAAAGTCCGTGGACTGGTGCATGCGAGCTAGGCTCGGCGCCACGTCTTATTTATAGTCCGCGGACTCGCGTGCGAGCTGGGCTCGGCCTTCGTCTTATTTAAAGTCCGTGGGTGGTGCGTGCGGAGCTAGGCTCGGCGCCACGTCTTATTTATAGTCCGTGACTGGTGCGTGCGAGCTAGGCTCGACACTACGTCTTATTTAAAGTCCGTGGAGCTAGGCTCGACACTCGCTTATTTAAAGTCCGTGGGTGGTGCGTGCGAGCTAGGCTCGGCCTCGTCTTATTTATAGTCCGCGGACTCGCGTGCGAGCTAGGCTCGGCGCTACGTCTTATTTAAAGTCCGTGGACTTTGTTACGCTTTCAGCGCGGACGGGGATGTTGCGGGAATAGCAACCTTTATTGAACTCCCGTTTGCGGCGAGCATCGCCTAACAACGGTGGTGGCTCTAGCTCGCTGTCCCGCTTCTAGGCGTAGTATCGCGCAACTGTCTGCGTTCCATGTGTGCCGGAAGGCTTGTCCTTCGAGCGTGGCGGCGATACGCCCCGCCGGCAATGCCTCCATTATGATGTTCGGGCCTTCCCACTTGGACTCCGGCTTGCCAGCGGTTTCCGCTGGAGCGCCACTCGAGGCGAGATCCCGAGCTTGAACCCCGCGGGCATATAGAGCGTCCCGAGTACGCATTATCGCGCGCGTACTTTCTCGACATGGTGGCTGCGTCGCGCGTATCCGTCGAGAGGTCCAGGACACACGGCGCTCCTCTTCAGTGCTTGGGCGAGGACCCTCCGCGAGCCGGCCTTGATTTCCTCGGGCATCACCGCCTCGTCACCGAAAAGGAGCTTAAACGGCGTGAATCCCATCGGGCGTGTTACCGTTGTGCGAAGCGACCATAGAACGCTGTGAAGCTCGCTTGGCCACTTGCCCTTCGGCAATCCAACCAGGCGCTTTTTGATGGCGGCAGGAATGGCGCCATTCACCCGTTCGACCGCCCCGTTGGACTGGGGATGCCCTACCGAGGCGAATCGGAGGGTGATGCCCATGCTGCCACAATAATCTTTGAAGAGGGTGGCGTCGAACTGCAGGCCATTGTCGACCGTGAGCTCCCGAGGCACCCCGGCGACATATGATGTTTTGCCATAGGAAGCGCGTATGGCGCGAAGTTACTTTGGCGAGCGATCGCTTCCGCCACCGGAGAAATACTCGGTGCGACTACCATGAACCGGAGGTCCCCTAGAGCTCGGGCAAGTGGTCCTACTATATCGAGACCCCAGCGCACCAGTGGCCACACCGGGGGAATTGGGTTGAGGCTTGTCGAGGGCTGCGGATGATGCGCGCCATCCGCGGCACCCTTGGCACCGACGGACGAGGTCTGGCGTCGGTGATGGCGATCGGCGATGAAGCCTTGTCTGAATGCCTTGCCGACTAATGACCTTGGCGCCAGGTGGGATCCGCATACGCCCGCGTGGATTTCTGCCAAGAGCTCCTTTCCTCCTCGATCGAGAGCGCGCGAGGCGGCGCGCAAACCCCTTGCTTGTAGAGTGTCCCGTCGAACACCTGGAAGGACCGTGCGCGGTGTTGCAATCGTCGCAGCTCGGCAGGGTCCTCCGGCTCGGCGAGACCTTGTAAGAAATTGAAAATGGGCTCGCCAATCTCACGCCGATCAATGCGGTGGACAAGTGCGCGTCCGGTTGTCTGCGCGATGGCGCCTTTGCTAACACGTCGTAGAATGCCCCTGAAGCGATTCTTGGTAGCCGCCTTGGCGAGGGTGTCGGCTTGCTCATTCTCCGCCCGGGATGGCCTTGACGGTGACACCTAAAAGTGCCTTTCCTCGCCCTCACGCGCGAGGTGCCAACTCGGGGTCCTTGGCTTGATATGACTTGTCCACATGGCGGCCACCAAGCGCGGTCGGTGTGGACCCGGCACCGTCTCGCGCCGCGCCTTGAGCGCGCGGGCCAAAGAGCAGTGCCTCGTATTCAGCCGTGTTGTTGGTGGCGGGGAAGGCAAGGCGCGCCGAGTACATCAAGCGCTGTCCCTCGGGCGTGATGATCACCGCCCCTACGCCCGCGCCGGCGACACTGTAAGCTCTGTCGATTGTAAGCGTCCAGACGGGATCATCGTGCGTCTGGCTGAGTTGGGCCGGCGGGGTCCATTCGGCAAGAAAATTCGCCAGGACTTGGGATTTAATTGCCGTCCGTGAAGCATACGTCAGGGAGAAGGGAGCGAGCTCGGTGGCCCATTTACCGATGCGCCCTGTGGACTCCTTGTTGTGTATCATCTCTGCCAGAGGGAACGAGGAAGGCACTGTGATCGGGTGAGCGAGAAAATAATACGAAGCTTCACCGAGGCCATGACCAGCGCATGGCGAGCTTCTCAAGCTCCGTGTATCTTGTCTTGGCGCCTTGAAGGGCCGGAGACAAAGTAGGCGGGCGGCTGCATGGCGCCTTCCTCTAAAACGAGGCGGGCCGCCGCGATGGTCGACGCGCCGAGATAGAGCGAGGAGGAGCCTCTAGTCTTTGGGGCGACGAGTGGGAGGCTTGCCAAGTCGCTTGAGCTCGTTGAAGGCCTTGCGCGATCTCCGTCCCAACGAAATCCATCGCACCACGGAGTGTCTTGAAAAGCGGCAGCCCGCTCCGCCGCCTGGATAGGAAGCGGCTTAATCTTGCCATGCGCCCGACCTCTGGACCTCCTCGTTGTCTTGGCGGTTCCATACCCGAGGATGGCGTCTACTTTGTCGGGGTTCGCTGGATGCCCGCTCGGACACGAGGAAACCTAGGAGTTTGCCCGCCTGTACTCAAGACACACTTGTCGGGGTTGAGCTTGATGCCCGCCGGAGGTTGTGAAGGTCTCACGGAGGTCCCGTGGGTAGAAATTTGCCGAGTTTTGACCACCACGTCATCGACGCAGGCTTCAACGTTCCTCCCGAGTGGCGGCGGGCAATGGCGGCGAGGCGGGTGAAGGTAGCGCTGCGTTCTTCAAGCCAAAGGGCATTACGATGAAGCGAGCGTTCCAAGTGGTGTGATGAAACCGGTCTTCTCCTCGTCATCTTCGCCATGTATACCGGTGGTAGCGGAATAGGCGCCCAGGAAACTCATGAGTCCGCACCCAGCGATGGCGTCAACGATTGATCGATGCGCGGCAAGGGTAGTTGTCCGCCGCACGCCTTGTTGAGTGCCGTGAAGTCGATGCACATCGCGCGAGCCCCGCCGCCTTTTTGACTAGCACCGGGTTAGCGAGCCATTAGGATGGTGGACCTCACGGATGACCCCGCGAAGAAGCTTTGCCACCTCGCTTTGGCGCTGCTGCCGATCCATCGACATCTGGCGGAGCCTGCGCTTGGCCGGCTTGGCGTCGGGCGGACCGCCAAGCGATGCTCGACACTGCTCGGTCACGCCCTTGATGTCCTCGGGGACCATGCGAAGATGTCAACGTTGTTACGAAGCACTCGGGCGGCTCTCGCTCGACCCGGTGGAGCCCTCGCCAATGGACACAAGCGCCCCGCGCTGAGTGGCACCTTCTTGACGCCGCCGGGCCGAGGTTTGGCGTCCACCGGGAGCGGAGGGCCATCGCCGGGCGCCGGAGAGGGCATGCACCGGCGATGCGGGGGCGCTGCCGCCGCCGACACGTCGGCGAGTCTGGTCGCGAAGATGGTGATGACACCCTCCGGCCGGGAGCTTTACACACAAAAAGGCGTGGTGCGGGATTGCCTCGAAAGAGTTGATGGCGGGTCGCCCGCCAAAGAGCGTTGTAGGGTGCGGGATATCCACGACATCGAAGGTGACATGCTCGGTCCGGATGTTACCCTTGTTACCCTCCCGACGAAAAGTAGCGGGAAGGGACACGTGCCCGTGGCTGCGGTTGACCCGAAGCCTTGAAGCGGAGCTCTGGCCGCTCTAGCCGGCCGGGATTGCCATGCGATCGAGGGCTTCTGCGAATAAGATGTTCGCGGAGCTTCCCCATCGACAGGACGCGCGACTTTGCGGCATGCTATGTGGGCTGGATGACTAGAGGTCTTGTTGAGGTACTCCACGCCCGGCATCGTTTAAGTCGAAGGTGATGTTGCGGGCGGCATCCACGATTCTGTTGCTCCCGGGGCTTTTGAAGAGGAGCCTCGGTGATGGCGTTGACGGTGTGATCTGCGCGCCCTCCGTTGCGGTGGCCCGTATGGGGCCATCCTTGGGTGCCCCACGTGGGCCGGCGGGGCCGAGGAGGTGGAGCGAGATCCGGCCGTCACCCTCGCGGCTCCATCACCGCGATGCATGCCCTTGTGTAATGATCGCCGTAGCCGTGTACCTCGCACCACTTGACATAGTGTAGGAGCTCTTGCTCTGCGTGGGGTTGGCGCGCGATCAAATCCGCCCTCCGATCCCCGGTCTCCCCTCCGTGAGGCGGGTGCAGTCCTGCCGGCGCTCTCGGTGGCGAGGACATGGTGGGCCGCCTACGACCGGCGCTGGCGGCACCGAGGTTTAGGCCTGCACCGTGAAGAGCCTTCCTATACCTCGGCCCCACTGCCTCGGGGAGGGCCTCCTCGGGGCTTTCGGCTACGGCTCGGCTTCGAGGAGGGACCACCCGCCCCAACCTCGCGCGGGGGGCGCTCCTCACGGGCGAGGCCGAGGGCGGTGATGCTACGTCTTCGCGCATCCTCCTCCGCCCGCGCATACTCGTCCATTTTGTCGAAGAGCTTGGCAACTGTCGTGATTGGCCTCCGCACGTTGTACTCGGCCATCGGGCCCGGGCGAAGGCCCTGTATGGCTGCACTAACGACTGTAGTTTCGTTAACATCGTTTACGGCGAATCTTGGCGGCGCGCTGAAGTAGCCCCACGGCGTCTCGAGGGTCCTTGCTTCACGGCAAGAGTTGGTCCGCATCGATTCGCTCGACATAATGTCCTTGAAAGTTGCTCGGCGGTCGCGGCTGCTCCCACGCGTAGATGGGCCGGCTCTATGGTAAAACCAAGAGAGCGCCACTCGTGCAATGCGAGAGAGTCCTTCGCCCGCGATGTCGTCTGCGCCGCGCCTCGTCGCGGTTTCGTACCGCGCCGCACAGTCGCGAGGATCCGTGTCGCCTTTATGCGGTCGATGATGCGAGGAACTTGAAGTCTTGGGCCACGCCGCTGCTGCAGCCCGTCAGCGGGATTCGGATCTGGCGTCTCAGCGGGACACGGCTAGATGTGGGGGCTTCGCGGCTGTCCACCTTCTCTGGCGTGGGCTCGGGCGCGACTACTGGCGCGACCTGCTGGCTCCGAGCTTCTTGTATATCTCGGACGGCTCCGCGAAGGTCCCCTAGCTCCCGCTGGAACGCGTTGAGGGCTGCTAGTAGGGCGCTTTCCACCGCAGGTGTCGTTGGGGCCGCCGGAACGCCCAGTGGACGGGCCGGTGCGGGGACCATCGCCTCACGATCCCCAGATCCGCCGGATGGTTCGTTGCGGCTACCCCCGACCGCCGGATTCGCGCTACCGGCAAGGGTGGCTGGGGCTGTCGTTGCAGTGCCAGCGACGGGGTTGGATGTCGTCGTAGCGGTCTTTGGCGGGTCGATCGTTGCCGCTACGGCATCGATGCCGCGACCGCAGCGCACCGCCACCAACTCCTTCGGTCGATCGATCGCCGGCCCGGTGTTCACGTGCGGCTCCGCCCATTCATCTTCTTTCCTTCGCGCGTTGGTGAAGCTTTTTTCGGTGCCATCTTTTTCCTTCGGTCTTCGGGCTTGTCTTCGTCCTCCCCACGGACGGCGCCAACTGTTGTGGCTACTGACCAAACAGAGAGAGAGATGGTAGTGGAGAGTGATGAAGATAAGTGTAATGGCCTAGGTCCTCCCCATGGCTTGCTCGTATATATATATACACATGAGGAGTGCTTTTACAGTTATACCCTTACATCAGGTTATCCCCTCTGGGGGCAGTTATGTCATTACACATGGCCTATTCTGGGCCTTATAATCTCCTACCAGGCCTGCTAGGTTTAGGTGGGGGCCACCCCTACGACACTATCAGTTAGCGTATTTTGAGGAGGGATGCGCAGGAGCATCCAGGTACTGCTTGTAGAGTCCCAGATCGCACTCGGCAGTGCAAAGAGTGCAGCACCAAGACAAATGCTCAGTTTCAAACAGTTTTTTGCTCTGCCTTCTAGCTTTTAAAAACCAAATGTTCTTTATAGCTTTTGGCTTCTAATTTTTAACTTTTCTATAGTAACTAGCTTTTGAACGGATTATCTTTTCAAGACGGAATTTACTAGTAGCTATAGTACGCATTGTAGCGACTATATTTATATGGGCAAAAATAGCACGTGAGTTTCATATTACTCTATGGTCTCTCTCACGAGCAGCCCAAAAACCACAGGCCACAGCCAAAAACCATAAACCACAGCTATAAAAAAAACAGGCCCTTAAAACACACTGACTTCTTAACATGTTTTTTTAAACTTTTGCATTATCCGTGAAGACATAATGATATTTTTTTTCTTTAAACAAATACCTCAAAAAACATAACATTCGCTATAGTCCCATTTAAATTCAAAGCCAAATAACAAAAGCCAAAAGCTATAACAAAAAAGTCGAATTAAACAGACCAAAACAACTGGGTTCTTTTAAGTTGTGGCTTATGGCTGAGCTTTTTGAATTTTGTGCTGTTTGTGAGAGGCAGTACGTAGAGTGAAATAGTTGCATGTGATTTTAGTCGATATAGCTAAATTCGGTATAATTTATACTATAATTTACTTATAAACTCTATTTTTAAGAAATACATCTACCCCTCTATAATACACCAAAATTTTCTTTACTAAATCCACCCCCCTCAACCACTCCCACAGTCATGCCTAATCTAAGTCCACTCAGATTTGTGTACCAAAGTAATTCAACTTCATACAAATGAATGGTCTGGATCTCTCCTCAAGCCTTCTTCTCTTACTCATTGAAGATCCTAAGGCCAAAATCATCCGGATCATGCACATCATTGAACCATGCCTCACAAAACCGTACGCGGCCCATCCCCCGCCCCGCGCGATCCCGCGCCTCCCACGTTCTCTCCCGTTCTCCCTCGTCTCCCCCTCCGCGTCTGCCCTCGGTTCTCTGCGCCGCCTCCTCCCCTCCATCCTCCGCCCTCGCCTCCTCCCCTCCCTCATCCGCCGCTCTGCCCTCGCCTACTCCTCCCCACCCGAGCACGCCCTCCGCGCCCAATCCCGCGCCTCCCTTCCCCCACGAAACCTAGCCCGCCATGGCCCTCGCGCTCCGCCTCCGGCGAGCACTAGCGGCCGCCTCCACCTCCGCCTCCTCCTCCGGCCGAGCTCCTCCGCGCCTCCGGTCCCTCCCCTCGGCCCCCTCGTCCCGCGCTCCCGCGGCGCATCTCCCGGGCGCCGCCGCCGGGTCCGGTCGACGGCGGCGGCGGCTGCGCGGGGAGGGGACTACGGGGGTGGAGTGGACGACGACAAGATCTCCCCTGACGAGATCCTCTTTGAGGGATGCGACTACAACCACTGGCTCATCACCATGGAGTTCCCCGACCCCAAGCCCTCCCGCGAGGATATGATCGAGACCTACCTCCAGACCCTCGCCAAGGTCGTCGGAAGGTATAATCGAATCTCTCAAATTTCGTTTCGCATCGGAAATGTGTGGATTTGTTAGGAATTGGGCTCTGTGTCGTGTGGAATTGGTTTCCGGAGGGTGACATGTGATGTGATCGGGCATGAATCGGGTTTTCGGTGTGAGTTTGTTGTATGCGTGGCACCAGAATTGTTGCAGTTCTGATATGATGCAACTGCCTGGAGTGACTGTGGAGCCTGGATGCGTTTTTGTGTGACAGCTTTGATGGTGAGGGTCATGCATATTTGGTGGCTCTGGATGTAAATTATGTCATCAGTGTTTGATTTATGTGATAAAGTTAGGAACTGCTTCTACTTCTGTTGTCAGATGATGGTTGGTTGAAAATTCTGTTGTGCCTGAGCTCCGTGATATAGTTGTGAATGATGTCAAAATGTGTCTTTTTTGGTTATGAATTTCCTGAACTTAATTACTAAAGAAAGGTACTGATATGTTACAATTCTGTCATTTACTTCTGATGTGATTGTGACATGGAGTTTGCTCTTGCATTTAGCAGTGGGATAGTGTCGGACCCCGGGTTTGAACCAACCCAGAATCCCCTGTGATTTCACTGCACTATTCCCTGGATCAGTAGATAGTGCTCACAGATACAATGCCGATTCATTTCATACACGACACAGGTCTTATTAATACAATACCAAGTACACGAGTCCCATATAAGGACAAGTATTACAAAAGGGGCCTTCAGGCCACATAAGTTCAGTGTACCATTGCATTATTGACGGAAGCAAAAGGGAGGGGCTCATCTCCCCACAGGCAAGCGACCGGGATAACCTAGGTGTGCTTAATATTACCCAGAGGACCTGGTTAACGTTAAGGACACCTTCCAATTAGATTGGTCGGCCAGACTGTAAGGAGAGAATAGATTCTAGCCTAACTACCACCATCTTCATTTCCTTCGCCCTCCTGATCCTGGTAGTACTCATATTGGTCTTGATTGGCAAACTCTGGGGGAAAAGGGAGGGAGAGCGAGGTGAGCACACACAACCGTGCTCCACGAGCCAACATTCACAGAATGCATGTAAATATATGCAAGGTTTGAACAAGGGTAGTTTGGGTTCTTTTATTTGCGTAGAGCAACAGTTGTAATTAATATAAGTACAAAACCCTATGACCTGGCATTTTAACAAAGCGTGTTTTCAAGAGTTGAGTGATATAATATGTATTTAGTGGTATCGGCTACATCCACCGATGATAAAATTTTGGATTTACTAGTCCACATCAACACTAGAGTACTTCCCTCCAGGAAAAATTCAAAGGTTGGAGTACTTCCCTCCAATTTGTTTTTCTTTCCCGCCCACAAGAGTTTTAGAAATAGAACTAACTCAAGGAAGTTTCCATGTCCGCCCTTGACCGTGGGCACGGCTATTCGAATAGTTTATTCTCTGCAGAGATCGTACACTTTACCCACAAGAGATGACCCGCTCGTTACCCCACACGATTCCGTAGCCGTGCGGTTGAGTAGGTTACCACAATAGCCTTTCGAACTACCTAGCCCCTTTCGTCATCCCACCTTATGGGCTGCTCCCACTGGCGGTGGGTCCCATACTTTGCACGGGATGTCTCCACGGAAACTAGCGCCTTCGGACTCCACTCTCCATAACGCTAGCACGGCTGGAGACGTCACCCTCCTCTCGGTGTCCCTTTAGGCCCTCCTTTGCCCTTACAGCACTCCTTTCCACTACCGGTGAGATGAGTTTCGGGGGTTCGATAGAATTACTTAGCTAAGTTGCAATTTGCAGACTTGTGGTCATACTGTTGTACACGAAGATGCCATCACAGGATTAAGTCCTTAATGTGTTCGGGCGGTTCAAACCACAAGCTAATGTGCTACTTCCACACCCACCACTCTTACCGTCCGCCCAAACAGGTATAGCAAGTTTTGAGGGTTTCGAGAAGCCTAAAATAAGTTGTTACAAAATATCCAGCCACGTACATCCCGTGACTAGCCCAAAACTAGTGTTCAAGTTTTTTTTTGAAAGCTATGATTAGGGCAAGTAATGCCCTAGACTGGACAGAACACGCATGGCATTTAATTTAGACATATACCTATTTAGAATAGTAGCAGTAATACCTACGGCGACAAGGTACATGGGCTATCAAAATTCAAGGAGGCTATAGCTATATACATTTTTAGATCTTCAAGCGGGAGGTAACTACCTTATAGTTCACAAACTTTATACATGAAATAACGCATGCAGTTTGACTATTTTTAAACCAAGATAATTTGCAAGAAAACATAGGAGCAGAATGATCAAGAATGTTAACTCGCCTGGGTCTAAAGGTAGAGGGTCTTGCTGGTCTTGAGGTAGATCGCCCTGCTACTCTGGTGTGCCTTCCAATTCTACTCGAACGAAGCAGACCGACAAAGCATGAAACAGACATAGAGCACAAATAAGCATAAAATAACAAGAAAATGAGCTCAAAAACAAACCAAACCAGAACCAACAGAAATAGCTTGAATTTAGAAAATTTTAGAAACAAGTTTAGCCCAAATCGGAGTTACGACGAGAGAGAACGAGTCGTTTGAATTTTCATTCCTGGGAAAATCCCAAAAATGAAAAAGGAGAGAGAGAGATAGAGTTCACTCTCTGACATGTGGGTCCCGCGGGTTTTTAGTTTTAATTTCAGAATAATTTTTATTTGGGAAAACACAGTGTACGACATGTGGGGTCCACGGTTAAATTAATTACCTCTTTTCTAAAAATGGCCCAGAGACCGACATGTGGGCCTAGGTACTGTGCAAGGGCCCACCTGTCAGTGACTTAAGCCATTTTCCCTGGGGTTTAACAGTTTTATTTTAAATGGAGGGCCCACGCGTCAGCCTAACCAGGGGGTTTAAACCTACTCGGGCCCGCTGTCAGTGGGGTCATTAGTTCCCTAACCACCGGTGATTAACGGCTAAACGGGGGACTAAATGCGCCGAAGATGGCCAAAACGGACCGCCCGGCCTCGCGCGCACCCGACTGCGGGGCGAATCGGCCCGAGGTAGACCGGGGAGGCGCCGGCGGCGAGCCCAGTGGCGGCGGAGCCAGGGGGTTGGCCACGGCGGCGACTTCGGCAACGGGAGGGCAATTAAAGGAGAGGGAAGGTACTAGGGGTGGTGCAGCGGCGGCGGAGCCAGGGGTTGGCCACGGCGGCGACTTCGGCAACGGGAGGGCAATTAAAGGAGAGGGAAGGTACTAGGGGTGGTGCGCAACTCACCCGAGTGGACGGGAAGGCCCGAGATGGCTTGGAGGAGGCTGTCGACGGCGAGCTCGGACGGCGGAGGGGGTCGACCGGTGCCGGGGAAGACGAGTGGGGGAAGCCCCGAAGTGGTGGTGCGGTTGGCTTCACGGGGTGGCGAGGAAGCTCCGGCCACGAGGAATCGGCCGGGGGTCCCTCAAATCGGCGGCGGCGAAGGATGGCCGGAGATGGGGAAGACGGGCGTCGGTGAGCTGCAGAGGGGAGAAAACCCGATTAAATGCGGGGGAAGACTCCCGGGGACAAAAGGAAGTCGGGGAGGAGAGTAATGCTGGCCGGGGGTCTTCGGGGTGGGCTGGCGGCGGCGGCGGCCCGAAGAACGGTCACCGGCGGCAATTTTTGAGGTGAAGAACGGGGTTGAATGGGGGGGAAGCTACTGGGCACTGGGGGGGTTTTATAGCGGCGAAAAGCGCATAGGGGAGGACGGGAGGGGCATGGGCAACGGAGCTCCCGCTCCTGTAGCGTACCCGAGGGTGACGAGGGTAGCGCCGGCTAGGGCGGACGGACGGCATGGGCGAGAGTACCGCGCTCCTACGGCCGCACAGAGGAGGAGGGGGTGTGCGGCATGGCCAACTTGGTCCGGCGGCTACCACTTGGGTACGGCGGCGTGGCAGCGCGGCTACGGCGGCACGGCCGGTATGAGCGGCGGTGTTGGAGCGGCAGGGGAAGGACGCCAAGCCTCTGTTGCCCATTGAAGGCGACGGTGACGGTCATGCCGGGGTTGGTGAGCGGCGACGTGGCCAGGACTACGGAGTCGGGGTGGAATTGGAAACCGGCCGCGGCGGCGAATGGGGAGCCGACGCGCGGGCGCTGTGGTGAGGGGGCCGGACGCCTAGGCGGCGGGGCGCGAGGATCGCCACGGGCGCGCGCAGAGAACCCTTGGGCGGGCAGCTGCTGCAGGTCCGGCGAGGGCGCGCAGAGCGGAGGAGCGCGGGCGCTGCGGGAAGAAGAAGAAGAAGAAGAAGAAGAAGAAGAAGAAGAGGCTGCCTTGGGCGGGCGGAGCCTGAAGGAACGGGAGAAGGGGCCTGGGAAAAAAAGCAGTGGGCGGGAGAAAAAGGAAACCGGGCCGCGCTGGGGGGAGAAGAAAGGAAGGCTGGCCCACCCGGGAGAATAAAAAGGGAGAAGGATTTTTGGGAGAAGCAAGGATTGAATTTGAAAATTTTAAACTAGCTTTTAGCAAACCACAACAAAAACCAGGCAAAAAATACGAATTCAAAATTGGGGTGTCACAGATAGGATTCTTACTCTAATATGTGTTTTTTCCTTTCCTTTTATCTGACTATGCAGGTAAAAGGGGAATTGAGAAATCAAATTTGTTGCATTGAAATACTTTTCGCCGATGTGCGTCTCGATCTAGCAACTGTCTTAGACAAAGCACCAATTCTTGGTATGCCTTGTTCGGTTGCTATTTTCATGGATATTTTGTAGACTTACAAAATGTAAGGTGATTGAAATTATGAAAGCCTTACCCAGTTAAGATTTTAGGTAATAGCTCCAATGAAATAATGAGGAATGTCTTTTAGGTTCCACGATAGACTTTCGAGTCCAATAGATATAAATCGATGCCATTTTGTGGCTAATCATATTATTTAGTATTATTAAGGCGAAGTTTGGTGATGTGTTGTTTGTCGTTTATAGCAGTAGTGTTATTCTCAAGTTTTTATAAGACTAATTTCAAATGACGACGGTTGCTTCATGTGTTTTTTCAGTGCGCATGGCATGCCTTTTACATCTTTCGTGGCTATTGTTTTGTTTCAGTGGTCATGTATGTTCATCCAGTCATCCAGATGAGGCACCAATATGAACAGCTATAACATGATGGCCTGAATCAATAAATTAGTTGTGAGATAATCTTTTTCCTTCATTTGATTAAGCTTTTCTATGTGAAGAAGGATTAGCAATTACGTTATTTGTGTTCAGAATTTATGCATACCACTTTTTTTGTTAAGAACCATTGTTAATCACTAATCTGTAATCCAATACATTTTTTGCACGCTATTGTTTTGTTAAGAACAAAAGCACGTGCAAAAGCTGCTACAATTTTTCCTACCTTTACAATATTCCTTACAACAGGTTAGTTGTTCCACCTTCTACGTTGTATGAATGAGCATGTACACTAGAACTTAATTCCATCAAGAGCTGAAGAAATGAGCATGTGCTCTCCTTAATCCTTAATCAACAGGCTGAAGAGTGTTGCCACTAAGAGAATCAGGATTGATGTTTGCGAGTTGTGTTCATTCTTATCAGCTTCTTCTATCTCTGCAAGGCTGTTGGTTGTCCCCCCTCATTCTTAGGCTGCATGTTTGTGTTGAGCTCTGATTTTTTGACCAGCTGCTCAAGGGAATGTCTCAATGAGGTACCGATTAGGGAAAGGGTAAACACTGTTATTTCCTTTTATCATAGCAATGGTTCAGGATACTTTGGGTGTGAACTGCCCCTTCATACCCTTTCATTTTATCTATGTTTTTCTCTTGCCTCCCTATGATTCTTATTGTCATGGGCGCTCAATGATAGTTGGATAATGTACAAATTTGGGTATATGTATAGCATCAAAAAATTCCTGTTTGTTTGTTGTAGGTCACGCATGGAGCATATGGAAGTTGCAGAGCTATATCTATTGTGGCTATGATTGTAGTTAGTGGTAACACATATGAGGATGTTTTTAGATCAACAACAATTTAATTCAAATGAAACCGAGCTACATAAATAGCATTGGACATGGTAGCTTTCCAGGGTACATGTGATGCTGCCCTGAATTGCATATTTTCATCCAGAGGAAAAAGGAGGCGGGATAGTCAAATAAGCAAGATGTGGTATGCAGAGGTAAATCTTCATTACCATAGTGCCATGAAAAAGAGAATAGCCTCGTTAGTTAACATGTGTATTTCTTTTTCGTTCTTTTATATAGATATGTAATTCTTCCATATTTTTTACTTTTTCATAGGAACAGACTGCCACGTCCATAGCCAAAGAACCTTAAAATAGTACAGTAACATTATTTGTATTTCAGTCGGACGATTTTACAATAGCCAGCTGCTTTTACTGTGGATATGTTTTACACTCTTATGCATACACCAAAAGAAGCCTGGGCGTCAGTTGTGAGCCCTAATGAACTCAAGAAAGACTTTTCATGGCTCACTCATACCGTCAGCCCTCAGCACTACTATTGGCTATGAGAGAATGGCTCCAACAACACTCTTTTTTCTACTATTGGCTATGAGAGAATGGCTCCAACAAATCTCCTTTTTTTATTACCTAGCTATGATGTCTAAAGATACACAGAGATACAAACTTCCTTTATATCCAAAGCAAACTGCTATATTTGACGTTTTATTTTATTCCGCACAAAAGGTGGTTTGCGTTTAGCATTTGGTCATCGGCGTATATGGTCTGCTATTCTTCTTAGCATTTTTATGTATCTGTATAAGATTGGGTTATCAAGATAGAAATCTATTCTATTTTGCTAGAGTTATCTTGATTCACTTGTTTCAAACTATATCTGTGTAGTGAAGATGAAATAAATTAATTTCTCTCCCTTTTGCACTTAGCATTATTATTATTATTGTGGCGTCCAACTATTTGTGATTATTTGCCAGTAACTCGTGCACATGTATGTGGTCAAAAGGGGCTTCGACCATGATGAAACTCGTGCACATTGGTCGGAAGTGGCTTCGACCATGACGAAAAGTGTTGTATGTGGTCGGGAAGGGATTCGACCAGCGCGAAACGGAGTCGGAAGCTAGCTGAAGCCTTTACAAGTGGTCTTAATGAGACGTGAATCTTAATAAATCTGATTATTTGTTTTATTTTTTACACATTTTATCTTGTTTTGTATTTTTATCGTAGCGTTAGCACGGACACACTACTAGTGTTCAAAAGTGAGTTAAAGCCAAAAACTACAGTGTTGCTAAACCGCCCACGAGGGAAATAGTTGACAGCTCTGTAGGCCAAACAGCAGAGTGCCAATCTCATAACACTGACTTGCATCATTGGTCAACCCACGGACGCAAGCAATGACGACTTGCACACCAATTACCAAACACGTGCACTATTACTAACTTAGCGTACGTTGAATGTATAAACAATGAAAATCTATAATAAATTTTTATATAATATATAGATAGAACTAAAGATAATATATATAATATATTATCTATATATTTATGTGTAATAGTCTTATATAATTAATATATTATCTATATTAAAAAATCGTCTATAAGGTTGTCTATTAAATAGTAGACAATAATTTTTTCTATACTCTTTTTTTATATTATTTAAAATCCTATGTAATATGTATTTATAGGTAGTTGATATATCATATTGTACATATTTTAGGTGCTAAACTGCTACGAGATGGAAATGGAACGGCCGTCGGTTTCTGACTTTTCACTGCTCATCTCTGCTTCCTATATATAATATAATAGTAGCAACGACCACACACGTATATGAAACTATCAATACATCTCCGGGAAAAAAAGAAGCAGCAGATAAACACCGATCAATCAGCACAGGCTTCGACCTCCGGCGGTGGCGGCCATGGCCCCGGCGGTGAAGGTGTACGGGTGGGCGGGGTCGCCGATCGTGGCGCGCGCGCTGCTGTGCCTGGAGGAGGCCGGCGTCGACTACGAGCTCGTCCCCATGAGCCGCGCCGCCGGCGACCACCGCCAGCCGGAGCACCTTGCCAGAAACGTACGTACCATCAATTTCCATAAATAGTACTGTGTCCGACTTGAAGAAACCTAACCATATATACTCATGCTGCTGCCTTGTACACTTGCAGCCTTTTGGGCAGGTGCCGGTTCTTGAGGATGGAGACCTAACGCTCTTTGGTAAGTCAATCTATCAATTTGGGCTTTTTGAGGTGACCAATTTAGTTAATCACTTTCAATTCATCTGATGAATCCAATTAATAACTTAATTGGCAATCGTAGCACTGGGAAAAACAATAATTCTCCATGAACTTTCTATATATATTGGGATGTCTATTTTTTAGATTACAATGAAAGATGAATACTCACATCATTCACACAGATATACACGTTAATTGAGAAAGCGTGTGCTCGCATTTCACAAGGTATTGAATAAATTCTGTATTTATCTAGCGACTTACGCTCTAGATGTAGTGTCTGTTTAGTTGGGATATCTATTTAACTATAGGGTGAATTAGCTTTCTTAAATATACTCTTCATTTTTTAGCCATTGGATCAAAATAAGAATGAGACACAAATATTTTAAAGCTAAACCGACTCATAGTTAAAAAAAAAATTAATCAACTTACAAATAGGGAAACATTTTCTTTTTTTCCAGAATCTCGCGCGATTGCGAGGCATGTTCTTCGCAAGTACAAGCCGGAGCTCCTAAGGGAAGGCAACGTGGAGGAGGCCGCGATGGTGGACGTGTGGCTGGAGGTGGAGGCGCACCAGCACCACCCGGCGGCGGGCGCCATCAACGTGCAGTGCATCGTCAACCCCCTGCTCGGCCGCGCTCGCGACCAGGCGGTCGTCGACGAGAACGCCGAGAAGCTGAGGAAGGTACTGGAGGTGTACGAGGCAAGGCTATCCCAGTGCAAGTACCTGGCCGGCGATTTCGTCAGCCTCGCCGACCTGAGCCACTTCCCGCTGATGCGCTACTTCATGGACACCGAGTACGCCTCGCTGGTGGAGGCGTGCCCGCGCGTCAGGGCGTGGTGGGAGGAGCTGGCCGCGAGGCCGGCGGCCAGGAAGGTGGCGGCGCTCATGCCGCCGGACTTTGGGCTGTCGAAGAAGGAGGAAGGGCAGTGATCGATTACAACGCCGGCCGTGCTTGCACGGTCACAAGTCTCTGATTTGGCTCGCTGTTCATGAGCAAGATATATATGTTTTGAGTCGCTTGTATTTTCCACAAGAATAATCACGTGGGAGTTTCCTAGTAGAAGTTTGGGAGTTTACTCGTACTTCAGGCTTTAATCAAGTGGGAGTCATAGATTCACATTTGCATCATGAAGCACAGGCAATAAAGGTAGCAACACTCTTGGGTGAAGAGGTGCAATCAGACCGGATAAAAATAGATATAATTTATACCATACTCTACTTCATATTTTTTCTTCAGAACCAATGTCAGACATAATATTGAATATCTATTTTTCCATATGTAATAACTTCAAAAGCCTTTGGTTGATCAGTCAAGCAAAGATTGCTCTATTAATATTGGATGATAGGAGTGCAAATTAGAACAGATATAAACATATATCACTCATTGTGTATATTATTTTATATTTTTTCTTAGAGTCAAAGTTCTACTTCCATATTCGCTCTAAGAAAAATATCCCCTTCGTTTCCACCCCCTACTTAGCGTTCAAGTCAGTACATTGATCTGTTGTTCATTTCTAATGAAGTTATTGATCCTGGCAATGAGGTCATTGATCCAGCCAGGATGCATTACATATGTACGTATTGCCATCTCCTAATCGTCTCTCTCTTACTAGCTGAATATCCGTATATTGCTATAGGTTTAAAAACTTTTAAAATATATTTATATGTATATTCTAAAAAATTTTACCACCCATAAGTTTCAAAACATGTAGTATGATAAATTTTAAAAAGCCGTAGCAATGCACGGGCAGCAGCAGCAGTAACAATACGATAACTTCTTTTCTAGGATTCGTAACTAGGGGTGAAAATGGATCGGATACGGACGGATAATATCTCTACCATATTTGTTTTCATATTTTTTCGGATACGGATAACTCGAATACGAATGCAAATACGAATAATATCGAATACGAATCGAAACGAATACGGTTACGAATATTTAGCGGAACATAAAAACCCCTTAAACTATACATCCAAAATTAACGAAAATACGTAAATAGTTTATCTTGTCAAAACATTCATGAAATATAAACAAGCATAGTCTTTTCATCCACAATGAAAATATACCCGATAGTCGATCATAACATAACTACATAAGTAGCAACAGCGTGCAATTCATGGAATACACATGATGATATGATAGCAATTTGAACAAGCATAAGAACATTTCATTCCTCCATTTCATCCACCAAGTCCTCCATCTCAGCATCACCTAAGACTTCTTGTGCTTACAAGTTTTATTTCAATAAATACTCAAAGCGGTATAAAATAAACCAAACAGCTATGTAGTACGATGTAAAGATTAGCAAACCGTTGTCATCATGTATGCAAAATGGCGCTCAATGCCCTCTATGTCAATCTTAGTTATGATAGGTCCACCAATGTTTCCACCATCTGCATGTTTTATCAAAAAAATTAAATTATGATCAAAGTTTCAGTAGAGAAGAAATGCGTGTTTTACACTTGCCATGCTACTCGCACTTGTAGATTCCATCACAAATCTAGCACAACATAATAAAGGGAATACATAAGATAATAAAGTTATAAAAGCACAACAAAATGAACTTAAATAGTAACTTCAATTTTCTCACTACACATCAGCTCATTTTCACTACACTTACCACAGTAACTTAAATAGCCTTTGCTGGTTTGCATCTTTTCGCTGTAGTTTTTAGTAGAGAAGAAAGGCTTGTTTGCCTTACCTCAGCAGTTGTTAGAAGGGTAAAGGGAAAGAAATATAAACCCTAAATAGCTATTGGTCTCTTGCAAGCTATTCAGAAAGTGGTTGGTGCTATTGATTGCTTATGTGTTGCTCAGCAGAATTAACCTCTGCCAAGCTTTTGGGAGCCCTTCTTTCCATCTCTCTGATATTTTTTGACAAGTTTCTCTCTGGGCACATTTGATGCGTATACATAGATCATATGACTAGATTCTAGTGACATGTTTTTAAACTTGCAAATAGGATTGGTTATACTTCATTTTAGCTCATGAACATGCCTGGTCAACAAAAGAAGCATTCATGTCTTCATAATGTGCGGTTGGCTGGTTCAGAGTTAAGTAGGTGAGGGCGTCACCAAACAGAAGAGATGAATTCTAATCAAAATCAAGTATGCAGTCGTGTTAAGCTATAATTTAACTGAAAATTGGTTGTCACTGGTGTCCTGTATAGACTAAGCAAAATCAAAGAGAATAAATCATACTACAATCAGGCAGCTGACGAATGCGATCGGCGGAGGTGGGCGAGATTCAGTGAGGCCGGCGGAGGCAGGCGGTCGGCGGGCGGAGGCGGTCGGCAGGCGGAGGCAGGCGGTCGGCAGGAGGAGGCGGTCGGCGGAGGCAGGAACCCGGCGGGCGGAGGCGGTCGGCGGAGGCAGGAACCCGATGAGCGGAGGCGGTCGGTGGAGGAGGCTCGCCACTCGCGCTGTCGCCTGGACCCTGGAGTAACTCACAATTTCACGAATGGAAAGCAGGCGGCCAGCGCACGCCTGGAAACCCTAGTCCCTAAACGCACGCAGCATGGATCGCACGGTCGCACCGACAGCTGGATCGCAGGGAGTTTGAATGAACGGCTGGATCGTGCGTGGAGTGGGAATGGGCCGTCTGGGCTTCATTATGGGCTGGCTGGTTATGGGCTAAATTCTCGGATATCCAGTTTCGTATTATCCGGATTATCCGTATTCGTATTTGACGGATACTAGGCTTACTGTATTCGTATCCGTATCCGATAAAAAAATCCGTATCCGTATCCGATCTGAGAACTATCCCAAAAAAATCCGATCCGACACAATCCGTATCCGTATCCGTCCGGATCCGGCGGAAACTATCCGATCCGTTTTCACCCCTATTCGTAACATACCAAAATTCATTAATCCTTTAAAACAATAATGATAAGTAACAGTAGGATAACTACTCTTCTAAGATTCGTAAAATATCAAAAATTTTACCAAACTTTTAGAACATGTTGGGATTGAATCACACAATCTTCTTTATTTCACCAACTCTTACCACTTAACAGGAATTACACGACTTAAATAAGCCTCATGCACACAACTCCACTAACTTGGGCCTACTCTCATGCCCTCCATGACCGCTTCACATGGCTATGCTCACTTTACACGACCACCAGCGAGATTTGGGGAACTTCCAATCGATCGTTCCGCTAGCTAGATCTGCCTGTCCATCTACATGTTGCACGGTCCATGCCTCATCGCTTTTTCTTCACCTGCACCCTCTCCCTCACCCGCGCCCCCGTCTCCTCCCCTACAACCTCGCCACTACCCTCGCCACCGTCGCTCGGCGCTGCTTCAACTCCTAAATCAGTCGGCCCCCTTGTGCCTCTGGCCTTCTGCTTCCACCTACGCTTGGCCTTCGGTGTCCCTATGCCCAATCGCCCAACTGCCTGCTCGGCCCCAACTTTGACCACGGCTCTTCAATGTCAACCACAGCCCCCTTCGACTACGACGTTGAATTCGACTACGGATCTTCGAATTCAACCTCGGCCCCCTTCGATCACTGCCCCCTTCGACCACGGTGTCGACTTCGACCACAGCCCCGACTTCGACCACTACCCCCTTCGATTTCAACAACTGCCTCCTTCGACCACTATCCCCTTTAACCACGGCCCTTCAACATCGACCACGGCCCCATTCGACCATAGATCTTCGACTTCGAGCATTGCCCCCTTCGACCACTGTCCCCTTTAACCATAGCCCTTCGACGACCACAGCCCTTTAACGTCGACCACTTCCCCCTTCGACCACGACTCCCTTCGACTATGGCTTCGACTGCGACCACATATCTTTGACTTTGACCACGAATCTTTGACTTCGACCACTATCCCCTTCGACCATGGCCTTTGGCATCGACAACTTCCCCCTTCGACCACCACTCCCTTCGATCGCGACTTTGACTTCGACCATGGATCTTCAACTTCGGCCATGACCACTCAACCATGGCACTGACTTCGACCACTACCCCCTTTGACTTCGACCACTGCCCCCTTCAACTATAGTCCCCTTCGACCATGGCCCTTCGACGTCAACTACTTTCCCCGTCGACCACGGCCGCCTTCGACCACGGTTTCAATTTTGACTATGGATCTTCGACTTTGATCATTGCTCCCTTCAACCATTGTCCCTTTTGACAGCCACGGCCCTTCGACGTTGACCACTTCCCCCTTCGACCGTGCCCTGTCGCCCGACTGCTGGTGCCAGCCTGCTTGGCCAACCCGACCTACTCGGCCCCGACTTTGACCACGGTCCTTAGACGTCGACCACGGCGTCAACTTCGACAATAGATCTTCAACTTCGACATCGGCCCCCTTCGACCACGGCCTCCTTCAACCACAGTGTTGACTTCAACCATGGCCCCAACTTCAACCACTACCTCCTTCGGCCACGGATCTTTGACTTTGACCACTGACCCCTTCGACCACTATCCTCTTTGACCACGACCCTTCGACGTTGACCACTCACCCTTTTGACCACCGCCCCCTTCGACCACGGCTTCGACTTCGACCACAAATCTTCGACTTCGGCCACGGCCCCTCAACCACTGCCCCCTTTGACCATGGCACCGAGTTCAACCACGACCCTAACTTTGACCACAGACTGACTTCGACCGCGGACCGACTTCGTCCACGACCCTTCAACTTTGACCACTGCCCCCCTTCGACCATTGTCCCCCCTTCGACCATGGCTTGGACTTCGACCACGCCCTTCGATTTTGGCCACGGCCTAACTTCAACCACTGTCCCCTTCGACCATGGCTTGGACTTTGACTGCGGCACTTCAACTTCAACCACATCCCCCCCTGTCGCTAGAGAAGGGCGAGGTGGGGGAGTTGAAGGAAGGGATCCGTTTGCTCATCCCTGTCCATGGCACGGCCACATTCCGTCCTCCCCACCCATAACACTGTTGGATCTAGCTATCCCTAGCCACAGCACAGAAGAGATGTGGTGGGAGGAGGCGGGTGAATCCGTTCATCCCCGTCCATAACACCGATGTATCCTGTCCTCCTAGTCCACGGCTGGGTCCGGGAAGGCATTACAGACGCAGCGCATCTGCTGGATTTGGCACTCCTAGAGCACCTCAATGTAGTCCGGGTCGAGGCGGTCAAGCATAATGATCTCCTTGGCTAGCTTGTCCTCCACCGCCGTGGCCACCGATAGCACCTGCTTCTCCAACATCTTCAATCACTGGGACACGCCACTTCCAAGAGAGAAAGGGAGGGGAGTGGGGGAAGCGAGCGGAGCAGCAAGAGCGGTGTGAAGTGGGAAGAAGAAGGGTGGGTTACCTAGCTGACGATGGACTCGTCCATGGTGGTGGCGGGTGGAGAGAGGTAGAGATCGAAGTGTAGACTGGGGAGGAGAGAGGCTGACATCGGAGTGGCGATCAGGGAGGAGGAGATGCTCAAGCGGCACGAGGAAGGGTGAAGCCTGATAAAATGCGCGAGGTGGGAAAGTGGAGATGAGTGGTGGTTAGATTGTGAGAGAGACGGATAGACTGGATCAAATCGGATGGTTGCAGAAAGAGAGAGAAAAAAGAACGCATCGACGATCACTAACTCGTGTTTTTAAAGAGTCAAGGTGTATATACCACTGATCATCCATGAGAACCCTACGTTCGGAGGGTATGCGGATGCAACTAACACCGGAAACCCACTAAATTATGGATTAGTTTACCTAGCTTGCGAGATTTCCGGCCGGGCGCGATTGGTTCCCGTGGTCAGCGACCGAGAGACGTGGGGCTATGGGCGTATTTAAAATTTTTATTTTTTTTTGTACCTCCTAGCTTTGAGGCAACCGATACATGATACTACATGCTACCATCTACTACCTTTAGTTCAATTGAACTTGAGAAAATCAGTTCACCATGTATATATGCGATTCTTCATACTATAGGTAGTTCTTTGATACCATATGTATTCTTTTATAGTTAGTTGGAAGGTAGTACAAATATTATGTTATGGCGCTGTTGGAAAAAATAGAGTATAACTGTCGCATAACCCATAAGACATTTTACGATTTGGATGTACGGGAGTACATATAATTTGGGGACTATATCACAAGTGTACTTAGGAAGTATGCACAATTTGTTTTGCAAAGAGGAAGTATGTATACTTTAAGGAGTGCCCGTACATGCACTTGAGAGTTGAGGGAGTATATCCTTTTCATTATATGAAGAATGTTCATAAAGCAAAATTTAAGCTGTTCATATGGGAATGATGACATGGAAAAAACAATATATAATATATACTTGTCTCTAAAAAAGGATCCGATAGGAGTATGTACATTGAACTCCAAGAAAAATCCAAAAGGAGTACATATAGGGCATGTTCTTTAAGTCGAAAGCTGACGGCCTTTGACTTTTGCTACAATATCTAACTTTCAAATAGAGTATTTTCTCAAGACGGGGTCTACAAGTTAAACGATCTACATGTTAAAAGCTTAACATCTGTACCAGCTAAAATAGCAAGTGAGTATCTGTCTCTCCGTAATCTATAATGTAAACAGCCAAAATTCAAAAATTTTAGCCAAAAGTCATAAGTCGCAGCCGAAAAGAACATGCCATACTGCTCTCTCAAAAAGTATCACCATCTAGACGACAAAGAGCATATATACAGGCAAAAAAAAGAAGTATCTCTATCTAAATAGCTGAAGATAATGCATATGCTAGATTAGAACAACAGTGACAATGATGCCATGGGCCGCCCTCAATGCTGCCGATGAGATGCCGGCCAGTAAGAGAATCTAAGTTCCTGCTGATGTGGATGCCACGGAAATGTTTACTCAATAATCATGGTTGGCTACATGGCAACTAGGAAGCATAGCATCACTGGCCACGGAAAAGGAGAAGTATCTCCATCTAAATTGCAACACAAAAAAATCCAAACCTTAGTTTTAATTTATTATTTTTGTGAGTTTTGTAAGTTTTGAACCATTAAAATTTTTGTTTGAATGCTGATCGTCATATTATTTGATGTAGCTTAATTATTGTGTCTACATTAAACCCTCAAAAAATTGCTAGTTAAATTCCTCAGTTAGCACTTAAAAAGTAAATTGCGGGCATGTTCTTTATTGCTGTGGCTTATGTCTTTTGGCTGAAATTTTTGAATTTTAGCTATTTGCGACAGAGATTATGGAAAGAGAGATACTCGTTTGCGATTTTGGATGGTACAGATGTTAGGCTGTTAATATGTACTACAATTAACTTGTAGACCCCATCTTGACAAATATACTCTGTTTAAAAGTTAGGTACTATAGCAAAACCTAAAAGCCAGTTTTAAAATCTGAAAAGAGTAGGCCCTGCAATCGCTTACTTCACCCATAAAATCTTGCTGACCAGCACAGTCACTTGCGCCATCATGCTGTTCAAGTTTGACCGAACCATTAGAGCAAGTACAATAATGGTCTTATAGCCAAGCTAGTCAGCATTTTTGCTGATGTGGAGGAGAGAAGAGAGGAGAGAGATGAGAGCTTGGCTCTCATGCAAGCAACAAGCTGGGCACGGGAGCCTATGCAGTGGTGGGCCAAGATAATAAATGTATGTGAGGAGGAATAGGAAAGAGAATGTGAGACATGATACCACATGATAATAAAAAACTTTTGTAGACAAATAGAAGACAAATTATTGTATAACTTAGCTCTTATAACTTGACTTATAGCCAAACACTTGGCTCTATTATTGGACTTGCTCTCATGGGTCACGTTGGGCGTTGCGCAAGCATCTTTTTACTAGCATTTCTGTGGCAGCCAAAATCATTGCCATGACAGCGATCCTTTTTACTGCGATAGCCCTCAATAGCAGAGGTGGCTAGGGTAGGCGGCAACGATGCTAGGCAGCAGAAGCAGCAGGGCGCGGGCGTCAGCAACTAGGATTTCTTGGGGTGCGCTCCCCTCCTCTCTCGCTTAGAGCAAGGCTAATAATACAGCCTTCAGCTGGCTATATGGACACTTACAGCCCACTTATCAGCCTATTCATATAGTAGTTTATAGCCAGCTGAAGGCTGTATGACCCACCCCTTTCTCTCACAAAGTTTCTTGGTTCTTGTGCTTCAGCTGGCTGTAAACTTACAGCCCACCTCTCTTCTCTCTCCTCCTCTCTCTCCTCCACCTCAGTATACAGCCTACTAACAGCCTTTTATTATACTTGCTCTTATAAGGGCTAGGCCTAAGGTCGAGTAGGTCACTGTTCCCAATCTTGATCGATTTGGTCAGGCAACTGAATCCTCCTTTTCTCTATTCCGTTTTTCTTCGCTCATTTTTCATTCTCGCGATTAGATCCCTAGGAAAGGTATAAACGGGATATTATATTCAATCCATGCCTCCAATCTCATCCTTATCTCCTTTTCTCGATTACATGTCAGCCAACACTATCTCCACTGGAAACAAAACACACCCACAATTTTACCGACCAAATTCACATGGCACCCACTTTAGATAATTTAAATCCTCATTGCACGCACCGTTTTGCCACTTTTGAAGACACTTTGAATGCATATCACATGAACCTATGTATAATCTCCACCCTCACCTCGCCTCACTTCGCCATGCAAATCCATCTTTTTTTCTCTCCCTACTAGCTGAATGTCCGTGCGTTGCTACGGATTTAAAAAAATAGAATATATTTGTATGTACGTTTCAACAAATTTTACCACCCGTTAGTTTTAGAACATATAGTATGATAAAATTTTAAAATCCGTAGCAATACACGGGCATTCAACTAGTCCTTTAAAACAGACAGATTTGCATAAAAACTTTTTAGTTCCTTTGCATATCAATGAGTTATTTGCAGTTCTGGTCAAAGATATGAAAGAGGGAAATGATCATGAATTCCTCAAGGTGTATTTGGGACAATATAAAGAAGAACAAAAGGAAGGAATTATACCAGGACTTTTGCTTGTCTCTTTTCCCAACATGCACTTGCCTGCCAGACAGACATCATCTTAATAACAAGTAAATAACAACGTATAAAGCTATGCCCTATCTACAAACCCGTAGACCCCGAACAAAACTAAATTACATTTGTACTCTAGTAGCCTCAACATTGACAAGGAAGAAAGAATCTTGAGAGCATGCCTAAAGAGTAAATTAGATAAAACAAATCAAATTTACATGACTGTAGAGATCACTACCATCCGGAACACATCGACAAAAATTCCCATCCCAGCACTCATCAGCCCAATCTGCTCAAAATTGAAATTTCTTTTAGTTTACTATTAGGAGAATATAAGATAATATCACCATGTATTTCTTATGACTCAGCACTACTGAAAATAGCACTTATGTTAAAAAAATCCTAACAGAAAGAATGGAGCAGGTTGAACATTTAGGAAATTTTCTTGTGCATACTTCGATTAAGAGGTTTTGAGAATGGTACTTTTTTTTGCTACCAATGTCAGCCATAAGGTCCACATCAATAACTGAAGCTTTACATGATCATACAAAAAAAAATTATATCTGACAGAAGGTCTTCTTACATTCACCATTTCTACTCTGCGCATTTCATTCTCGAGGAGTGAAAGTTGTGCAACGGAAGTCCAGTGAATATAGTCAACTGGGCTGGAAATGGAAATATGAGAAAGTTTAGTGCAACATCCTTCGCATTTGAAATTATAACATGAAGATATCAACAACACATTCAGTAATTTGTTCTCAACAACTTGCAAGAACTTCTACAATACTGGTGTGGATAACTGGCAGGTCGTAGATTCCTAATGATCGAATAAATATTATGGTGGGCTTCGGAGTCTCACCAACTATCGATGACATCCTGAATTAGCTCTGTACTACCTGACTAGGAGTAGACTCTTTACCTCCCAAAATCCTCCTCAATTTTAAAGACATAGGGCACACGTTGGCACAATTTTTGCATCCTGAATATATCCACATCAACAAGATAAAATAAATCAAGTCCCTTATGAAGAACCAAAGAGAAACTTCTGTTCATATGAAAATTTTATCAATACCTATGCAGGTAAACTCATCAACGAATACGTGATCCTTGGGTGCACTGTCATCAAAGAAAGGGTTGTTAGCCGTTGCTGTGTACCCATGGATATCATCATACACTGCACACTGCACCAGATCGCTCAGCACCTGCTCTTCCATGCCTCACGTTAGCTTGTAAATAAAGCATTTCAATGCAAAAGCAAGCAGCTTCCAGAACAATTATGTATTTGCATTAGGGGTGGTAATGGATTAAAACTAAACCCAAATCCAACTCAACCCTCATTTAAAGAAGCTCAAAACCCCACCTAGTCCAACCCCAAACCATCACGACGTTCTCCATAGCTGGTTGCGGTACGGTGTGGGAATGAGGAGGAGGCGGCGGCGGCGTGGAGTGGGGAGGAGGAGACGAGGGCGGAGTGGAGGAGCCGGGGAGGAGGTGGCGGCGGAGCGGAGGAGCGGGGGAGGGGGACGTGACGGCGGCGCGGGGTGGGGAGGAGGAGGCGAGGGCGGAGCGGCGGAGGAGGGAGGGTAGGAGGCGAGGGCGGGGGGAGGAGCGACGGAGAAATGTGGCGAGGGCGGAAGAAATGAGGTGGGGGAGGCACCCGCATGGGATTCGGTGGGGAGGCAGCGTACGGGTTTCGGGGTGAGAGGGGTCCACACGTTAATCAATATAGGTTTTTTGTGAGAAAGGGTGAAAGAGAACCAACCACCAATCCTTGTTTTTAAGAGCAACTCCAAGAGAAGAGCTAAATCATTTTCTAAAGATAAATTTGGTTATTATTGGAGAAAAACATCTCCAATAGACTCTGTAAATGACTCTCCAAATTTAGTAGCTCTCCATCCCTCCTCCTTCGCTCTCTATTTTTGGATAGCCTACCTCGCTCACCATCCAGCCTCTTGGCGCGGTCGGCGTTTCTTTCCCGCACGCTGCGCCCCATTCCCGCGTGTACGCGACCCACTGCGCGCCCTCTAGTTTAGATAGCCTGTTGGAGTAGTCTTGTTTTTTGGATGAGATTCATTTTAGAGAATAGTTAAATCACTAAATTTAGATACTTTTTTTTTGGCTAATCTCTTGGAGTTGCTATAAGGAGTGAAGATAAAGATTTTACGCTTAATTCCCATCATGCCCCTAGTGCGCTCCCCGCCCGAGCTCCCCAAATTTCCTCGTCTCCCGAAACCCAAAGCGCGGAGTCCCAAACCCAAGCCCAAGCCCAGAGACTGCGAGGCCCCGCACCCAAATCTAGGGTTTCGCTTCCCCTACGCAGGATGTCCGACCCCGCCGCCGGGGACGCCGGCTCCGGCTCCATCGTCGCCGGAGGCGGCGACGCGTCGATGCACGCCCTCCGCTTTGGCGACATGGTCTGGGGTAAGGTCAAGTCCCACCCGTGGTGGCCCGGCCACATCTACAGCATCACCCTCACCAACGACGCGGAGGTGCACCGCGGCCGCCACGACGGCCTCGTCCTCGTCGCCTTCTTCGGCGACTCGAGCTACGGGTGGTTCGAGCCGCACGAGCTCGTCCGCTTCGAGGACCACTTCCCCGAGAAGGCCTTCCAGGCTAGCACCCGCAACTTCTCCCTTGCCGTCGCCGAGGCGATCGACGAGATCGCGCGCCGCGGCGCCCTCGCGCTCCTCTGCCCCTGCCGCGAGCCCCTCGCCTTCCGCCCCCACCACGACGACCCCGGGTTCCTCCTGGTCGACGTCCCCGGGTTCGACCACGACGCCGAGTACCACCCCGACCAGGTGACAGCCGCGCGGGAGCGGTTCGTGCCGCGGACGCTGCTGGACTACCTGCAGGACGCCGCCGTAGAGCAGCGGGACGCGGCCGAGGCGGCCGCGCGGACCGTGACGGGGATCGAGATGGCCGCGATGCTCGTGGCCTACCGCCGATCCAGGTTCGAGTTGCGCGACCGCACCTACGCCGAAGCGTTCGGGGTGGATCCCGAGAAGGCACTCGCCGCCGAGGAGCAAGCCGCGGCTGAACGGGCCCAACGAGGTATCGACACTCACATGCCTAATCCTACTAGTAGTTCTATTGACTGTGCTATTATTGCTGTTGCTGTGTACTTGAACTTGATGGCTAAACATTGGATTTGGTTCAAATAGTTTTTATTTCTCTTATGTTGAACTGCTTGCTGCATGAATGTGATGGGAATAGTCTCGAGCTACACTATTTATACTAATCATGTGCAAAATTTGTACGAAGTTATACTGGTAATAAATGGTAACTTGTTTTGTGTTACATAATTAAATCCAAATTAAGTAAAACCTGACAGATATGCATATCCTGTGATCAATCTGGGTTTGTTCCAAAATATGGATATGTATATCAGTACTACCTTACCCTATCCAATTTGAGATCTCTTCCATCCTAGTTATGCCGAATACAAATAATAAATATATGGTGAAAATTTGTTCCTCCACGATCTTGTAGGCATGAAAAGATTTTTAAAGCAGTGACTAGTGTGAATTATGATGTATTGGGTTGTGAAATCTTTTGCTATTTCCTTGATTTTGGTCCTATTCACTGTAGTTTATTTAACCATGTGTCAACTCTTATATGTTTGGAATTAGTGATTTCCTTCCTTTTCTGATAGTTGTGCATCATTTTCTGTATCGTGCATTTCTGTTTGTGTTCACATTGTATGTTTGGTAATCCCTTTCATAATTTGGCATATCAAGGATGATGCACTTATTTTCAGAAAATTGATTGTTATGCATATGGTTGGTGAAAAGTAATTAAGGTCCTGCTTTGTAAAGAAATATAAATACTGGAAACACCTATTCTGAAAGAAAGTATGTTAATGCACCTGATAAACATGTGGTGCTTCATGGAGATGAGAGATGAATGCACTTGGTGTATATATCAACGTAACATGTTCTGTTCTGGATGCACGATTCCTGTTCATCATTGAAGCAGGCATTGAGGTAAGGTGGTTGAGTTCACCTGTATGTCTTGAAGGAAGGCATCAAGTTAAGCTACTTGCGCTCTACATTGATCTGTCGAGGTGCTTATAGTTAATTATATTTATAAACGTGTATAAATTATGAAGGTATAGCTGCAGTTAAGGATGTTTTCTGTTCTTTTAGATACACATGTCAGTCCAACTGTTCAGAGTCAAGAGTTTGAGTATTTACAGTGGAATTAGTCTAGATGTGCACCATAAGAAAAATCCTAATATTGTCTTGTCAATCCCAAAACAATCTGAACATGGAGTAATTCTTCACATGTGTCTTGCATCTGACCTATAGACCTACATGCATTAACGTTGAGGTGTAACCCTACAATACGGTGAAAGTTAACAGAAACAATTCAGGCACTAATAAACTTGCACTAAAATGTTGTCCAGACCATTGGTAACTCTGGGCACTCAATCTAACCCTATAGCCCATGCATTAATGTTGAGGTGTAACCCATGCATGGTTGCTATATGCTCCAGGCCTCCGGCTGAACCGAAGCCTTGGCCAATAGGACCTGCTGACGAATGCCTGTCTGCTGGCCGGAGAATGGGCGATGCAGAGTCGGTAGGTTGAGAAACTTGGTTGATGTTCATCCAGAAAACTTAGATGCTGTGTCACTGGAGCCAGTGATACTTCCAGCTGTTCTAGTTCCGGCTGCGATGAGAAGCCTTTTGAATCTTTTCCAGTCGGCTGTTTTAGCTGCTGCGATGAGAAGGCTCATTTTCGAGCAGTTCCAGTCTGCTGTTTGGTTGCTGCTTGCGATGAGAAGCCTTTTGAACCAGCATCCTTGTGCGTGGTGGAATGATTGGATAGGCTATCTCGTCGTCCAGTAGATTCATTTGCCCATACCATTAGGGATGAACTTCAAAACCCTGTAGTATTATAAACTTATTTTGCCTTCAGAATTGAGAGCAAACAATAGGCCGTTTTTGCAAGGCCATATAGGCAAGCACTAGGGACAGCACGTAGTTTTAGTTTCAGTTTTTTCCTTTCTGAAAAGCTAATCAGTATACACAAACAAAAACGAAATCTTTTGTTGAAGTAATGTTTGCTTTCCACTCGCCACGAAGACCAGAGCTCGGTGAGTTCGCTTTTCTGGACGCGGCTGGACGACGATCTTGCCCAAGGAAAATCAGATAGCGTCGTCACCGTTCGTGTGGTAACTTGCTTTCCGTGAACTGAAGGCCCCTACACCTTACATGATCCAAATGTTAACCCTCATGTGATGATTTGTGAATGGGAATTGCACTGATTTCTGCGGATTCCCAACCAAGGCAACCTCAACTGACTACCACTCGGGGCTGGATAGAGCAATCTTTTCGAGATCGGACGTAGTCTTGGTGACTTATTTTTGTTTTTTAAGCTTTTTGGTCTTTTTATTTTTTTTTGGTTTTTCTTCTTTTCTTATTTATTTGCACTGTTCTAAAAGATATAGTGGTATTTTTTAATTTTTCGTATTATTATTATATTATTATTGTTTGATTCAGAAAAGGCTAACAGCTACTATAGTTCAATTGCAACTAAAAATCATGGCTTTTAAGCTGGTTAGAGCACTACCTAGTTTGGTCTTAAGCTTAAACCAGGCCGGAGCAACCTGGTCCAGGCGGCTGTCTGGCGGACCCTACAGCCGCTGTTATTTTGAATTTTATTAAGTGGCCACCAATGTCTTTAGTCGTCTAAAAAAGAGTGAAATAACTCAGCATGGAAAATGGTAGACTAACTAATTCTCCCAGTCCCAATAGACGCGGGCATATGCTAATGCGCCTCACCTTTGTAGAGGCTGAGGTATGTGCTCACGTTTTATTTTGGTTCACTCGAGGGGGAAACCTAGGAATTGAACTTAAAATACAGGGATTAGCGAATCGAGGTGATATCAAGGTGCAATGGCAGTCATCAGTTGTCAGCTATTTGTAGCATCTTTGCATCGAGGAGAGATTTTCCCAGACGGGCCGAAGCGCATCTGCATATATGGACGGGCTGGATTGCAAGTACGACCAACGCTGGAAGCCGTCAGCCTATATAGTTGAACTTTAGACTGATACTTATTAGGATGCATCAGTACATTCTCGTCCCAAAAAGAAGAATGTGACATGCAAGGGCTTGCTAGCACAATTTTGGTCCTGTTTATTGATGGTTTTTGTTTGTATTTTTTAAGACGACGAAGACGCTGCGTGTGATTTTGAGCATGAGAAGACGTTTGAACCACTTAGAGAAGCTGTTTCAGTTTTCAGAAAAGTGGAGTTAAATGTTATAAGAAATACAAATTTTTTTATAAAGGAGTATCTTGTCTGACACCCTGGGTTGCTGGGCCCCAGTGTGCTCCTGGATAGCCGAGGCTCAAGACGTGCGTATCAGCAAGCCCTTCTGCTCTAAGCTTTGACCGATTGCGGCTAATCTCCCGTTTCGAACGTAGATTTTTTTTTGTTCTAATTTCTCTAAAATTAAATTGTATTCTTCTGTGATTGTTGCATGCAAAATTTCTACGTTTCACTTAAACTAAAATTTCTGCCTTTCGGTTAAACTCTAACGAATTCCGAAGGTACTGTTGAAAAAAGCAAAGCAGCAATGGTAAATTAACGTTGTCACGCATTCTGCCCGGTCAAAGTCTTCGAAAGGTCAACCCAAACGTACGGCCAAATATATAATAAAACTAAAAAAGAGATAAAATCCATGTTTGGTGGGACCGCTGGATACACATGAACTTTTATAACTTTTTACAAGAGGCCCAATTTGAAATGTGGCAATTTTTGTAGATTGATTGTGAAATTCCTTTGGACTGTTTGGATCTAATTACTGTACATTAACCTTCTTTTTTTGCTATAGTTTCCACTAGTACAATTACTACAGTATTACTTGAATATTAGAATACTTTTGTAAGCAGTTGTCTATCTATTATTTCATATTAAATGTGTGAAGCATTTATCAGGTTTCTCAATATAAGTGCTTATTTGGGTTCATGAAACTTCAAATTTCTAGCTTTTTACTACTATAGCAGTTTTTTTACTATAATTATTAGTAGATTTTTTAGCGTAATTAAATTTAAAAAATAAAAATAGTTACATAACGGACAATATAATAGAATAAGAAAAAAAGAAAGCCTGAAAATAAACTAAAAAAACTAAAAAAATGAGCACATGCATAAATACCTACCTAGAGGCTAGAGCATTGCATTGACTTGTATTGCCGTGTGTTTTATGTTTATCTACTATTCTATTGTATTCTATCGCTCCGATGGCTGTGGTGTGGTGCTGCGTGCTGACATGGGCTGCTGAGATGCCTTGCAGCTCGGCCGCTCAAGGGCCGGCTGCGGACGCCGGAGAAGCTCCCCGTCCGACGGAAGGGCGCCGCCGCGAGGCTCATGGAGAAGATCGTGCCCGGCGCTCCGGCCATGAAGCCCAAGGCCAGCAAGAAGGACCAGTACCAGCTCAAGCGACGGGAGGACGCGCGCGCCCCGGCGCTGCCGGCGTCGGCGTCCATGCCGGAGGCCTCCCACCGGCCGGGCGCGCTCCCGCACGTGTACCCGCCGGGCGCGGCCCCCGCTCTGGACGACGGCCCACCTGGTTTCCCGGCTGATCCGCCCACGCCGCCGTTAGTAAGCAGCGCCGGCGACGAGGAGCTCATGCTGCAGAGGCGCGCTCCGCCCACCCCGGTAGCGCTTCCTCCCGCCGGTCAGGCGAGCGAGGGCGGCGTCCCCACGGACGCCGCGCCCAAGAAGGCGACCAAGCCGAAGAAGGTCCGCAAGCGCGAGAGGGAGGAACCGGCGGACGCCGCCGGCGCCGGCGCCGCCGCTAGTGGCGAGCCCAAGAAGAAGAAGAAGAAGAAGAAGCTTGCCGACCTCAGCGGCGGCGCGGCCTCCGCCGCCTCTCCCTCCGTTGGCGGCGGCGGTAAGCCTGCGTTCTCGCCTCCCAAGGTGGACCTTGATGGCCTGGACCTGAAACAGGTAATATCCGACCTTCAAAACCTTCCGCTCGTTGCCTTCTATGGCGCCGGCCGCCGCATCTCTGACACCGCTCGCTCTTTCGTCCTCGCGTTCCGCTCAAAATACTACAAGAAGAGCTATGAGAACGATCCACCCGAGGAGTCTAAGAAGAGCTTGGATAATAATAAGACCAATGCCGCCGCCGACGGCCAGCCGCCCAAGCCGGCGAAGAAGAAGCCGGCCGTGAGTCCGGGCGACCCCGCCAAAGCCGGCGTGAAGCGCGGCCCCTCTGACCGGCAGGAGGAGCTGGCCGCCAAGAAGAAAACCAAGCTCGACAAGATTAAGACACTGGCCACTGACAAGAAGGCCGGCCTGGAGCAGAGAGACGCCGCGGCGGCCCCGGCGGCACAGCAGCCACGTCCTGGCGTGAAGGAGCAGCCTGAAATGACGTCTGCCAAGAAGAAGGAGCCGGCTGCGGCGCCGGCGATCAAGACGCCGTCGCCGACTGCGCTGATGATGAAGTTCCCGCTGAAGGGCACGCTGCCATCGGTGGCCTCCCTCAAGGCGAGGTTCGCGCGCTTCGGGCCGCTTGACGTCGACGGCATCCGCGTGTACTGGAAGTCCCACATGTGCCGGGTCATCTATAAGTTCCAGTCCGACGCCGAGGTGGCGCTCAAGTACGCCCGGAGCAACGCCATGTTCGGCCAGGTGGACCCCAACTACTATCTCCGCGGCGTCGAGTCGTCGTCGGCCGGCGGCGACCCGGGGCTCGAGGCGGCTCCCCCGCAGCGTTCCGATCTGCGGCTCATGGAGACCGCTCCGTTCAGGCCCGGGAGCTCCGGGAACGGTACTCCGCTGCCGTTGTCCAGGGCCGTGCCGGCGCGCACGGCCGTGGGGCGGCCCAAGTCAATCCTGAAAAAGAGCACCGACGATGGCGCGTCGACCGCGGCGAGCGCGCTCCGGGATTCCCCTCGGGTGAAGTTCATGCTGGACGGTGGGGACAGCAAGCTCGAACCGCCCGCATTGCCGGCGAGTGGCGGCGGAAGCAATGCCCCGGACTCTGCTGCACCGATCAGCAAAAGCGCCAAGTCGGTCGGCTTTGCGGCGCCGCCTCTGCAGCCGCCGGCGCGCCCCGCGCAGCCCCACCTGCAGCCACCCATGCGCCCCTCGCAACTGCAACAGCCGTTGCAGCCTCCTCGCGCGGCGGTCACTCAGCCGCTCCCGCCGCCGCCGCCGTTGCAGCAGCAGCACCTGCCATACCAGCCTCGCATCAACGACGGCCTGCCATACGCACCTCGTCACACCGACGGGCCGCAGTCTTTCTCCGGGCAGCCGCCGCCGCTGTATCAACCTCGTCACAGCGAGGGGCACCTCGCCCTCCCCGGACAGCCACCGCTGCCGCCGTATCCGCCTCGGGCCGGCTTCACCGGACAGCCGCCGTACCCGCCTCGTTCCAGCGACAGTCCGGCGGCCCTCCCCGGCCCGCCGCAGCAGCGCCCAGCTCACTTCGGACAGACGGGCCACGCCGGCGACGACATGCCGGTATGGAAGAGGGGAGAGGAGGAGTTCGACGAGGAGCTGATGAGGGTAATGCTGGGGATCGCGAAGCTGGTGGAGCCATTGACGGACAAGAACGGCAACTTCCCCTACCACCTCTTCCGGTCGGCATGAGCGTCGCTCTCTACCTTGCAGAACACGAGCCGCAGCAGCTTCAGGGAACGGCTGCCTGAGGTTGTATCTGACTGTTGAGCCACAGTGGCAGTGGCAGTAGCAGTAGTGCTAGTGCTAGTGGTAATGGTGGCTTTGCCGAAGAGAAGAAGAAGATGATGAACAGGAGGTGCCTGTCCTGTAGTAGTGTATAATTAGGTGCCTCTTTTTCTGGTTTTTTGAGATAGCGTATAAACTCTCATCTGTATTCTATAATTCTGGATATTAGATTCAATTGAGGGATGGTTATAGCGCCCAATTGTTGTTGTATGATTGTGCCGTGTTAGCGGTTTTTTTTCAGTTCAGAACGTAGGCTAGTACATAGTCATTTTTAGGCTCGCAGTTGCCTCTCCTGCACGCCCGAGCCGTTGTAGCTGTTGGCCCAGATGCATCAAAACACACACACAACAGTCACAATACATATGAACACTCTCGAACAATTTAGACACAAAATTCTTAGAATCAACTCAAACATGTAGAGTTTTTTTCACTTTGTAATACCGTACATCTTTTTTATTTCCTCTTCTTATTTATACTACTGAATACAATAAATGATTACAAGTCTTTGATGGTGCATTACCACCACTAATGAATATGTTACATGCAGCCACTAATTACACCACTAACTCCACTAGTTAGTCTCATGTGATCCGGTTTTGTTGCCACGATTCCCTACGACTCGGCGCACACCGTGCACTACTCGAAATACTCGCTCCACTAACCAATACATAGGTAGTTGATACGACTGGTACAGACACACTACTACCTGACCAAGTCTACGACTACTCACAGACTTGACCAACTTCAAGTCCTTCGAGTCTCTCGACCACGACACTCTGACCATGGTGTCTTCGACCACGGCTGCTACTCGACTTACGAGTACTTCAACCACGGCTTCTTGACCACGATATCTTCGACCACAGTTGCTACTCGACTTATGAGTACTTCAACTACGGTGTCCTCGACCAGGTACAGTAACTATGAACACTGTAGCTACGACTATCAACCATTTGACCTACGACTGATTCACTGTAGCTATGACCACCAACCAGTCGACTTACAACTGGTTCACTATAGCTACGACCACCGACCACTCCACTTACGAGCGGTTCACTGTAGCTACGACCGGTTCTACGACTACACAATACTCGACACACAAGTACTCTACTCCGGAGTCTCTGACTGCTCTCCGACTCCGGGATCTTCAACTACATAGTACTCGACGCATGAGTACTTCGTACATGACTACCTAGTACTCGACACATGACTACCTAGTACTCGACACCGACTATACACAACAACAAGATTAGTTCCAACAATCAACCCTCTAATCTTGTTGTCTTTATTTGTGAGTACCTCTTTGCCAATCTTTAGAGAAGCATTGGTTCTTTATCCGCCACAACGAGATGCGTCTCTTCCTTCTTTGGTTTGTGGCACTCACTGGCAAAATGCACACGTATGCCATAGTTGAAGCACTTCACCTTTTTCCTGTTGAACTTGTGCTCACTGGTGTCAAAGTCGTTGTCGTCCTTGTCATCTTCATTATAGTCGTCTCTATGACCGCCACCCGTTTTGTCACAATCACCGCCATGGTCACGGTTCTTCTTCTTATTTTTGTTGAGGGGTCTCCCATTGCTTGCGTGTGAGTAACAAATGCTCTCTCTCTCTCTCCCCTTTGCGTCATTGAAATTGATTCAGACGCATCGTCGTAGGCTTTGTACCGCCCAATGAGATGTTCGATGGTGAGAGTCTTCACGTCCACACACTGGTTGATGGAGGTGACGAGTTTCATGTAGCGTGTCAGGGCAGCACGAAAAAACCTGCGAACAAAGGCAATTTCATCCACTGCAGTGTCACCCAATGCATGGATGCCGATGACAACGGATGTCACCCAACCAGTGAAGTATTCAACGGTCTCCCCTTCTTCCATCTCCAGCCCCTCGAAGTCTCTCTTGAGGGTCTACAGCTTGGCTTCGCGCATGCGCTCGTGCCCCATGTGCATCGTCTTGATTGCCTCCCACGCTGATTTCACTGTATTTTTCCGGCGAGGGAAGACATGATGTCCTCCGGCACAGACTGGTATATGGCATACAATGCCAACCGTTTCTTCTGGTACTCGGTAGCACCAGGTTCGACTACTTCCCACATATTCTGAGCCTGAAGAGCTACTCGTATCTTCATCGCCCAAATCGTGTAGTTCATACGGGTGAGCTGCAGGTACGATAATATCACTATGCTCTCCCTCTCCACCACCTGCGAAGTGGATGGACCACCTAGTAGCAGGCCTCGTACTGTGGTCGGAGACAAACTTCTTCCTTCTCTCAGCATCTTCTCCGACTCAAGGAAATTACCAAGACTTCTCCAACGTACAGAAGTCTTCCCTTGGCTTCTTCTTCTTCGACTCACGAAGATCACCTGGGCTTCTTCTTCAACACATGGAGGTCTTCCCTCAGCTTCTTCTCCGACACACAGAGAACACCAAGGCTCTGATTCTCCGACACACGGGAATCACCAAACTTTGATTCTCTAACACACGGGAATCACCAAGCTCTGATACTCCGACACATAGAAATCACCAAGCTCTGATACCAATTGTTGGCCTAGACGAATCAAAATGCACACTCAGTGGTCGCAACACATACGAACACTTTTCAGCAACTTAGACACACAAAGTTCTTGGGTTCAACTCCGACACACAGAGTTTTTTTCACTACGTAATGCCATACAACTTTTCCATTTTCTCTTGTTATTTATACTACTGAATACAACAAACGGTTACAAGTCTTTGATGGTGCATAATGACCACTAATGTTTCTATTACACGCAGCCACTAATTACACCCCTAACTCCACTAGTTAGTCTCCTGTGATCTGGTTTTGCTGCCATGATTCCCTATGACTCGGTGCATATCGCGCACTACTCAAAATACTTACTCCACTAACAAACTCATATAGGTAGTTGATACGACTGGTATAGGCACATTGCTACCTAACCAAGTCTACGACTACTCACAGACTTGACCAACTTCGAGTCCTTCGAGTCTCTCAACCACGGCACTCCGACTATGGTGTCTTCGACCATGGCTGCTACTCGACTTACGAGTACTTCGACCATGGTTGCTACTCGAGTTACGAATACTTCAACCATGGCTTCTCGACTACGGTATCTTTGACCACAGTGTTTTCGATCACGGCTACTACTTGACTTACGAGTACTTCAACCACGGTATCTTCAACTACAATGTCTTCGACCAGGTACAGTAGCTACGACCACTTTAGCTACGAGTACCGATTACTCGACTTATGACTGGTTCACTGTAGCTACGACCACTCGACTTACAAATGGTTCATTGTAGCTACGTCCGGTTCTACGACTACATAGTACTCAAAACATAAGTACTCTACTCCGAAGTCTCTGACTGATCTCTGACTCCGAGAACTTTGACAACAGTACTCGGCACACGACTATCTAGTACTCAACACATGAGTACTTAACACCGACTACACATAACAACAAGATTAGTTCCAATAGTAGCCATGCCCAGGGGCGGACCCACCCTTTGGGCATATTCAGGCGGCCGCCCAAGCTCTGGTGGTGGACCCCCTGGGCCAGACCGCCGTCTCCACTAGCACCGATGCATCTCCCAAGCTGATGTGCTGCCAAGCAGAGGCCCTCCTCACTTTGCAAAGGCCCAAGAAGCAGACGCGGTCCTCCTCAGCAAGATGATGGAGACGACAGACTGGCAAGAAGATTTATTGTTGGAGATATTCGGTGCAGGCAGCTGCGCCTACTTCTTGGCTACACGTGCGCTGGTCGACATGGCCTTGGGGTGGTTGGAGGCAGTGGTGGCAGCCTCGGAGGGTGCGCTGCGGGTTTGCCCGGGCAGTAGGGAGGTCACCAGCGCGGTGCGGCAAGCACGGGTGGTGGCATCAATGCGTAACAAGGGCAACACGCTCTTCAAGGCTGGGAGGTTTCGTGAGGCCTGCGCTGCGTATAAGCAAGGCCTGATCAACGAGCAGCTGAATGGGACGCTACTATGCAATCGTGTGGCGTGCCAGTGTAAGCTGGGCCCCTAGCCCCTCTCCTCCATAGCCTACTGTTAGCTTCAAATGTTACAGAAGTTGTCGCTGTCATTGCCGTCGCTAGAAGAACTAGAGGAGGAATCGTTCCTGTTGCTGCTACTCGAAGAAGCTCGACATCTACTACTATGGTGACTGCTTCTCGTTCGTTGTGTAGGAGTGGGTCTAGATATGGGTAACTTTGGATTGGTGGGGGGAGAAGGTGTTTAGAAGAAGGGCAAGCATGGCTGCTTGGTTGATGTTGCATTGGTTGTCACTCGAATGGTGGGAGCTTCGGCTTGCAAGGGAATGGGAATGGGATGAGGAGCAAGTGACTACTAACTAGTGGTGAGCTAATAGGGTGAAATTGGAAAGTAATACATGACATGCATTCCACGCGCACACCTCTATTCACACATTTATGGGTTCATTAGCATTCGTCTCACTAAAACGGAGACCTAAATATCAGGAAACATAAGTAGTGTTTTGACTACTAGCCATACTCAAATGTACATGCACTCTTCTTTCTAACGACCTAGCCTGTTGAGGAGATATTTCAGTGCATTTTTCGTTGAGGACTGTAGGATCGGAAATGGCAACAGAGGGGGGGGTGAATGTTGCCTTTTAAAAATCACCCCCAAAGTATCCACTAAAATCTCTTCTCCGATAGCTATATAAGCTATGAAGAAGGAGATTCAAGCTCTCTGGAAATCCAAACAGATCAGACACGCAAGACGAACCAAAAAGCACTGCACAAAATAAAAAACAGCAGCCACATCCTCAAGAGGCGGTTAGATCGCACTGATACACGGCCGACGCTCGAGAGCGCGCGCCTCGACCGCCATGGCGGATCGACCGCAGATTGAACGGCGGCGATCGATCGCTAGGGTTAGCGGTCTGACCGCCGTGGTTCAACCGGTCTGACCGCCATGGTTCCACCGGTCTGACCGGGCTAACTTCCAGCAAAAGTGCAGAGACGGCAGAAAATTGGCGCGGCTGAAAACTGAAACCAAAAATACTGAGAACAACTGAAATACAGAGAATTGACAGAACCCTGCTGCTCTCTTCAGGTCAAATGATTAAGGCTTCAAACTAAATAGCAAATAAACCTCAGAAATCAAGAGAATGCAGACTTAGACTGATTAAACAGGAGGAAATTGATTTTGCCAGGAAACTTACATCAAGATTAGGCAAAATCCACATTACTTGAGAACCCCTCATCTTTTGAGCCTTAAACTTCGGATTTCAACAGGAAATGATCTCACACTAGGGAAGCATAAACCTGAAGTCATCTTTTGAAGGGAAATCAAAAGCTTCAAACATGCCCTGTCTTCAAACCCTAGCATTTGTGAAACAGAGGAAATGCAGAAAACCATTTCTGTGAAGAATCTGGCTAATAAAATCTTTGCTCTCGGGAAATGGCTAGCTAAATGGCTTTGGAGTATCTCCCAGTTCAGAGCAATCCATTTTGCAGCTTCTCAAACAGAAATCAAATTAAAAATCACAGGAACACAGAACAGCAGCCAGAGCAAAACATAGAAAGGAAAGCAGGAGGCCAAATCATCTCAGGCACAGCATTTCTCATATTGATTAGGAGAGTTGAATGATTACATGAGGTGTTCTACAGCCAACACACTACATCCCCATACACAATTGAAAAGGAATGTCTACACTCTTTCTACATGCTTCTCTCCTGAGCACACGAGAGCAACCAGAACACCCACACTGAGCTCACACAAGAGAACACTGCTTGCTCGGCTTCCTTCAGCTCTCTTCTTCTCCTTTTAACAACCAGGCTCACCCTCAAAGGAGAAAAATCAAGAAAGGTTAGCCAACATCCACTCCATTTCCTCACACCCCCATGAGGCAAAAGTCAAAACAACCAATTTTGGAGGGAACCAGCCACTCCACTCATGACTTGAGTCAATTCTCCAAATTGCTCCTCAAGCACCTTCCCGGAAGCTTCCCGCAACCGACACTCTGACCGTCTGTACCTTGACTCCTCCCTGAGTCTAGACCCGGTCAGCTCCGCTGCACACGACCACACCCGGCATCCTGACCGTCTGGACCTCAGCTCCTCCCTAAGCCTAGTCCCGGTCCACCTCGCCGCTGCCCGCCGTGTCCACCTGACTCCGACGACTGGACCTCCGACTCCACCTGAGTCTAGTCCTGGTCTGTTCCGTCGCGCACGACCGCAACCGACATCCAACCATCTGGACCTCCGACTCCTCCCTGAGCCTAGTCCTGGTCCACTCGCTGTTGCCCGTCGTGTCCACCACCGGTAGCTCCAGCTCCGTTTCCTCGTCTCCCGGCTCGCAACCACCTCAGTAGTCTCGATCATCTTCAGCATCTCTGACCGTCTGGACCTCAACACCTCCTGTGCCTAGTCCTGGTCCTCCCACGCCTCATCATGACCTAGCTCCAAAGTCCTACAGCCACACAGACAAACAAACCGTCACATAGCACCGCACGAAACAACATAATCAACAATAGCATTAGAAAAAGGTACTCAACCCTGGAATACCCAAAACAAACTCAAACTCTCTAACGCAATCGTCAATTACTCATCACAAATATGGGGATACCTCCACATGGTCTCTCAAGGACCTAGTTCACACTTAGTTTCAATGTTCTATCATTATCTACACATGTTTACATATGAATTGTAGTTGATGCCTCTATTTTTTATGCGAATTATAGTTGTTTGCATACGAATTGTTAATTGTGGCTTCACTCATGTCCGACTCTATCCTAGTTATATTTTTTCCTGGGTCCGCCACTGGCCATGCCATCATCCACATCGAAGCTGTCCTCGCCTCGACAGCGCACGTTCCACCTTCGCTCTCTCATGTGTCACGTTGCCATGCCTCACACTGCAACGTCGTTGCTTGGCACATCAACCACTAGCAGCGCTCACCTATCTCGTCGCCGATTTCTCACTAGAAATCACGCCTCACCTCGTCCTACTTGAGCAGCAGCTGAGCGCCGTATCGAGCTCGTCTCCACCTCCACTTCATTCTCCCCATCTTCTCCTCCCTCACGCACCAGAGCGGAGGAGAGAGCTCGATGAGCCACCTCCTCTATTTCGTCTGCCGCTCCAGTGAGCCATGATCGCCACCATCATGCCCTTTAGCCACCATCAATAATTCAACATAACTGGTGGTAATATACGATGAAGAGAACAAAATGACTTAAATTTTCAAGTAAAAAAACAATAGATATTGTCATGTTGAAGAACAATTAAACTCAACTAGTCAAACAGTCATGGACCACTAGATTCAGTAAGATTCACTTCAAAATTTTCTCTCCGATTTGCAGCTTTGTCGTTATTCCAAAACTCAATCTAAAACACTAAGTCATAATTCTAGAATTTGATAAAAAAAAACTATCATCAAATTGAGAAATCCCTTTTCTTGAAAGAAATCCGAAAAATCGAGAGAAGATTAGAACAAAGAAGCAATACCCTACGCCCATGCACGACTCAACTCAATCCTTGCTTGCCGCCGGCGTTCATCTGCTGTCGTGCGATGTCGACCAGGAAAAGTTGCCGATCACAGCGGGTGCCGGCGTCAGGTGGTAGAAGAGGTCTATGGCGAGCGGCGGCCAGGCGAACGGGGCTGTGTTAGTGGCTCAGTGCTCCAATGAAAAAAAAATTCATTTGGACCCCTGTGCACCGCTCTGTCCTCTCCGGATCCGCCCCTGATATGCTTGCATCCTTTGATTTCCTTTCTTTATGCTGCACAGAAGACTAGACTCGAGAGTTCGTTTGCTACGGTCCAGAGAAAGTCATATGGACAGTTGAGCATGAGAGTCATTCGCACTGACAAAATCAATCTGGTGTGGTGTGCCGAATCCAGTTGAGCATGAGCATCCAATCAAATGGCAAGCTGTCCGGCAGCAGCTACCTCCCAGAAATTTCTTTCTTTTTGACACATGCGGAAAGGTCATCAGCTGCCACCTATAAAAGGCCCATCAACACCTGCATCCTTCCTCGAGCCATCAGCTGCAAACACTTGCATTCACTGCTTGCATACAAGTGCAGCACCTCAAGTAACTCAAGTTCTCTCTTCAGAGATCAAAGCCTAGTCATCATCTTCCCTAGACTACAACCATGGTTGTTCCGGTGATCGACTTCTCTAAGCTCGATGGTGCTGAGAGGGCTGAGACCATGGCGCAGATTGCCAATGGCTGCGAAGAGTGGGGATTCTTTCAGGTAAGCACATGATCATGCCCTGTAATTACCTCATGACAACATTGAATACATTGTTGAAACTTTGCTTGTATCAAAGCACAATTTTTGACTCTGGTTCTTTACTGCAATTATAGTTAGTGAACCATGGCATCCTGTTGGAGCTTCTTGATCGTGTCAAGAAGGTGTGCTCGGAAAGCTACCGTCTCCGGGAAGAGGGGTTCAGGTCATCAGAGCTGGTGCGGATGCTGGAGAGGCTCGTCCAGGCGGAGCAGCGAGGTGGTGGCCCCGGTGGACGACATGGACTGGGAGGACATCTTCTACCTCCACGACGACAACCAGTAGACGTCCAACCCGCCGGAGTTCAAGGAGACCATGCGGGAGTACCGCGCCGAGCTCAAGAAGCTCACCGAGAGGGTCTTGGAGGTCATGGACGAGAACCTTGGCCTAGAGAAGGGCCACATCGAGGCGGCCTTCACCGACGACGGCCGCCACACGCCCTTCTTCGGCACCAAGGTCAACCACTACCCGCCGTGCCCGTGCCTAGACCTCACCACTGGCCTCCGCGCGCACACCGACGCCGGCGCAGTCATCCTGCTGTTCCAGGACGATAGGGTCGGTGGCCTACTGGTGCTCAAGGACGGTGAGTGGACCGACGTGTAGCCACTCGCCAACGCCATCGTTGTCAATACTGGTGACTAGGTGGAGGTGCTCAGCAATCTGGTGTGGTGTGCCGAATCCAGTTGAGCATGAGCATCCAATCAAATGGCAAGCTGTCCAAGCAGCAGCTACCTCCCAGAAACCTCTTTCTTTTGGACACATGCGGAAAAGTTGTTGCAGCAGCCAACCTATAAAAGGTCCATCAACCCCTGCCTCCTTCTTCAAGCCATCAGGTGCAAAGACTTGCCTCCCTACTACTAGCTACTTAGTTTCCACTGCTTGCATACAAGTGCAACACCTCAAGAACTCAAGTTCTCTCTTCAGAGATCAAAGTCTAGTCATCTTCTTCCCCAAACATCAACCATGGTTATTCCGGTGACCAACTTCTCCAAGCTCGACGGCGTCGAGAAAGTCGAGACCATGGCGCAAATCGCCAATGGTTGCCAAGAGTGGGATTCTTTCAGGTAGGCACAAGATCATGCCCTATAATTACCTCATGACAACACTGAACACATTGCTGAAACTTTGCTCGTATCGAAGTGCAGTTTCCGATTCTGGTTCTTTACTGCAATTATAGTTGGTGAACCATGGCATCCCGTTGGAGCTTCTTAAACGTGTCAAGAAGGTGTGCTCGGAAAGCTACCGTCTCCGGGAGGAGGGGTTCAGGTTGTTAGAGCTGGTGCAGACGATGGAGAGGCTCGTCGAGGCAGAGCGGCGCGGTGAAGCGATGGTGCTAGTGGATGACATGGACTGGGAGGACATCTTCTACCTCCACGACGGCAGCCAGTGGTCGTCCAACCCGCCAAAGTTCAAGGAGACCATACGGGATCCAGAATCATTGCAATCAAGGCCCCGACAGTAATCATGTCATCTTTGTAGGATCCAGAATCTCAGGTGAGCAAGATAATATATACCACAATTACCGACTCAAAGTGCTTGATAGCAACAAATTGTTCATGCAGAGTATTCAACATAAAAGTTGGATACTAATGTATTTTAACATTGTGTTGTTAATTTATTATTAATATAAATCAAAGAATTTTCTATAAAAAATTAGACCATGTATCTTCAATAGCAAACCAACTATTCCTTTATTAATTGTTACACACCAAACAATTACAATTATTCCCATATTACATAACTACACAACTTGCATGAAACTATTATCTGAGTAAACTCCATTAAAAAACGAAATTTTCACTATAACACAACGGTGACCCAAATTAACTTAATTATTTTGACACATCACAAGAATATATATCCAATTAATAAATAGTTATTTATAATCTCCCTAATTTTAAGCTGCCCTGACAGCCTCGAATCTTGGCTCCTTAGCTTCAAACTTGTGCTTGGTGTACACGTCCATGTAGTCACCAAACACGTACTCCGGGTAGGCGCCGCCGTCGGCCACCGCCGGCGAGATGGACGCCTCGAACGCCGGGTTGTAAAAGGATGCGACGGAGCGGCGGTTGCCGTTGCGCAGCGGGAGGACGCGGTGCCATGCGCTGCGGTAGCGGCCATTGCTGAGCACCTCCACCTGGTCACCAGTGTTGACGACGATGGCGTTGGCGAGCGGCTGCACGTCGGTCCACTCGCCGTCCTTGAGCACCTGCAGGCCGCCGACCTTGTCGTCCTGGAACAGCAGGATGACGCCGCCGGCGTCGGTGTGCGCGCGGAGGCCGGTGATGAGGTCTGGGCGTGGGCATGGCGGGTAGTGGCTGACCTTGGTGCCGAAGAAGGGCGCGTGGCGGCCGTCATCGGTGAAGACCGCCTTGATACGGCCCTTCTCCAGGCCGAGGTTCTCGTCCATGACCTCCATGACCCTCTCGGCAAGCTTCTTGAGCTCGGCGCGGTACTCCCGCATGGTCTCCTTGAACTCCGGCGGGTTGGACGGCCAGTGGTTATCGTCGTGGAGGTAGAAGATGTCCTCCCAGTCCATGTCATCCACCGGGGTCACTGCCTCGCCGCACTGCTCCGCCTGGACGAGCCTCTCCAGCGTCCGCACCGGCTCCGACGACCTGAACCCCTCCTCCCGGAGACGGTAGCTCTCCGAGCACACCTTCTTGACGCGATCAAGAAGCTCCAACGAGATGCCATGGTTCACCAACTATAATTGCAGTAAAGAACCAGAGTTAGAAACTGTGCTTTGATATGAGCAAAGTTTCAGCAATGTATTCAATGTTGTGATGAGGTAATTACAGGGCATGATCATGTGCTTACCTGAAAGAATCCCCACTCTTCGCAGCCATTGGCGATCTGCGCCATGGTCTCGGCCCTCTCGGTGCCGTCAAGCTTAGAGAAGTCGATCACCGGAACAACCATGGTTGTAGTCTGGGGAAGAAGATGACTAGGCTTTGATCTCTGAAGAGAGAACTTGAGTTCCTTGAGGTGCTGCACTTGTATGCAAGCAGTGGAAGCTAAGTAGCTAGTAGTAGGGATGCAAGTGTTTGCAGCTGATGGCTTGAGGAAGGAGGCATGGGCTGATGGACCTTTTATAGGTTGGCTGCTGCAACAACTTTTCCGCATGTGTCAAAAAGATAGAAGTTTCCGGGAGGTAGCTGCTGCTTGGACAGCTTGCCATTTGATTGGATGCTCATGCTCAACTGGATTCGGCAGACCACACCAGATTGATTATGTCAGTGCCAATGACTTCTCTGAACCAGAACAACTTCTGTCACTGTCCATATGACTTTCTCTGGACCATAGCAATCGAACTCTCGAGTATAAAGAAAGGAAATCAAAGGATGAAATCATATTCATACTACACATATTCATACTACGAAGGGAGGCTGGTTAATATGATTTGTGTATTTTAGGGCACGTTCTTCTTTACCTGACAAATGCCACCATGCATTGCCCCCTCCTCTCGTACTCCCCCGATTTATTTCTACTTCACTTTTTATAATGAATTTAAAACTAACGAGATTAGCTGTATAAAAATTATATAATTAGATTTATCGTTAAAAATAGTTTCATAATATTACAATTTTATTATTATATCTTGGTGTAACATTATAAAAAGTATCGGTCAAAGTCGTATTTTAAATTCCGTAAAAAATAAAAAAATGGCAACTTCTCTTCTTCTTTGCAAGGGGTACTTTAATTGCCTTCCGTTTTACAAAGTACATTTCCTTAGGAATCTTTTTCACAATATAAATCTATGGGGGAAATCAGGTGTTAGGTATTGCAGGTTTACCATCGGCTACGTCAGGGAGTAGCCTGTGTCTAATCCCCAAATTGCATCAAGACAGTGCACCCTTGATGTTATTGGTCCTGTGGTAAGATGCATGTGTTAAAGTTGGTAAACAGTTAGTGTCCAAAGACATGATGTAATACGTTTGTTTTGTACTCTCAAAAAAAAATATTTTCCAAGAATTGCAGTGCAGACGATCGACCGTGCATGTTGGCCGGTGCGGCAGACTGCTGACCGTTGATTTGATGTGTATCTGCATCTACGTATGCATGTTTTGCTCAAGAACAATGTGAGGAAATTAATGTTCTGAGGCAAGCTTCTAAAGTTGACTGGTCTCTGCAAGGCTAGAATTCGGTTCACCATTGTGTTGCTTAAGAACTCAGGTTCGCCATCGTGCTGCTTAAGAATTCAGACTTCTCTCCTTAATTTTTCGCGTCCTAATCCATCCACGCCGGACCAATTAAATTGCATGCATGCCTTTCTTTTTCATCATGTGTGTCATTCGTACATGTGCCACGTGATCTAGGTTTGCTAAATTCTCGGACAAACATCACTGGTCATAAACAGTACTACCAACTAATTCATGCATGATTACTTCATGAGCTGCATGTTAGGCACAATATAACTTATATCCTTTTGTTTTTAGGCTATGATCAAAATCAAATAAATGACTTGTTCAAAACACACGAGCCTCAGTACATGCATCCATCTTCACTGCCACATGACAAGAAGAAAGATTCAAATGCTCCTCAAGGAAAAATAGACAATTTGGAATGGAAAACACTGATGCAAGAAGGTTATTTTTTTACATATACATGTTGCAGAGATTTTTTTTAGGGGTCATGTTGCGGAGATTGGCACTTTAAATATCTAATTTCCTGTTGTAGAATGATAACTAAGTGATTAATTAATTAATTCACCTAATGCCTCGTCATTACCGTCGACCTGGTGACCTCCTCTCCAATTCCCTTGAACCAATTTCAGTTATTATACCCAGGAGCTCACGCCGCCATCATCTTCCTCGGCGCCGCCATTCCTCATCCGGTGAGTTCTAGCCCAATTCCTCCCTACTAGAGCATATGTGAACCTCCCCCATCCTCCCCGAACCTCTGATTTGAGCCCTCCCTGCCTCCACGACGAGCTCGTTAGCCATGATCAGTGAACCCATATTAATTAATGATTAGTGAACATCCAATGATCAGTGAACCCATATTAATTAATGACCATAGTCGAGGGCTTTGTGGTCGGTGGTTGTAGGTTTTGCAGATTACCTTCATGGTCATAGCTACAGTACTCGATGGTCGTATGTTTTGCAGACTACTTTCATGGTCGTAGGTTTTGTAGACTGCTTTCATGGTCATAGATTTGGCAGTCTTGTTGATATTCGTAGACTTCACAGTGTACTGCTGTAAACCCTGGCGCTATGTACTGCTCTCTGGAAGTATTTGGAAGGCCCGTGTCGTCATCGGTGAACTCTTGGAGGCCGTAAGATGAAACGATATTAGTCACAATAAATATTCCGGATATACAATGTGAATATCATACCACTCGAATGTGCAGTGAAGATGAACAACGAGGAGCGGTAGTCTGTGCAGGTGGTGCCAACAGCAAAAGGGATGCATCTCGACGACGGACTTGCGACGGGAGAATGCCATAATGCTAGTGGAACACAAGGCGTAATAGAAAAATAAAATGTAGGTTCGTATGTAAGTTACCTCCTCGTCGGTACGGCAAACGGATGATCGGCGGCTAGTATTACGATGCCATGCAGACTCAGTATATTGCAATGGCTGGCCGAACTCGCTAGGTCGCGATGACCTGGCGAGTGAGCATGGTGCCCCCACTGGGTGCCTCATGTGTGCACTATGATCCATGGAACGACTGCAGTTTAGGTTGTGCATTATTTTTTTTTGGACTGCTTTAGGATGAACTTCATAATCTTCTGCAGTGTCGGTGGTGTCTCCGAGCTGCTAATGGCGGCCCCAGACATGCTTGCGATGCGCTGCGCCCGCTCCAATTGAAGTGACATACTAAACAGGTTCAGTAACGAGCAGTATGAATTTCTGAATGGAACGATAAGATATTTGAACTGTCTTACACTGTCATGCCACCGCGAAGCACTGTGGGGATCGATGGAGCGTTGTAGATGTTCCTCGTGTGTGATCTCCTTAATCACATTTGGCATGACCATGCACTTTCTTAATCCAACCACATTGAGGGGTCTAAAGATATCTCTCTTGTTATATAGGAGAGGAAAATTCTATTTTGATTGCTTATATTCCTCCACATATTTCATAGCAAACCCGAAAGGTACCTTTATTACCACCCACTTATGGAGTAGTGATTGATAACCCCTAAGCAAACTATTACACATGTAGAAAACAATAACAACCTTAGATCTAAGGATCCTACATACACTATATATGAGATCAACTGATGACACTTAAGAATATAACAATTCTCGTAGTATCTCATGATGGGTCAATCCAACATCATGTGTCCACATTATTGATTTGATATCTTATATCCATGATCCGTGAAACATGATCATCAATCAATACATGTGCTGATCTATAAATCATAATCGTCCCATATAATAATATAAGATCAGGGATAATTTAGAATAACATCAAAACATGAATAAAGAGTTTCACGAACAAGTCACATACTTGTTGATCAGTATGAAAGATATTTATTCAAGGGACAAAATAATATTTTATTCAAACATTCATAAACATAGAAGTGATACAATCATCTTCATGATTGCCTCTAGGGCATATTACTAACAATGTTTGGAATAAAGTTGTTACACCATATGAGGTTCCTATTACTGTTACTAATTTAAATAAAGCAGATGTAGATTTAAATGTTCAAGCTTGTAACTTGTTATTTTCTCGCAAAGAGTTTGATCGTGTAGCTCATATTAATTATACCCACTTAATTTGAAAAACTCTTTGTGACTATCATGAATGAACCACTAAAATTAAGAAAGTGTATAAAAATCTTTATCAAAAAGAATATTCAGATTTTGCTATGAAGCCTGGTGAATCCATTGATGATCTTTTTGCTCGTTTTGAGAAAATATTGAGTGATGTGCGTGGTGTTAATGTTATTCCTGCTGATGAAGATAATGCAACTGAAATTTTGAGATCTTTAGGTTCTGAGTGGTTGATGATTGTCACTACTATTAATCAAATTATCGATCTAGATATCTTAAACATGGATGATCTTTATTCTAGATTGAAAACCTATGAGATGGAAGCTATGCCATTGAAGATCGATAAATCTTCACCTTTAGCACTTGTGACTAACCACATGCAGGCTGCTTTGTCTAGTGCTTTGTCTTATATTTCTTTGTCTACCTTGTCTTCTTTTTCAGAAGAACAGCTCGAACAGCTTCCAGAAGAGGACTTGGTGTTGATCTCATCATGAGCATACAAGGTACTCAACAATGTGAGGATGAGGAAGCGAGGTGGCATGTCAGGACTGATTAGATGCTATGAGTGTGGCGAGCCAGGCCACATTAAGATGGATTGCCCCAAACTGAGAAGCAAGGAGGTTAAGGATGATAAGGCTCCAACTCGTCGCACTAAATTCAAGATTGATCCAAGCAAGAAGCGCAACTATCGTAGCGCGGTCAACAAAGTACTTACAGCACTTGAGGAGATTAATTTGAGTGATATTGATTCTGCGAGCGATGATGAGGACAAAAGCAAGAAGGCAAAGGAGGACTTTACAGGGATATGTTTTATGGCCAACAGTGAGGATCTCAACAATGATGATCTTTACAATGATCTTGATGAGGTAAAATATTTCTATACTAATTTATCTCGTGTTGTGCTTAGATTGACAGAAGAGATTAAAAAGTAAAAAAAATTAAAAATTATGATCTTGTTGTTGAGAGCTTAAATTCTAAAAGTTTCTATTCCTTATGATGAATCTTGTGAGTCTTGCCTAGTTTTACATTCTGAGTTAGAGACTGCTGGAACAATTAATACATCAAACTCGGCTCAACTTAGTGATGTAACTGCTAAACTTGATGAGTTAAGATTGGCACATAACTCTTGTGATGAAAAGTTAAAACTTACTAATAATAAAATTGAAAGGTTTAAGTCTAGTTCTTCTGCTCAACCTAAGGCTTGCTCTAAGTGTGATTTGCTTCAGGCTAGGCTTAATTTATCTCAGGAGTCAATCTAACAAATGCTCTATCATGAAACTCTTTCTTACTCAAACTGTCCTAAGTTTAACACTGAAATAGAAGCCCTGACTTGACAATTCAATGATTTTACTGAAAAGGAAAGATTGGCTTATTCTACTGCTTCTAAAAGTCTTGCAAATGATTCTGTTAAATGCACAACCTGTCCTATATTGGCTAAAGAGAATGAGTATCTAAAGAATACTTGAGAAGTTCTCATTTGTCAAAAAGAATTTGACCATGATTCTAGATCAATCGAAAACAAGTGCAAAAAAAATATGGTCTAGGATTTAATTTCGTTGAGCATGCTAAAAATAATCCTCCTAAGGTTGTTAAGCTTCTTGAACCTGAGAAATTTGAAGTAGAATCTGATCCTAAATAGATTATTTAAATCTACTGAGGTTGCAAAGGAATTATCTACCAAAGTGGGTGTTGTAAAGTCAATAGATAAGTATCATTGCACTCATTCTGGTAGAAATGGTCATATGGTTCAGTTGTATTTTTGGAAAGCTAAGAAGAAGAAAGACAGATTGAAAAAATGTTCCTATGTAGAGATTGTGCAGGATCCAGGAGCATACTGTCTCTTTGCATGCGCTAACCAATCATCTGTAGATCACTATGGTTCTGCTCCCTCTAATTTGTTCTCTGTAGCCCTGGGTAATTCAGCAACTGAACCTGGTCGTAAAGGTCAGTCAGCAGTCAAACCAGTCTGGCATGTGGTTAGGCGCTTAGTGGTCGAACGTCCCATGATCAGACCAGTCTGCCGCGTTGGTGGGCGCTCCATGGTCAGATGTCCCACGACCAGACCAGGGTTTCGACCAGTCGCTCTTCGTGGTCGGACTAGCGTGGTTGAATAGCGTTGTCAGTCGGTTGGTTCCTGTAGTCGATCAAGGTACTCGGTAGATTTATGACCAGGTGTCTTTGCTCGTTTAGACCAGTTGGAAGTTAGACCAGCTTTCCTCCATGGTCGGAACAGAGCAAACAGACCAGAGTTTCGATCAACTCTTTCCCGTGGTTGTTACAGCGTGGTCGAACCAGGGTTACGACCAGCTGTACAGAGGTGCTCGGAGGGGTTACGACCAGCTGTACAGAGGTGCTCTGATGGGTTATGACCAGCCAGACAGAGATGCTCAGACAAGTCGGTGAATGGACTGGTTCCTCAATGGCAGTTAGACCAGAATTTGACAAAGGCTAAACCTTCATTGAAATTTTTATCATTGCCTGCTACTGACCCTTTTCATCGAGTATCACAATATTGAATTTGTAAAGCTTACTTGACTAACCCCATTACTGTGAGACTGACATCTACTGTGATTTGAGACCCGTGAACTAGGGGTGGAGAATAGGCACTTGATTTGGTTTCAGTCTTTTGCATTATTCCTTGATTGGAACATTGGATGGTTCTTCACCTTCTCTGGGAGTTTCCATGAGACTTCACTTTCAAGTTAGACCATGTGGAAAGGTAATGTCATTTTTTCAAGTGGTCTTTTCAAGTGGTGCTTTACAAGTGGTCTCTGAACTCCTTTATAGTTTTCTCGGTATCTCTCTCAGCTTCTTGCTTCTTCTCAATTTGCTCTTTGTCTGAGTGAGATGTGATTATTCTAAGGGGGAGTATGTCGTTTGAAGTGGTGTCAGGAGCTGTGGTTATTATACATGTCATATAATTCATCAAGATTGAGCCATTGAAATTAAATGAGTAGTAGAGCTTGCTTTATCATGTTTACGCATATGTTGTGTAGCCTAGACCACAACCACTTTCAATTAATCTACTATACTTGAATTAAAACATGACTTGGCATAAGTCTTTGACTAGAGTGATTATTAATAGCACTTTGTGATGTTCAGCTAAAAGAATTAGCTTGATTATGAATCTTATTTTAAATCTTGGCTTTGAGGCTTTTATGTTTCATGTCACAATCTTTTTATGCTCACTCAAGATGTCATGTTATTCATATAAAAAAGGAGAAATTCTACAAGTGGTATCATACAAATGGTATCAAGTGAGAATTGAGAAAAAGGAAGATTGAAAAGATGTATGATTCAAGCATGCCATGGTTAAACAAAAGAAAAGCATAAAAAGTGCACAAATGAAAAGAAATATGCTTCACGCATGCCATCATTCAAAAAGAAAGTTTGCTACAAAGATAGCATTATGAAAAGAAGTATGCTACAAGCATACCACATGCTTAAAATCTAGTGTGAAGCAATAGATTGTTTATGAGACTGCTAACCCGTCTAGATTTAATGTTTGCTTCAATTTTAGGCTTTGACTTTTCGTTGTGATAACTCATTGTGCTCTTTATAATTGGTTTAGTCATTGATGAGATGCCAGTCATTGATCTAAATTGTCTAATTGTGCTAAAAGACTAGTTTTCAATCTAGCTATATGATATATGACTTTACATGATCTAGGAAGCTCTACTCACACTGATGGCTTGGTCAAAATATAAATACAAATTGACTTGTATAATCTTCAAAGCTTCTTGATCTTTACTCTCATTGCTCCTTCTTAAAATTGTTCTCTCTCTGAAAGTTTTTTGATGATTACATTGCCAAAGGGGAAGAAATTGAAGTAAGAGGAGAGATGTTTGGGGAGATTTTGAATTGGAAGATTTTTGCTTCTCTTTCAAAACGCGAATCATTTGAGAATTTTTTTAAAGTGTTATCAATGTATTCATCAAGGAGAAGATTGTTAGACCATGTGGATAGTCGTAAATAAAGATATGACGAATAATTGACATTCGTTTTGCTTTGGATTTTGTGTTTGTGAAAGACTTGGTCATTTGCAGTTGAAGAATATACCTTCGAGTGATTTTGCTCAGTTACGAGTGATCACAGACTTCAGACATCATGCTTCGACCACGGTATTGCCAAACGACCACAGACTTCAGATTCCGACCACGATAGACTTCGACCACGACTTCGATCACAGCAGGAACACGACTACAACTATGGCTGGCTTACGACCACGGCAGTTTTCGACCACGTCCAGCTTTCGACCACAGCAGCTGTTGACCACGTCTGGCTTATGACCACAGCAGCTTGCGACTACGGCTAGCTTTGACCATAGCAGTTGTTGACCATGCCGGCTTATGACCATGGCAGCTTTCGACTATGGCAGTTTTCAACCACGTTTAGCTTTCGACCACAGCAACCGTCGACCACATCTAACTTACGACCACGACAACTTTCGACCACGGCAGTACGACTTCAACTTTTCGACCATGGTAGTACGACTATGGTTTTACGACCACGGCAGGTAATCATAACTACATTACTCTTTCATGGTCGTAGCTATAGTACTCGATAGTTGTAGACTTTACTAGTCATACTTGATAGTCAAGGGCTTTGCGGTCGGTGTTCGTAGGTTTTGCAGACTACCTTCATGGTTGTAGCTATAGTACTCGATGGTCATGGGTTTTGCAGACTGCTTTCATGGTCATAGGTTTTGCAGACTGCTTTCATGGTCGTGCTTTTGCAGACTGTTTTCATGGTCATAGGTTTTGTAGACTGCTTTCATGGTCATAGATTTAGCAGTCTTGTTGATACTTGTAGACTCCACAGTCTGATGTTCTATCTTCAGTAGTCAGAGGCTTAGTGATCAATTGTCGTATGCTTCACGGTCAGTACTCATAGACCTTCATGGTCGATACGAGTGCTTCACTCTTGAGATCTTCGAGTACATTGAGTATTCGTGTTGGGCCAGTGGTTGACTGGTCGGTGAGTGGTGGTCGATGATGGATGGTCGTTGCTTGAGGTACTCATAGTCGGAGGACTCGGTACTCGCTGGAAGTGGTTTCATGATCACGGTAAGTGGTCGGGTGTTGGAATGTTGTCTGTACTCGTAGGTTTCGAGTACGAGTTACAACTGTGATTTCTAATAGATACTCAGCAGTCGGTACTCGGTAGTCGGTATGGTTTTCGAGTACTTGTGGACTAGAGTACTCTATGTTAGCGGTCGTATTGTGTGGTCTGAAGGTCTGTTCCAATGAGTGATAGACTCTGTGTTGTCGTAAATGACCTGCGAGGTGGGTGTAGGTTGTGTGGTTCTTGACCGGGGTAGACAAGAGTGTGTTTTGCTAATGTGTTGTACAGGGAGATATTTTCTTTAGTCTTTGCATGTATAGGTGGGCATGGAGGTGACCATGATCGGTGATGAGGAGAACTGGGACTAGGAGGGGGTAATCTGAGGTCCAAGCAGTCGGGATGTCATGCGAGGTGGTCGAGCTCATGCTGGAGCACATGGAGGTCAAAGGTGGATGGTGCGTGGAGGCGTGGAGACAATCACGGTCGGTGATGAAGAAGACCGGGACTAGGAGGGGGTAATATGAGGTCCAGGCGGTCAGGTGGTCACACGAGGTGATCGGGCTCACGCGAGAGCACGCGGTGATGGTGCACGATGGAGATACAAGAGGGGATATCCTGGAGGCTTTGTTATGTGTGTCGTATGAGCTGTGGATGGAATCCATGATTTATACGAGGTGGTTAAAACCCATATTAGGAAGGATTTAGGGTCCCTTGATTTGAGGAAGAGATAAATATCGTGTCCAGGGGAGAGGGACATGGTTTTGAGGTGTTTGAATTGAACACACCTTGTGCACTGGCCTATAAAAGCAGGGGATGTTGTAGGTTAGGATACAGAGTTTTAGGGCTTTCATGGAGAAGGTTTTTAGGGATGCCGTGAGGCGCTTTGTTTCACTAAGATTTGGTTTCTATTTCTATTGCTTCTATTATACAAAAATTACTCAATTTCATTATAACTTGGTTTAGTTAAAATGCTAGGTCTCAGGCCTTCAATATAATATATTTCAAATATGTCTTTTAGCGAATAAAAGAACCACGAGCCTTCCCTTGTTGATCCTTGCATATGTTATAATTGTGTTATGTATAGTGGCTTGCTGAGTGCCTTTATACTCACTGTTGCACAATTACTATTATTCAATAAATGAAGAAGAAGACCCTGCTAGTGATTAAAGGCGTTGGTAGGAGTTGGAAGAAGAAGAGCCTAAGACTACGTCGCAAGTTCGAATCGACTGCCTCTAGGTATATCTTGAGGGTTCCACTAAGATTTGGTTTCTGTTTTTGTTGTAGATGTTTAAAGGTTTTGGGCTGATCGGTCATTCTAGAAGTCAAAACACGTAAGGACTATTTATGTATTACTTAATATTTTTGTGGTTACACGCCAAACAGTAGATCGCAGAGCTTCGGGGTGATCGAGGCATGGTCCTCCACTTGGGACGATAGGGCTGGGCATTCGGTCTATTCGGTCTATTCGGTTCGGTCTATTCGGTCTTTGGAAAATTCGGGTTCTAAAAAATGAGGACCGAATTTCTCAGAAAAAAAACAAGGACCGAACCCAAATAGACCGAATTTTTTGTTCGGTCTATTCGGTCCACCGAATTGACCGAAATAAGATGGGGACCCTTGTCACCCCTCAAAATCTTTGTAAATTGTAATGAGCTAAACAAAACAAATAATATTCATGCATAAAGCAATGAGTAGTCAGCTAGTAAATAGATGATAGACACATCAAATAAGTACATACATCACATATTAAGTTCATGAATTCAAGAGACAAGAGACATATCAAATAATTCGGGTTATTTGGTCTATTCGGTTTTGTAGGCCAAAACCGAACCCAACCCAAAACCGAATTAAATGAAAATATTGACCGAACCCGAACCCCGAAACCCGAATAGACCGACAATTCGGTCTATTCGGGTCCGGTTCGGTTCGGTTTTCGGTTTTCAGGTTTAAAGTGCCCACCCCTATGGGACGATGCTTGCCCCGTACCTGCACCAGCATCAGGGGCCCTCTTCGGCGCCTGCTGTGGCTCTGGGCCCAATCACCATGGTGCACTGCTAGCACGGGGGTAGGGGGCCTTCGACTGTTGGGTCCACTGCCCTATGGTCGTGACTCCTTTCTTCACTTCCCAAGGCAAGCACCACCTTCCTCTTCAGAGCCATCAATCTCGCAGGTGGTTCGGTGGTGCCGGCAACTCGAATGTGACTCATGGCTCTTACACCGATCCCCATAGACGGTGCCAACTATTGTGGCTACATGTCAAATAGTAGATAGCAAAGCTTCGGAGGGTGCACGAACCTAAGACTCGAATGAGGGGAGAAGAGTAGAATAGGTCCACAATGGTTGATTTGCTTATTGTGAGATATGTGTTAGATATCCAATGAATTTGTTGTATGCACTAGCTACTAATTCAAGGATTAGTGCTATTATACACAGAAGATTCAGGGTTGCAAATTGAGGCCTCGACAGTAATCATGTCATCATTGCAGGATTAAGAATCTCAAGTGAGCAAGATAAAGAAGTTTAGCACATTTACAAACTCAAAGTGCTTGATAGCAACAAATTGTTCGTGGAGGGTATTCAACACAAAAGTTGGATACTCATGTATTTTAACATTGTGTTGTTAATTTATTATTAATATAAATCACAGGATTTTCTATAAAAAAAACATTTAAACCAGTATCTCCAATAGCAAACCAGATATTCCTTTTTAATTATTACACACCAAACAATTACAGTTAGAGAAAAACTGAAGAACGGAATACCGTTTGGACGGGATGGGAGACCGTCATTGGATCCAAGTCGCGCATGAATCTCAAAGCAGCACTATATTACTCTCTCCGCTCGCTCCTGCAGTCGCTCGCTCCCTCTCCTTCTCCCCGCTCCCTCTTGTTCTCACTCCCTCTCACCGCTGCATCCCCTCAGTTTCCTCCATCCTCGGCCCTGTTGCACGCTGGATTCGATAGCCTGGAGGGGCATCGCCGCCGGATCTAGCATCGGAGAAGGGAAATCTAGCTCCCCACGTGGGTTCACCTTTCCCCTGGCATAGAAGGACGTCAGGGGGAGGTAGCGGCGCAGCGGTGGGAAATAGCAAGGCGATGGGCGGGGTAGGAGGGCAGAGCCAGAGGACGGTGACAATGGTGGCTATGGCAGTTAAGTTGGGCGGGGCGGCATGGCACAGCGGGGAGGGGAGGGGTTAGGGGGCAGTGCATTGAGGCAGCATGACACCGCCAACCACAGGTGGTGGTGGAGGGGGCAGGGGGATGGCAGTGGGGGCGCACGGAGTTGCCCAGGGCAGTGCCACAACAGTGGCCGGTGATGAGGTATTTCTCTTCTTCCTATACGGTTAGAATCATTTCTAACGGTATACCGTGCGCTAGCACCACTCTTACCGTTATTCCCATATTACATAGCTACACAACTTGCTTGAAACTAATTTTGTAAGTAAACTACATTGAAAACAATTTTTCACTATAACACAATAGTGACCCAATTAACTTAATTATTTTGATATTTCACAAGAATATATATATCCAATTAATAAATAATTATTTATAATCTCCCTAATTTTAAGCAACCAGTGGCCGTCCAACCCGCCGGAGTTCCAGAATCATTGCAATCGAGGCCCTGACAGTAATCATGTCATCTTTGCAGGATCCAGGATCTCAGGTGAGCAAGATAATGTATACCACAATTAAAGACTCAAAAGTGCTTGATAGCAACAAATTGTTTGTGGACGGTATTCAACATAAAAGTTGGATACTCATGTATTTTAACATTGTGTTGTTAATTTATTATTATTATAAATCAGAGAATTTTCTGTAAAAAAATTAAACCAGGTATCTCCAATAGCAAACCAACTATTCCTTCGTTAATTGTTACACACCAAACAATTACAATTATTCCCATATTACATAGCTACACAACTTGCATGAAACTATTATCAGAGTAAACTCCATTAAAAACAACTTTTTGACTATATTTTGACACATCACAAGAATATATATCTATTTAATAAATAATTATTTATAATCTCCCTAATTTTAAGCTGCCTTAACAGCCTCGAATCTTGGCTCCTTAGCCTCAAACTTGTGCTTGGTGTACACGTCCATGTAGTCGCCGAACACGTACTCCGGGTAGGCACCACCATCGGCCACCGCCGGCGAGATGGACGCCTCGAATGACGGGTTGTAGAAGGACGCGACGGAGCGGCGGTTGCCGTTGCGCAGCGGGAGGACGCGGTGCCACGCGCTGCGGTAGCGGCCATTGCTGAGCACCTCCACCTGGTCACCAGTGTTGACAACGATGGCGTTGGCGAGCGGCTGCACGTCGGTCCACTCGCCATCCTTGAGCACCTGCAGGCCGCCGACCCTATCGTCCTGGAACAGCAGGATGACGCCGCCGGCGTCGGTGTGCGCGCGGAGGCCGGTGATGAGGTCTGGGCGCGGGCACGGCGGGTAGTGGCTGACCTTGGTGCCGAACAAAGGCGCGTGGCGGCCGTCGTCGGTGAAGGCCGCCTTGATGCGGCCCTTCTCTAGGCCGAGGTTCTCATCCATGACCTCCATGACCCTCTCGGCGAGCTTCTTGAGCTTGGCGCGGTACTCCCGCATGGTCTCCTTGAACTCCGGCGGGTTGGACGGCCACTGGTTATCGTCGTGGAGGTAGAAGATGTCCTCCCAGTCCATGTCGTCCACCGGGGTCACTGCCTCGCCGCGCTGCTCCGCCTGGACGAGCCTCTCCAGCGTCCGCACCGGCTCCGACGACCTAAACCCCTCCTCCCGGAGATGGTAGCTCTCCGAGCACACCTTCTTGACGCGATCAAGAAGCTCCAACGGGATGCCATGGTTCACCAACTATAATTGCAGTAAAGAACCAGAGTCAAAAATTGTGCTTTGATACGAGCAAAGTTTCAGCAAGGTATTCGACGTTGTCGTGAGGTAATTACAGGGCATGATCATGTGCTTACCTGAAAGAATCCCCACTCTTCGCAACCATTGGTGATCTGCGCCATGGTCTCGGCCCTCTCGGTGCCATCGAGCTTAGAGAAGTCGATCACCGGAACAACCATGGTTGTAGTCTGGGGAAGAAGATGACTAGGCTTTGATCTCTGAAGAGAGAACTTGAGTTCGTTGAGATGCAGCACTTGTATGCAAGCAGTGGAAGCTAAGTAGCTAGTAGTAGAGATGCAAGTGTTTGCAGCTGATGGCTTGAGGAAGGATGCAGGTGTTGATGGGCCTTTTATAGGTGGCAGCTGATGACCTTTCCGCATGTGCCAAAAAGAAAGAAATTTCTGGGAGGTAGCTGCTGCCGGACAGCTTCCCATTTGATTGGATGCTCATGCTCAACTAGATTCGGCACACCACACCAGATTGATTATGTCAGTGCCAATGACTTCTCTGAACCAGAACAACTCTGTCACTGTCCATATGACTTTCTCTGGACCGTAGCAAACGAACTCTCGAGTCTAGTCTTCTGTGCAGTATAAAGAAAGGAAATCAAAGGATGAAATCATATTCATACTACAAAGGGAGGCTGGTTAATATGATTTGTGTATTTTAGGATACGTTGTTCTTTACCTGACAAATGTCGTCATGCTTTTTTCCCTTCCTCTCGTACTCCTTTTGTTCTTTTTTATTTGACTTTTTAGAATCCGTGACGTCAATTTTCTGTAATAAATTTAAAACTATCGAGATTAGCTATACAAAAATTATATCATTAGATTTATCGTTAAAAATACTTTCGTAATATTACAGTTTTATTATTATATCTTAGTGTAAAGTTATAAAAAACAACGGTCAAAATTGTATTTTAAAGACCATAACAAATAAAAAATATCAACTAAAAAAGAATAGAGGGAGTACTTCTCTTCTTCTTCTTTACAAGGGGTACTTTAATTGCCTTCCGTTTTACAAAGTACATTTCGTCAGGGTGATGCACTGCACCCTGAAACCACCATGACGAGGTGTATCTGCATCCACGTATGCATGTTTTGCTCAAGAACAATGTGAGGAAATTAATTTTCTGAGGCAAGCTTCTAAAGTTGACTGATCTCTGCAAGACTAGAATTCGGTTCACCATTGTGTTGCTTAAGAACTCAGGTTCACCATCGTGCTGCTTAAGAATTCAGACTTCTCTCCTTAATATTTCGCGTCCTAATCCATCCACGCCGGACCAATTAAATCGCATGCATGCCTTTCTTTTTCATCATGTGTGTCATTCGTACATGTGCCACGTGATCTAGGTTTGCTAATTTCTCGGACAAACATCACTGGTCATAAACAGTACTACCAACTAATTCATGCATGATTACTTCATGAGCTGCATGTTAGGCACAATATAACTTATATCCTTTTGTTTTTAGGCTATGATAAAATCAAATAAATGACTTGTTCAAAACACACGAACCTTCGTACATGCATCGATCTTCACTGCCACATGACAAGAAGAAAGATTCAAATGTTCCTCAAGGAAAAATAGACAATTTGGAATGGAAAACACTGATGCAAGAAGGATTTTTTTTCTTTTGCATATGCATGTTGCAGAGATTTTATTTTAGGGGTCATGTTGCAGAGATTGGCACGCTGAATATTTAATTTCCTGTTATAGAATGATAACTAAGTGATTAATTAATTAATTCACCTAATGCCTAGTTCAACATGATCACCTCCATTGCAGGTCAAGGTGATTTGAGACATTTGCCTGCCTGCCTGCCTTTTCCTTGGTCTTAATTGGCCCTCTATATCTTTTTACAATGCACAGTTCTTGTGCACCCTTTCCTTTCTAGACGGCATCATGCGACGACTAGATGCTGATTACAACTAACAGGGAAATTTCACAACAGCTGGCAGTGAGAAGGTGCAGAAATTTGATCTCAAGTCCATATGCAGTTGCTACTTGCTACTGAGTTCATGGATAAAACCACACTAAGAAAGAGCATAAGTAAGGCCAAACTAACCTTCAAAGCAATCAAAAGTAGGAATCGTGGAGGAATTCTTCAGGATCTGTATAGTTCTTATAAAATTTCTGCGTTCCAAAAGGACCCTAAAATCTTTGTTCATATCCAGAATGGAAACAAAAGGGAAGGGGAAACTAAACTTTCAGTTTGGTACCTCACAATCACATGGCCAATTCCTTTGGTCCCCAATGGCAGATGGAGGCAGTGACTGGGATTCGAGTATTTTACACACTTTCAGAAGAAGAAAAAACAGTTCCAAACAGACCCTAAAATCTTTGTTCATATCCAGAATGGAAACAAAAGGGAAGGGGAAACTAACCTTTCATTTTGGTACCTCACAATCACATGGCCAATTCCTTTGGTCCCCAATGGCTGATGGAGGCAGTGACTGGGATTCGAGTATTTGACACACTTTCAGGAAGAAAAAAAAAGGAGGAAAGGAGCATCTATTGTAGTCCACTGGGCATTCAATGGATCAGCTAGAGACGAAAGGAGAGGACAAATCTGAATTCACAAGCGCGCGCACACACACACACACACAGGAATCCAATTCTGGCCTCACAAAGTCCGACGATTTTCCTCACATTTTCCTTGAGAAAAAGAAGCAAAGAACATTAACATACTCGGGACCATTGGTTCTGATAAGATGCGGCAATTTTATTTTAAAGAGAATTTTTTGTACCTTCCAATTTCCATGGACTGTTACGGGGTGCGAAACTTCGGAGCAGCGCCGCTGGAAGACGCCGAGTTTAAGGCCACATATACTTGATGGAAACTGAGCAAAGACTTGCAGATATTTCCACGGTAGAAGTCGTAAAGAAATGGGGAATATGGTCGAGGAATTGGCAGAGTTTTGGTTGTTTTCAGAGATTGTGATTGGTAATATGATGACAGAGTTTCTAGCCGACACAAGCTTTAAGACCAAAGATAGCAATAGAGAGCTAGATGGTGCCTATTTTTCTCTAAGTATTTCTTAGTTTTTACTCCAATAGCTATAAAAAGCTATTAAGATCAAGAGTAAAGAATAAATCAACAGAGACTAATTTGATAAAGAAAAACTAGTGTGGTCATCCAAGATTAGAGTGATCGAGATAAGACTAATGTGGTCATAGAAGACCAGTGTAATTGTACAATACCAGTGTGGTCAAAGTAAGGCCATAGTGGTCAAGATAAGACCAGTGTGGTCATACAAGATCAGTAATGTCGAAATAAAGCCAGTGTGATCTTACAAGACTAGTGTGATCATATAAGACCAGTGTGGTCGAAATAAGATACATCTCTACTGTATGATGTATGAGCCATCTTGCCACGTTTGCTCCCGCGTGTGGAAGTATGAAAGTATGATACGAACCTTCATTCAGTCATGCATTCCTGAGTCAAGGCTATATCCAGCTGCCTAGCTATGTGATCGATGTTAGCTCACATGTCACATTGACAGGTACAGAATCTGGTCAGCATATTTATTTCATGGAAATGCAAATACCAATTTGCCACAAGCATCCAACGGGTTGCTACTTGCTACTGCCCAGAAGCTTCACCTCAAGAGGCAGATGACAGGCCAGCTAGCTCCAGTGCCCTGTGTTGACCAGATTTTCATGGCTTGTGCTATATATCAGCCCAGCCCATCCATAACTCCCCAGCTCAAGCCATCATCTAGCTGCAAACCTGCACTCAAAACATCAGCAGCTGCATACACACTTCGAAACATCATACTTTCTTTGGAATCCACTCATCTTCTTCCTCAGACATCAACCATGGTTGTCCCGGTGATCGACTTCTCCAAGCTCGATGGTGCCAACAGGGCCGAGACCATGGCTCAGATCGCCAATGGCTGCGAAGAGTGGGGATTCTTTCAGGTAAGCACAAGAATGAATATCCATAGCTCATGACAACATCACATTCCTGAAGATATCAAAGATGGCATTGTTACTCACAAATCTTGATGTGTTGATGCAATTGCAGCTGGTGAACCATGGCATCCCGATGGAGCTTCTTGATCGCGTCAAGAAGGTATGCTCAGAGAGCTACCGTCTTCGGGAGGAGGGGTTCAGGTCGTCGGAGCCGGTGCGGACACTGGAGAGGCTCGTCCAGGCGGAGCGGCGCGGCGAGGCGGTGGCCCCGGTGGACGACATGGACTGGGAGGACATCTTCTACCTCCACGACGACAACCGGTGGCCGTCCAACCCGCCGGAGTTCAAGGAGACCATGCGGGAGTACCGCGTCGAGCTCAAGAAGCTCACCGAGAGGGTCATGGAGGTCATGGACGCGAACCTCGGCCTGGAGAAGGGCCGCATCAAGGCAGCCTTCACTGATGACGGCCACCACGCGCCCTTATTCGGCACCAAGGTCAGCCACTACCCGCCGTGCCCGCGCCCGGACCTCATCACCGGCCTCCGCGCGCACACCGACGCCGGTGGTGTCATCCTACTGTTCCAGGATGATAGGGTCGGCGGCCTGCAGGTGCTCAAGGATGGCGAGTGGACCGACGTGCAGCCGCTCGCCAACGCCATCGTCGTCAACACCGGCGACCAGGTGGAGGTGCTCAGCAACGGCCGCTACCGCAGCGCGTGGCACCGCGTCCTCCCACTGCGCAACGGCAACCGCCGCTCTGTCGCGTCCTTCTACAACCCAGCGTTCGAGGCGTCCATCTCGCCGGTGGTGGCCAACGGCGGCGCCTACCCAAAGTACATGTTCGGTGACTACATGGACGTGTACACCAAGCACAAGTTTGAGGCTAAGGAGCCAAGGTTCGAGGCCGTCAAGGCTGCAAAGACAGCTTAAAATTAAGGAGATTAAATCTTATTTATTTATTAGTTGGATATACTATCCTTGAAAAGTAGGTTAAATATGGGTCATCACATACAAAAAGAGTTCAATGTTTAGTGTTATGGTGTGTTAGTGAGAATAACAAGCCTGTTATTTGGTATAGGATAGAATTAAGCACACGCACACCCATTTCTTGGGTTCTTTCATACTCCTAAATACATAGTGACCGAAAGATTTGTACCATTCTGGTTTACATCATCCAATGAATGCAATCCCTTCCTGCTTGAGGAAAAAAATGTTGTTTGAATTCTTGAATTAGTGTCTACATCTTGCTGTTTAAGTAACCAGAAACGCCCCCAAAACTAAGGGGGGTCGACTCTGATTTCCCTCTGAAAACTGGTCAAAAACTGGAGGGTTTTTTTCTTCAAAAATTTTTAAATGTTAACTTTTCGGTGTTCTTTTTTGAAAGTTTGAAGTTCAAGATAAATACTTGAAGAATGTTGATGTAGTACTTAGTTGAAAAGAAAGGGGTTGGAGGGTGGAGAATACTGAAAACCGGTAGACAGCGGGTTCTGGTTTGTCAATAACCGTCGGCTTTCAGAACTTTGATTATATGTACACGATCTGTTGAAAAAAAATACATTTTCATACATAGAACTTATTTTTAGAATCTTGTTTTTCTAATGAGTGTTGAATTCCATGCCAACTCTATGCGGACCACCATTTGTGCGCATCAAAATCATTCCATGTGGCGACGGCGACGCTGCGTGCCTTGCAACTTGTGGCCACAAGAGAACAAGATGCTAGCTAATCCATACCTACACACTCATGGAGTGAGTGAAAAAAGCTTCTATGGATGCAGTACTGGTCAGGGCTTTCAATACCGGTCTTTTTTTTTTACCGGAGGGGACAGATACAAGAAAAAAAATCCCGATAATCAAAAATTTTCGGTGATTTTCGGCCCGAAAATTTTAAATAAAATTTGAATGTCAAAGAAATTTCGGCTGAAAATCGGTTCAAAATATCAGCCAAAATTTTAGAAAACCAATTTCAGCAACAAAAACCTTCCATATTTGACAAAATTCATGCAAAATAATTTTTTAGAGCTAGTTTGCAATTTTACTGATTGCAGTATAGTCGATAAATTCGATAATCGGTTGATTATCAGAACCATGGTTCTGATCCACAAGAGAACAAGATGCTAGCAAATAGCTATCCACATTCAACACACTCATCGAGTGCTTGCATTGCACCAAACAGTGTACCCGATTACACGTCGATAGTGTCTTAAAGGCCTGTTTGGGAGAGCTCTACCAGCTCCAGATCCACCTAGAAGGTGAATCTGGAGCTGGATCCACCGTGGAGCAGCTCCATCGTGGATTCCAGATTCGTCAAAGTGTTTGGTACAGCTCCACCTCCCTCTCTATCTCACTTCCACCTGGGCCTCACGCGTCAGGGGGCAAAATGAAAAAAAAAGAATTCCTGGCCGGCAGAGCACGGCGTGCACGGCACGCACGGCGGTGGCGGGCACGCGCAGCACAGAGAGGAGGAGGCGAGCGCGGTGGGGGCAGAGGAGGAGGCCGAGCGCGCGGTGGGCGGCGGAGGCCGGTGAGAGGAGGAACCGAGCGCGCGGCGGTCGGAGAGGGAAAGAGGTGTGGTGTGCGCAAGCACGAGCGAGGTATAGGGAGCTCACGGTGTGGTCGGTTGACGGAGGAACGGAGGTGAGCCGCAGCGAGCGACGCGGTGTGGCGGTCGTTGTGGCGGGAAGCTTAGGCGCGAGGGCGCGACCGACCACGGGGTGGCTTCGGGACACCGAGGGGCAGCTCCTGCCGCGAGAAATCGGCCTGGGACCGCTTGAGGAGGGGGCGGTGGCGGTGGCGGCGAGGCGGAGAATAAGCGTGCGCAGTGGATTCAAGTGGTGATTTCTCAATTCATTGCGTGGGGAGGCATCTCAAGGAGGAAGAAGGCGTGGGCGTCACAGGCGAGGAGGAGGGCGAGGGCGTGGAGCGAGGAGACGAGGCCGGCGAGAGGAGGGGAGGGGGAAGCGGAGCTAGTGCTAGCGGGGATGGATACAGCGGAGGTGAGGAGGAAGGAGAAGGTTTAGGCGTTGGGGAGGAAGGAGGAGGAGGAGGAGGCGGAGGAGGGGAAGAGGCAGAGGCGCGAAGAGGGAGGCCGAGGAGGAGGAGCGGAGGAGGAGTTGGGGAGGCGGTCGGCGAGGAGGGAGGAGGTCGCATGCGGAGAAGAAGAATGAAATAGAATGAACCGTTTTTTGTGTGTAATCAGTGGCATGGTGGGTAATTTTCTCCAACTCCACCAACTTGAGTTTGGTGGAGCACCCCTTGAGGTGCTCCACCAATTTGGTGAATCTGGAGTCAGATCCATGGTTTTGGTGGAGCAGATCCACGATGGAGCTGCTGGAGCTAGAACTGTTTGGCTAGCAAAATTGAATCCGGATCTATTTTTTTGTGAATCTGGAGCTGGTGGAGCTCTCTCAAACAGGCCCTAACTTGCACATATATGTCGAACTTCCAATCATGCATGCATGCATGCATGCATGTATGTATGTATGTATGTATGTATGTATGGAAGGAATTATTATGGAGACGACCCTCACGCGGGGTTGGGAAAGACTTGAGTCTGAAAGAGGCATATACTGCATAGAGTGGGATAACCAAAGAGAGGTAACGAAGGCAGAAGACGTTTGTGGCTTATATACACACAAGGGATTTCTCATACACCACCAATCTTTTCTGCGTTAATCCTGTGATTATAATGTAGGGTTCACAGTACACCCCACAAAACCATACAACTAATTAACTATAGGCTAGCTAGCAACTGAATATGGGGGAGAGAAAAAAAATAATCACATATGCTACAAGTTTAGGCAATAAATATGGTGTAAGCATCTTTCCTTATCCTCTCAAAGGGAAAAATAGTAAACCCCCCCCCAATAGCCCTTATGAATGTTGACATATCATCCCCAGGATACATCCATTAAGCAAAATCAATACCTCACATCTAAAACAAAATTTCAATATACTAAGAGAGAATCAGTAATATCTATATCTCTACTCCTTAAAAGTACGAGTTGGTGGTATATCGTCCATACTCCACTGGCCTTCCCCTCATTTTTCCTTGCGCCGACATGTGGGCCTAGAGTCTCAGCATGGAAAATGCTCGCATCGCCCCTTCCAAAGCCAAGTGTCCTCCCAAATCGTCTCCTCCGCTCCCAACTCCCAACAATAGCAGTCTTCGCTGCCTCGGCTGCATCCATGCTGCCCCGCTCCTTCCCCCTTTCATCTTGTAAGGCATCGGTGCCCGGCCGCCGCCCGATCTTCTACTCCACCTCATCCCTAGCCCTAGCCGCAGCCCACCGTGCCTCCGACCCCTCCCCCGCCGCATCAATGACGCATGCTACGCCCCTTGCTATGCCTGTACTTGGCCGGATCTGGTTAGCCTCATTCTGCTCCGCTCATCCCATGCCACCGATTGCTCCGCTCGTCTGCCCCCGATCTTCTACTCCACCTCATCCCTAGCCCTGGCCGCAGCCCACCGTGCGTCCAACCCCCTCCCCCACCGAAGCCGCATCAACGTCGTGCGCTATGCCCCTACAACGCCGGCGCTTGGCCAGATTTGGTCAGCCTCGTTTTGCTCCACTCGTCCCATGCCACCGATTGCTCTGCTCGTTCGCCACTGATCTTCTACTCCACCTCATCCCCACCCCTGGCCGCAGCCCACCATTCCTCTGAGCCCTCCTCTGCCGTAGCCGCATCAACGCCACGCACTATGCCCCTTGCAACACCGCCGCTTGGTTGAATCTAGTCGAGATCTGCCACGTCGCCTTGCAACACCACCCCCAATTCCATGTCGCCGCCCACCCATGTGCTCTGACCCCTCCCCGCAATAGCTACATCAACCACGCATGCTACGCCCCCTGCAATGTCACCTCTCTCGAGATGTTGTCTGTGTTGGCGACATATGGGTGGTCCAATTGACGATGGATGGGCCTTCACACTCCTTCATCGGCGTGACAGTAGGATCAAGGGCGCAGCAATAGCCGACCATGGCAACGGAAGTTCAGCATGGGTTGTGCTGTAGAGCAACTGCAGCCTCAGCATTTAAAAATTGAGCAATTATTGCATCGATCATGGCGTAAGACTCGACAGTTGTAGTTGCGTACATGTTTGAATGGCAATTGCATTGAGGTAACATACTTCCCTATTTAATCCTCTTGATTACCACAATGTCAAGCCCAAGGCAGCCCGTGCCTTTTCCCTAGCCAGTCGTGCTACGCTCTCCCACGCCTTCTCGACTTTGGTCAGGCGCCATTGCCGCGCCAGCCCATGCACTATGCTGAATTGCCTTCCCCACCCTATTTATGACCCCGAGCCCTTCCATTAAGACACACCGATGCCCAGTAAACCCCGCCACACTCCTAGTTGCCCCAACGACCCCACACCGCCGACGATCATCGAAAGACCCCAAAGTAAGCCAATTTCCATTTCTTGTTATTCAGTCAATTACTTTTCAATTGCATTCACCCGTAGCACCCTTATGCTCCTAGGAACACCATCGAACCATTGCCATAGCTTCCCGAGCCCCCTTCTTCCCGGTCACCGAAGTTCATCGCCTGGCTGAAGACCATCACTGTGGGCAGCCCAACTCAGAGATCCTCGACCCGAGCCGTCACTTCCCTAAGCCTCCCCTACTCCCAGTGATGCCTAAACGCTAATGTTATTGTCCTATTAGCTTAGCCATACCTCCTATGCCATTCAAATGTCCCGAGAGCATCTCACCTCGCTACCGGTGATTGCCTGCTTTCCAGCCACCACCGACCCCAAAAATAAAATCCCCTAGGCTCCAGAAACCCAACCATGGCCTCTGATGCCGTCGCAAACCATCATAGCACCGCCAACCGCCATCGCTTTCTTCCCCTGTTCTTTGACTCTATAGTAAACCGGAGAGAAGAAAATGAACAATAACATCATGGGCCAAATAGTAAAAAGATCGTGTTACTATAGCTTAACAGGTTGGCCTTTCAGTGTGCAACATTGTAGCAATCAGATTAGGCGTGAACAGTAGAAGATCCATGATGAATAGTACCCAGGCCCGTAATGAACAGTACCCACACCCATTACTATTCACAAAACCCTAACACACACACACACACACACACACATATATACATCCATTTCGATCGTTTCGAGCTTGTCTACCCATTTCTCAACTCCGTTTCCCCATATCAGATACCAATAAAATCCGAGCCCAGCTAAACACCATATCGAATTCTAAATCCAATACGGTCCAAACTTTTACTATACACTGAAACTTATACATGTATTCATCTTAACCATTGAGCCATAAAGTCCATTCTCAACTATATTTAGCCTGAATATAATAAAACCCTAGCCAAACCAAATGCCATTGCAAACCCATGTCAATACCGTTTCAACCATTACTACCCGCCGAAATCCTAAAAACATTTACATACCCATTTTGATCGTCTTAAGCTTGTCTACACCATTCCCAGCTCCATGTCGCCATCCTAAACTCTAATAGAGATCTAAACCACCTAGATGATACATCGCCTCCAAACCTAATACCATCTATACCCGCAGCTATTCGCAGAAACCCAAATAACACCTATATACTTCTTCGACCATCTCGGACCTATTTAGCCCAATCCCAACTCCGTTCAGCCAATCCAAGCACGACTTAAACCCTGACCACTCAAACCTATTTTCCTTGTCATTTGGTTATTTATTTGTGTTTTGTTCCCATCTTGCATTCCGCAAACCAACAACTTATTTGCATTCGTGTTCTGCGCTAGTATTCAGACCACACGAGTTGGTCAACAGAAGAGCTACAAGAGCAATTCAAGGAGTCAGTGTCCAACCTAAAGACTACAAAAAAATAGGGATTGGACAAAGAGGCGAGTCATGTATTTTTTTTATCATATTGAACCTACAATCCTTTAATTATTTAATTATCAATATTTTCATTATGTTATTTACGCACTGTTATTTCTTGTACAATAAATGTTTAGAATAACATGATACTATTTATGTCCTACCACCTGAAAAAGCCCAGTTCAATTTGATGACCATATTCACCTTGACAAGATTTTGTATTATTATAAATGCTACTTAAATAATCATGGTAGATCAAGAACTCATCGGTTTTATACTACTAAGAGACTTGGCACTTTGCCGATAGAATTTTAAAATAGTTCTAGGATAAGGAGGTCTCATGGGAAGCCACGAGATGGTTGGGTCCCATGACCTTGTTCTAAGGTGGAGGCTTGGACTGGAAAAGTGGTAGTGCGGATGGGCACTGAAAAAGGGGTTTGCGGATGGATGTTTTCTCAATGAAAATATAATGACTAGAACCTTATGCCAAGTAAAGAAAATAGTGATCACTCAACCACAAGCGTTGATTCGTCAAACCTGGTCTAGTAGTTGCTCAAATCGATTGAATATCTATAAAGAGTGGAGGGAGACTAAGAGAGCTTGTGGTATGAAAATGATAAAATCATACTTAACAACAGTAGGGCGGCTTCAAATCGGGCGAGGCCACGGGCCACTCGAGTTTGTTGGAAACAAAGACTTACTGAGTAGAAACTATATAAAGAAATGAGCAGTGAAAAGCCTTGTGTTCTTAACTCAGTCATGAGTGTTAAGAAATCTTCTGGGTAAAGTTGTGCAACTTTGCAGTCATTTATAAATGATATTTGAATACGTCGTGCTTCTGCTAAATAATTTGGAAATGTTGGGAGTCTGGTAATCAAGTTTTTAGAACCCCAATCTCTTACGAAGTTCTTACTTTGTTATTTTATGTTTAAAAATATTTGCAAATAAAACTGCATCCACAAATATCATAATAAAGCCACTATATCCCCATCTCTGGAAAATCCTGACAAGTAGATAAATAGTGTTTCCCCATATGACTTGTTGGAGTACGGTTGGTTGTACTCAGTCTTACTTTATTTTTCACTACAATAGATACCAGAAGAAGAAAGAATATGTCAAGTTACATGTTAGGGTTACGGTCGCACTGAAGCGTTTCTGTGGAAGTTTTCTTCAAATATTCTGATTGTAAGTTAAGTTTTTGGCTTAGATGCCCTTATAATTGTCAAAAGTTGATCATTATGTCATATTTTAATCAAATTAACTTATTTGAAATATTCGTGAGCAGGTATAATACTTGTTCTGTTCTAACTGAACTTTTGGACTGTTGCAAGACGTACGCCGACCTGTTCCAAAAACAGGGCGTTACAATATATGTGATGCAGGCGTGAGACGAACATAGAGCCATCGAGCCGGGAGTTCAGGAGCATCAAGCTGGCAGCCAAGGCGAGGAAATGGCGGGACAGGGTGCAACGGCGTACTGGAAGGGCAACTTGGACGTGGCAGCGCCGCTGAGAGTCGTGCTGCTGGCCTGCAACGACAGCAACCTGTGGCTAGCCGATATCAAGCACCAAGTAATGATACTCATCATCATCTTCACATCGTAAATTCCATCAGAAACCATGGTGATCATGTTGTAGTGAACATCACATCGCATTCTGGCTCGACGCAGAACTAGGAAGAGGAAGCCAAGTTCCGGTACCAGAACTCCAAGCTCTCCAGCCAGTGCACCCACTGGTACTTAGTCGTGATCCTTCCAACGATCCTATATTGCCTCGCTCATTTCAGCTTCTAACTTATTTTTTACTATTTATAAATTTTTGTCTTTTTTTGAACTTTGGCTTTTTTTTTGAGCTTTTTTGCTGGTTTTTTTCCCGTATTCGTTCACATTATCCGTAATGAGCTAACATATTTTTTCTATTTTTAAATTTTTTAAAATTTAATTACGCTAAATAAGTCACCTTCAGCTGCAGTAAAATTTCAGCTGCTACAGTGCACTTTCAACCATAAGCCACAGCTTTTCAACAACCAAGCAGGGCCCAAAACTAGTTGCCCTTCATCCGCTATATACATTGAGTTTCATATGCCGACCAGATCAGCTGCATGCGTGCATGTGGGTACAAGATCTACGCGGAGGCGCGGGCAGCGGCTGATGCACGAGCTGGGCATGGGCGCCGTCTACGACTACATGCTACACTTGCTCACCGAGTACGCGCGCAGCTCATGGACTTCCGGCCGGCGCCGCCCCCGACGGCCAGGGGCGGAACTGGGCCTCGGGCTGGGTAGGCTATAGCCCGAGGCCCAGCAATATTTCTTATATTACCCCCTCTAATATATCCTCAAACAAATTTCAGTCTTCCTGCCCAGCCCGAGGCCCAGCAATAGTAGCCCACAGGCCACAGCCCCGCACAAGAATTCAGCCCACAGCCCAGTAAAGTCAGCACCGCCGGCTGCCATGCATAGACATCAGACAGCAACACAAGAAACCCAGAAACCCTAAACCCCATTCCCAATCCGGCAGCCCCCAGCCCTAGCCGCCCATCGCCCCATCAGATCTGAGCACGGAGCATCCCTCTCCTGCGCAAGCCCCCACCGCCGGCCGCCGCCTTGCCTGGCGCTTCCCTCCACCACCGGCTGCTCCGCCGCTCGTGGCCGCTCCGCCGCTCCACCGCCAGCGACTGAGGCGAGCGCCGGCCGGAGCAGGGAGCCGCGAGCGCAGCCCGGAGCAGAGCAGGGAGGGAGGCGGGCGCCGAGCCGCCGAGCACGAGTAGGGATCCGCCACTGGCCCGGAGCAGGGAGGACCGAAGGAGGAGGACTGGAGGATGGTGAGTGGACGGCGAGTGCAGAGACGTAGAGTGAGCTGAAGAATGAAGAAATGGAGCGGAGTAGCGGACGGGCTGCTGAACTGAACTGAAGAAATGCGGACGGGTCGGACGCTACGGTCGGATTTATGGTGCTGAAGCAGTGGAAGCTGAGCGAGCTACGAGCGGCTAAGTGCCTCTGTACTGTGCGGCTGTGCCTGGGTGACTGGGTCCATCACCGACCGACCGGCGACCGACTCACCGAAACAGTGAGACACCGACGGACCGACCGAGCGTCCAAGCCAGTGAGCCACCGAGGTGCGGACTGCGCAGCGAGGTGAATCCTAGAATCAACTATTTTTTATGTGTTAAAATAAGTATGAATGATCAGGTGAAATATTATACATTTAATATTTTACATTTGCTATTTAGGAACAAACTAAAAAGGAACAGGTACAAATTACAAAATGAAGATACTTTCTTCAAGTATTTAGGATTTGAGATACTTGATGAATCTTTATTACGCTACATTTTGTATGATTTCATATCATTTCTTTATTGTCATTTGTGTTGAAAACTTGAACTCTTCAAGTATTGAGCATTAAGCAAAATTTTTATATCAATGATACATTCATAGCATATTTTTCCTTATATCATAATATAGTTCTAAACTTATAGTATACTATACTATTACTTAGTTCAAATTTAGCCCGAAGCGTGCTCCAATCCTGGATCCGCCACTGCCGACGGCGTAGGCGGTGTGCGAAGCGTCGGTGCTCTGCCTCGCCGACGGGCAGCGGAGGAGGTTCATGGAGAGGTCCGCGGCAAAGCCAGCTGGGGCGGAGCCGTGCGTCATGCCGCCCGACGGCGACGACCGAGTAACTGACTGATCGAGGCGGGAATGAATGGGAAAAGGAGCAAAATTAGTGCAGGATGAACATTGAACGAACGTGCACAAAAGAGAAGTGAAGAAGGCGACGTTTACTTTAAAGGTTTTGCTAAATCGCAGGCACCTGAAAACTCACAAAATTTCAGTCAAATTTTCTCACCTTTAGATCGGCATGGAGATTCATGCTCCAATGAGCCTGTCTTCCTCTCCGATGTTGTCTTCCTCCACTGTCGCTAGGTTAGAGCTCGGATTCATCTGTTTAGAATTCGGGTTCATCGATGCCCTCCGAGCTTAGAGGGAGGTTGAGGTGGCAACAGATCGGCGGTGGGAGGCGGCGGTGGCGCCGTCAGATGCAGCGAGGGAGAGGGCAGTGAGCGGTGGAGGTTAGCAGGGAAACGTGGATGAGAGAGGCTAGGAGCTGGCAGCGGATCCAGTGGCGCTAGTCGCCGAAGACAAGAAAGAGGGCAGCATGGGTCGACAAGATCTTAGTGGTTAGGAGGCGGCAGCGAATCCAGCGGCCACCGCCACCAGAGACAAGGAAGAGGGTAGTGCGGGATCTCATCGAAGAGTAGGAAGAAGCGCGGTGATGGGGGAGGAGCTCGTCAACACCGACAAGGTGGTGGGAGGTGACGCGCAGGGAGGGGGCGGTAGCGACGGCTGAGGTGGTTGGGGCAAAGGAGGGAGGTGAGAGCGGCGACGAGGGGAAGATTGGCCGACGAGGCGGTGAGAGGCAGCGTGCGGGGATGGGGTGGCGACGATGTCTAAGGGTTAAGGGGTGGAGGGGAGTATATATGGGAGAGGGGAGAGATCTTGATAGTTAGATCAAAATCCAACGGTACACAAAATTGATTGTGATTTTAGAAAAAACAGGCTACAGTGGTATAGTCAACCCATTACTTTAAGAGAAAAACTAAAGAACAGTATACCGTTTCTCCTCCACCAACAAAATAGCCTCCCCTTCCTCCTCCTCCGTGTTGCCTCCCCTTCCTCCTCCATTGGTGCCTTCCTCCTCCTCCTCCATTGGTGCCTC